>WBMV01003451.1:34517-200087 GCA_013396655.1 Campylorhamphus procurvoides
TACTCAATTATCATATCTAAAGGTTGTATCCAATATAAGATATGTCTATGCCCAGAACTTCCCTTGGTTCCGCCTCATGGCACGCCTCAACTAGAACTCAGTTGGAGGTCTTATGACCCCTTTGCCTTACTGGAGCTTCTCCAAGGTTGCTGGGCTTTGCTTTCTTGTTTTGACTAACATGGTATCCAGTTGCCTTAACTCTGGTACATGTTTTCCTTGTGCAGTGTTCCAGCTATTATCTGACCCTTAAGACAGCTAAGACAGGGTTAGAGGTTGTTAGCTATGCTATATGTGAGAAACTACCTAGAAGTATAAAAATCTACAAATTCATGAAAACCCTAAGGCAACAATAGCATTACAGAGGATTTAAAGGAGCAATGAGGTTTATGACAGAACTGACGTCAGTTTTTTTACAAATCATCAAGCTTAACAGGTAAGAAAATTTAGGAAATTATTTTAGGGAAAGAGGCATCTCAGAAGCAGCAAGTGTTCTGGAATACTGCAAGTCTGGAACCACATAGTCATCTTTTAGGTAATACTTAGAATTTGAGGTATACATTTATGCAAGACCCAAACTTATCTTTCTCACCCTACAGCTTTTGTACTAATCATCCCAAGACATAGAAAACTTCATGAAAACTTGGTGTTTCTATTTATTTTGCAAAATTTTCCATGGGAAGTAGATGAGTGTGGATCTTGCTGAACGTTCCTGAGTTCTGAGCAAATTATATCAGTATTATGTCTATGTTAGTAAACAAGATTGGCTGGGACCACTCTGAAGGCAAGTAGCACACGATAGCACCAGTCTGCATGATTAAACTCTCTTCTGTGCTCCAAGTAAAATCATCCTGTGCTTACTGCCCATCAGACTCAGACTCTGTCCAGAGCTATCCAAAGTGGTGCCTTGGCTTAGTATAGGGTGAGGTGGTCCAGGCCAACACCACACCGACACATTAAAACAACGACGTAGCTGTAGCTAATCACAGTGCTTGGTCTGATTTAGTTTTCAAAATATGGGCTGTTAGTTCACCTGAAACCAATATAATGCAGCCAGCATCCTGAAAGAATGGTAAGAGCTCACAGAAGGGAGAAGACCAACCATACAAACCTCGCAAGAAGACTGCTCAGATCTGCGAGACTTGTCTGGACTACCTAAACTGCTTTCATACTCAAGTGCTATTTCTGTACAAGTCAAGTAAATAGAGCTGGGGAACATTTCCAGATATAGGAACTTGATCATCCACACAGTCAAATCGTTCACATTGTCTCTGGTAGGCTTTTTTTGATTCAGTTCAGACTCTTTCACAGAATCACAGGATAATCATCAGGCATAGCACAGTCTAGCATGGGTAAGGGTTCACTTTCAAGAGGCAGGAAATTAAGAGGATTTTAGGTGATTTTAGCTACTGAGTGTTCTGTTCCAATTGACCTCAACACTCAAGAGCAAACTTACATATGACTAATAGTTTAGGTAGGCCCAGATTGTCATTACAAATAATCATCCATCAAATCTTGTAATGATATAAACTATACAAAACTTTTATAGATCACCCAATCCAGCTTTGCTCAGGGTAGATCCAGTTGCGTCTGTTTTTTAGGGAACTTGTTTAATCAAGTATTTAACATCTCCAGAGAAATATACCTATACTATTAAACAAAAGAAGGCCTGTGAGTGAATTGAAATAATAGACTCTCATCAGCTAAATAAACTTCTTGCTCACTCTCTGGGTTTGGATGATCCAGCTCTTTCTACTTCTGAACAAGTGCCTAATTTCTTAGGGGCAGAAGCTAGGCACTAGACTTGGCCATTGCAGTTATCAGTCCCCAGCTGTTTTTCCTTAGCACCACAGACATAGTCAATATGGCCAAAATTGTGCAGCATATTTCCCAACCTAAACAGGTCTGCCAGACCTGAACATAAAGCCCACTGTGCTGTGCCTCCATCTGTGGCATTGCAAACCTGTTGCCTCAATAAATCACCGGCAAATTAGTAATGGTGTTGATTGTGTTTTTAACTTTTTTCAGTTTAATGCCGTAAAGACATTGAAAATGACTCTAGGTAGTCTAATATTTAATTATATGCTAAACACGACTAAATTACACCTCATTATCATTTAAATCAGTTCCCAAAGCAGGCGAATACCTACCGTCTCTCTGTATCACCTAACCATATTCAGTTTTCTACAGAGTGAAAATGTAGCTGTTGCAGAAAGAACTCCGAAGGAAATCTGAGCGTCTAGGAAACACTGCAGGCAGCGTTCAGATGGATGCATACTTTTCCTTTATAGGGAGGGGGAAACAGCTGGAGCATTTTGGCCGCACATATCAGAAGCAGTAAGAGTGGTCCCAAGCCATGTAAGGTTTTACAGGACATAATTAGTACCTTAAATTTCAGTATGTCATCTAGTGCATCAGATTTCCACAGATATCCTGCTATGTGAGAATCTCCAAATCCTGAATAATTTCAATGTCTCTCATTTAGAGAGTATTTTGCAACCTTCTTATGAAATTACTGAAGTAGGATAATAGAAGAATGATTTACCTCTGAAATTAAAATCCTGGACAAGAAATGTATACAAAGTAATAGGATTTTATGGCAATTAAACTTGTAAAGGATAGAT
This sequence comes from Campylorhamphus procurvoides, assembly GCA_013396655.1. NCBI lineage: Eukaryota > Metazoa > Chordata > Aves > Passeriformes > Dendrocolaptidae > Campylorhamphus > Campylorhamphus procurvoides. The sequence continues at coordinate 37,139 of WBMV01003451.1, forward strand.
GATATTTTCATGAGATCTCAGGTTTGGCTCTGGTTGAGTTCTCTAGCATTTGACTTTCTCCTCTACACAATTCCAGTTTCAAAATGGAAGAATTTTGACTATTACAGACTATGTGATAGTACATTTACTTAAATATTAAACCACTTAGAGCCTTACATAGTGTGTAAATATAACACTTTCATTGTCTAATGCTGTTCATAACTGCTGCTGTCTTTAGCTATCTAATAAGAAATGGATTATTCTCTTATGTGTATATAGTGAATAAAAAACCCCAGCAGACGAAAGTTGCAATAGGGAAAATTTTCTAGAAGATATTAGGATAAATTTTCTCACAATGTAAGTAGTCATATTCTGGAATAACTTGCCCAGAGCAGCTATGAATTTTCTTACAGAACATTCTGCTGTGGAACCTGGTCTTGTATGACCTCAGTTTGTGAAAAGAGGAAAGTTAAGTAGGCACTAGAGGTCCATTTCCACCTAAAGCAGTCTATGATTCTGTTATTTTAGTTTTTTTTAAATATTACTGTAATTTCATATGATATGGTTTATTATTTGTATGACATACGCAGAAATTAATTTTAAGTTGAAAAGCACAATAAATCAGTAAAAGAAAACCATCATTAAATACATAATTGCTACTTGTAAAACTTTCAAATCACTTCAAAATATGGTGGAGTCCCTGATAGCCATGGGACTATGTCAGACTGACTGGATCATTTGTCAAGGTGGAATCATGAATGACATGAAAGAACATGAATGTAGAAGTAAGGAATGTAAGTCTCTTAAGTAAATGAGGGCTGTGCTCTGGAATTCAGTTTCACTGGAAAGGACCATATATATATACATACATACGTGTGTGTGTGTGTGTGGTAAATAATAAGGTAATAATGAATTGCCAGGGAGACAATTCTCAGACATATAAGCAGTGAACTACCAAATGCAAGCAGAACTGCAGATATGTTATTACTAATGAGATATCAATAGAATATGGAATACACTTTTCAATTTTGACAAATTGTAGAGAACTTCAAAAGGAATTACAAAAAGTTAAAATGAAATTTTCAATCATTTTTGTGGGAAAGTTGAAAAAGAAAGCATTTTATTAATTTTCTTCCAAAGAATTCTTCTAATCAGTTTTGCACATAAAAATGGTTCTGCCTTAAAGAAAAATATGTTGGAATGTTTTATGTTGTGGTCTATCATACTGCAGTGTGACTTTATATGATTTAAAGCTATATAAATTTCAGTCCCTATATACTTTTCTACAAAAGAGCAAGATGAAAATCTGCCAAATTTCAGTAAACTTCTTTTTCCATTTATATGACTCCACTGTCTTCTTCTGACTGTGTCTTGTATCAGTGCTCTGTGTTTAGGCAAGGTTCTTTACATTCTAAAATATGGGATCAATTTGAGCAAAACAAAATGAAGCAAATATTTCTGTAAGAGAAGACAATTTTGGAGTAACAATAATTTTTTTCTCCATTTATAGGGACTGCTAAAGTGCTTGCTTCTTATGCAGACACTGAGCTGCAGAATCCTTTGAGTGAAGCATCTTTTTATGGGGGCAGCACCCATGAGAAGAGCAATCAGGGGCAGCATGTTTCTGTAAACACCTTCAGCACTTAACTTGCATCTGGTTTTAGCTTCACTGTAGGATGGCAGAGCTCCAATGATTTCATTAGTCAGGACTTTGAAACTGGAGCCCATATTTATTTTATTATCTGTTTTCTCCACCATCAGTCAGCATGTCATAAACACTTCATAAGCACTTCTGACTTGTGGCAATCCATGAGACACACATGACTGTCTCTATTAACATCCATAAACCAAATATCATCCTCAACTTGAATTCATTAAACTCAGACTTGCAGCTAGCCCTTGAGCCTTGCACCAGTCTTACTGATGTTTAAATAACACTGTGTGCCTTTACTTTTTCCCCTGGTGATAGTAAAAAGTTTTGATTTTAGGCATTATGGCAGGTAAGGTGAAAGCAGTAACTCCAGAGAATCCAAAGGTACTAAAGAATATTCCATTCTCTAATAGATGCCAGCACAATGTTTTCCTTAATTTTCAGTAAACCATTTGAAGCTCTCAATATTGTATAAACATATTTTTATCTCAAATATTGAGATATAAGATAAAGCATATTTACTCAAATCATTGTTGAAATATTCTTAAACACCATTTTAAGGCAAAAGATCCTAAAGTCAGATAATTTTGCTTGTTTTATTGTCAACCAGCATAAACCTTCCATAATCTATTTTCATATTAAGTAAAACAGCGCAAGTTCTCCTCATGTCAACTTGCATTTTTTTTTGCCATGGGTTGCACTCTGGGGAGCTGATGGGCAGCACAGGAGTTTGAATAGTGCAATGGTTTCTGCTCCCTCTACATAGCACGTTTCTTGTTGCTCTGTTTTTAGCGAGTTTTGATGTTTTATCCCTTTGTGTCTAACACAGCGTGAGTCACCCATAGCCACAGCACCTTAGGGGGTGTTCCTACCTCTTTCAGCATGAAGTGCCCTCCTAAAACCATCTCTGGTCACATGTACACCTCTGACTGACTGAAGATTTTGCCCCAATGGTTCAGTTTCCTCCACTATTGTTTCGTCTCAGGATGACACCTACTTCCTCCAAGAAACAGACAACCCAGCTCCATGCTGTGTCACTCTTTCTTTGCCTGAAGGAGATGATCATGGGTTTTGAACAAAATATAACTGGCAAATACATATTAGGCTGTTGCTAGTAGGAAATAGAGATCAACAACTTCCAGACAAGATGTTGCCCTCCACAAAATTCCTCAGTGCTTCTGCAGAGATGCAGCAGGAGTTACTGTAGAAGGAAAAATGGCCACAGCTCTCCAGGTAGCATCAGCTCATTAGCCCTGTTTCCCACGAAGCAGCCTATTTAATTCCTTCACATGGAAGTTGCAAATTTCTGCTGATTTTAAAAATGTTCCAAACTACATATTGAGTCGTTATAATAATGGAAACCCTTGAAAAATATGATTATCCTGTACTGTGTAGAGATATTTCTTCAGTGTCCAAGCTATGGACCCTTTAATACTGCTATGGATTCCTCTGAAACAAGTCCATAATGTTAATATTTCACACCTATATTGCTGGCAGCCATGGTAGTTGTTAGTTAGATGCTGACAAGTATCGTCTGATCTAAATGGAATACTTCTTTCTGCCAAAGTCATATAAGTAATATATTTGCTAATGAAATGAAGTCAGACAAGTCCCTTGTCCAGCATTTTTCATAAATAAAATTGGTCAGAATAGTGCCTTTGACATGAAAGCCCAGAAGAACAACAAAATCTGTCCCAGTGTCCAGGGACATTTCATTTTGCACAATTTTCAGGCAGCGGACAGTGTTATTTCCTAAATCTTGAGGAAGCTATGTTAGGAAGAATCAATTTGAGAGAAAGTGTCTTCATTATGTTCAGTGGGAAGAATATAGTGTACAAAATAAATGGTTCAAAAAACATGTAAGGCAGGAATCTCATGTTCTCTAATACATCTGCCAAAAGCTCCATAAATGTCCCCACAAATCTAAGCCAGTTCTGCACATGAAGAGAAAGCCACTGATCAGCATTTTGAACAAACTAAAGGGTTATATATTTTTTTCCTCAGGAAAGGATTACTAAAAGTAGACTATGGGGGCAAAGTCTTAACTCAACGAGATCTGCCCTTTGAAAAGAGAATTTGGTTGAAATTTATCAGAGGTAAATCCAGTGCTTAAATTGCCCATATACTCTTGCTATCTATCTTTAGCTTTTAAACCTGATGGCTGTTGCTGGTGATGTTCTTTGCTCAAGCTCTAATACGTCAGGGTTATGCCTAGGGGCTGTTTTGACAATGAGGAGAGGAGATGACTTCTACGAATTAAGGAAGTTGCTTATCCTGCTCAGAAGAAAGTAAAACACATAAAGCCTAGACACCTCTGCATTCTCTCCAGTTTTAACTACCTAGAACCAATAGCATTTAGAGTTTATTTCTCCTTTTAAAAGTGATCCTAATAGTAAGCCCAAACCTGTAATATATACTGTGCCCATCTTGTATAAAAGACCATGTGCCCCCTTATTTTCCCAATATGGAAATCAGGAAGTCTGTGTTTCATGGTCCCATGCTTGGACACAGTAGCAGGAAGTAAGACTCTCCACCTTCCTTCTTGGATGGACCTTCAAATATCCTTCCCTAACTGTATTATTTTTCTACTACAGATAGTCAAATATAGGAGTTTCTTTCCATAAATATTCTCTAGAGTATTTTCAGACCTCTCTGTTCTGCTGGTAATAAACATTTCTGAATAGAGACTAGCACTGTGAAAAGAGTTGAAATAAGGTTTTACTACTATACATTATTAACCTGCTTATGCATGGAATATGCACTGTGGACTGGAATTTAAAGACATCATACAGAATTGATCTCCTGTGGAAGTAAGGTCTTCCACCTAAACAAGTCATTTCCACTTCACGAAAATTCCTATTTCACCTGTCTTTGCATGTCTATAATGTAGCTTTCTCAACTGTGTAGAACACCATAACCTTCCAGTGTACTTATATAAAAAGAAAAATTCATTCCCCTTGCTTGTGTCTCTACTTTAGTGTTTGACGAATCACCTAAAGAAACATCCATTTATCCCTTTTGACTATATAGAAAGCCTGGCTGAGATGTAGACATATACATATGACAACAGGATTTACATTAGGAAAGATGAATCCAGCTTTTAACCTGCCTGCAAGTTCAGTGAAGAGAATTATATGCATCCAGAAGGCGATTAATGTGGTTATATAATTTTCCATAGTACAGTGTATTCTCTTAACTGTCTGTCTTTCTCCATTACCTGTAACAAGCATGCAAAAGCATATGGTTAAAGTTAGATGAGATGAAAACCACTTATGCAGTTATTTTCTAGTTCTTATGGAACACATCTTCATCATATTCATGAGTGTGACGAACTTTAATATATTGTCCATATGCTGTCATATCAGTTTCAAATCCTTGTCTTAAAGTAACAGCAGAAAGAGACTGAAGAAAATGCAACTGATGCAGTGTAAACCAGGAAGGACTAGAGTTTGACTTGATTGCATGTATATGGCATGACTCCAAGTACAGAATCGAGGTAAATTTGCACAGTAGAAGAGCCCTCCCAGCACAATGAATTATCACTTAAAGAATCATAATAGAGAGATTATAAGTCATACCTCTAAGTCATGGTAGATTTTCATGTTTAGAGAGAGTATTCATGTCATATTTTTCGTTTTTTAATCAAGTTGAAGAATGGCTACCACTGTAAAATCCACAAATCTTGGGAATAAGAGTACTTTCCTTCACTCCCTTCCATCATAACCAGTAAGAAAGAGCTTACAGGCCAATTTTAGTTCTTGATGACAGCTGTGAAATCTTACTGAATGCTCTGAGGTGTAACTATGGAAATCATTTGGCTTGTAGGATCTTATTTTTTATTTTTAAACTTTTTTACACCTCCCTCTGCAATTGCCATCTCCTGGTTCCTGTTAGGCAAAGGATATGCAACTTTTCTAACCTATCATTTAGTATCAGTAGTAATGATGATTGATAAGAAAACAGCATGTCTTGTCTATTAGAATCAAATTGAATTTGCAAGGTTGCTGTTGAAATTCTATGGTTATGCATCACGTGTTCACAGAAATGCATATACTTTTAAAATAACCTATCCAACATAAATCAATGAGCTTAAGGTTTCTGTGCAATTTGAATTAAAGCTCAGGATGAGATATATTTTATATAGAAGAATGTTTTGTTACGCTTTTCTGTACCCAGCATGGAAGACAAGATGGATACATTTACACCGGGAAATTAAATGTGTCCACATTAAAAGCTAGGCAATTGCTTGCAATATGCACTCCTTTGTTAGCCTGGTCTCTAACAACCATTTGCTTTGTGAAAATTAGCACTCTGCTAGGTAATGCCCAATGGATAATACCTAACAGACCCCATTCCCAAAGGGCAATTGGACACAGTTTTTATTTTTTTAGAAGGGCAGAAGCAGCAGCTTTCTGAACACCAGATTGTCCATTCAACAGGCTCATACCTATAGAGTTGACTCTGTCCTGAGTTATTTAGTAGTATGGATGCCAATCTGTGACACTTGGCAGCAGCAGTAGACACAGGCAAGAGGAGTGAATTTTGAAGTAGAAGTAGTCTTTTCTGCAAAGCTCTTTGCTAACACCAGGCAGCAGATTCATTGTTGTATCAGAATCACAACATCATGGAATCATAGAATGCTCTGAGCTGGAAGTGACCTAAAAGCTAGTTCCAACTCCCTTGCCATGGGCAGGGTTAGGGCTAGGCTTAGGATTAGAGACACCTACTAGACCAGATTGCTAAGAGCTGCAACTTCATCTTAAACACTTTCAGGGATGGGACATCCACAGCTTATGTTCCAGTGCTTCACCAACCTCAAAGTAATGATTTTTTTCCTGGTATCTAGTCTAAACCAACCGTCTTTCAGTCTGAAACCATTAGTCCTTTTTCCATCACTACATGCTCTTGTAAAGACTCTTTCCATCTTTCTTGTAGGCTCCCTTCAGGTACTGGAAGGCTACAATTAGGTCACCTGAAGTAGGCTTTCTCATTTAGCCCTGTTTCCCTGCAGCAAATATTGACAAGAGGGCAAAAAGGCTACAGCTCAGCCTTCTTTCCACCCAAGACCACTTACAGTTGAGACTTTGAGTCACAGGCAAGACACTTCCTCAATGCTAGTATCTCAAAGACTTCAACCATGATAGTGTGTAGAAAATCAAAATAAGAGTTGCTAAGCTCCAGATTTTTTGACAACAATATCTGTTTATAAAGTGCTTCAGGTCTGTGTTTATGTTACAGGTTTACATACTGTCTTTGATACACAGTAACACTGAAGGTATGTAGCAGTAGCAGTGCAGTGGAACAGATTCAGGAACAAAAGGGTGATGAAGAGGAACTAGGGGATATTGATCCTACTGAACTTTAAAGAAACACGTAGGGCCTAAATATGTACTTTGGGGGCGGGGGGAGTGGGGAAGGAAGTTTTTAAGAGAGTGAATATTAAAAAGCAACATTTATAAATATGTACAGGATGTTTTCTTCCTGACCTCATTTTCTGCAATGCCACAAGCTTCGTTGCTAAGTAATTAACAGAGTCAAAGAAAGAAATAGAGAAAAAAGAGAGTCCTGTTTCTAAATTCTCTTTGAGTAGTATTTATGTGGATATCAGATGGCACCAGATCCAGTTATAATTGTTGTTCTAATATAATGTAACTCATTCACCCTGAAAGGAGCACCTTGCAACTGTTATATAGTGAATTTGAGTCTGATTTGTTTTATCTCACAATGCACATCTCCATTTGTCCTGAACTTTGCCTAGGATTCACATTGTTCTAAAGGAGAAAATTACTTCCTTGCTCTATGGTGTGGTATTTCTACTTGACCTCTAGTTAGGCCTGAGAACTCCTGAGTACCAGTTTTCCTGCTCAGGTCAACAGAGCAGCTCCTCTCAGCATCACAGTGGGATCCTCCTCACTGCTTTGTCTATAGTTACAGGACAATTCAGTGATGAACTCTGGGATGAAAATCAACCTATTTTTTCTCATTAGGATACTCTGAGCAGTTTCTAACAAACTGCTTCAATTTGTAAGCAGAGACAAAATAGAAACAAGCAGCTAGTCTTTGTGGCTGTCTGCTTTCAGACATATAAGAAAAAAATTATCCTGATAACAAAACAGACATTTAATATTACAAAGGAACAAGACATACTCTTCAGTATACAAAAGATATCTAGATTTCAGCCCAGTTCAAGTCCTCCACTGAAAGGCACCCATCCATCCTACTGTAAAATTGAATAAGTTATTTATTATTGCTGTAGTGAAATTGTGGGATCTTTAATTTCATTAGAATTAATAGACTGCAGATATCTGACTACTTAATGATCTTGTATTTACTGAGAAAAAATTCCACTGCTGAAATGATAGAGATATAAAGGCATGAATTCATTGTGGATAACAGAGCTATAGAAGAACTACTTACCATATAATGTATGACTCAGATTTTACTGCTTTTTGACATTCAACAGTAACTTTGTTGAAATATCACTGAAATAAATATCAGCAATTAATCACAAGTGATGTAATGTTATTAAGGGGGGAGGGAAATCACATTTCTCTGTGTGTTTTGCTTCAACACTGTGCAGGAAATGAGGAACAAAAAAGATGCCAGTAAAATTATACTGTTCTATCTCATTCAAAAGAAATGGAGAGACATCAACAAATGCTAAAGCATAATGGCAAAAAATAGTAGAAGAACAAAGAAGAGGAGGAGGAGGAATAGGAGAACTGAACTTGCGATCAGAGTATGTCCTTCTCCAGCCTCACATACCCCCTTAAATAGTTTAAACTGGTGGCATGAAAAGAATCAGTTATGTTCATTTATGTTAAATATCAAATATTTTAAAATTTTCTCTGTTTTAGGATCAGGTAACCTCCAAAATGTTGTTTGTCCTAACTCACACATATCTGAAAATATATCCAATAAAACCTGTAGAACACAAATGTGGAAAATCAGAGTAGTATACTTTACTGATCACTCTATTTTCTTTTGAGATGAATAAAAGTTTTATGCTCATTTATGCTTGTATAGGTCTTCCTCTTAAAGGACAAAGCACAGTAAAAGTCAGTGCCAAAATTCCTTGTGTTCCAGGTAAATGTTTTCAAACACCGAGTGATGGGAAACAGAAATATTTCAAAAGATGCTCAGGGGGTTCATGGAGGTCTGTGGGTAATCCAGGGAGGAAATTCAGTTCAACTCACATTATATTTTGTTTGAAAGGCCATCCATTTTTGTTCATTTCTACTACCCTACTCATCCATTTTGCTCTTCCCTTCAGAAGAAGTTGAAAAAAAAGGAGTAAAATCTAGGGCATGAAATTAACAGCCCTGTTCTCTAATCTGTCAACCATACTTCAGCAACTGGCCATGAATATCAACAGTTATGATCCAGGAGCCTGATCCAGGAGCAATTATTCATAAACCTCATTAGTCCACAGAGAAATCTGATACAGAGAGATAAAATAGAAAAAAAAAAAAAAAGAAAAAAACCCCAGATATCTAGCTACTGATTTTATCACTAGCTCAGGAAAGAAAATTGTCTAATATTTCCAATTGTAAAGACAGTCAATGGTGCAGCAAAGACTTTTAAATATGGATATGTGTGAAAAGGACATACTTGTATTTTGTTTGAGAAAAAGAGTGAAGGAGAAAAGATAAGTTGTGAGAACCAAACAAGGGAATAAAGCAAACACAGTAGGTGTAAGCAATATCAATATGCAAAAATCAGGTTTTATACTTAATTGTGAGAAAATGAAATAAACTTCAGTAAAGTATGGGACAGATGGTCAGGGAACATACATTATTTCTTTTTCAGTATGAGATCCACAAATATGACCCCATCAGCAATTATCAAAGCTACCAATCTGGAAGCTGAAAGATGCTGAAATTTTTTTTCTTTTCTGACCCAAAGAGAAAATTTATTGAAGTGAGTCACTGCAACCTGCTTCATCTGTGGGCAAATGTTCATTTTTTCATGGGAACTATTTCAGACAGAAAAAGAAGACTTATAAACCATGTAATGTATGATTAATATCCCACAGAAGTAATATGAAGTACCACATATATTTTCCCTACATCAAGCAGTGTGTTTTGATTTACAAATTCTTTTTGCTGACTTTAGTAACTTACGTCCAGTGTAAGTAAATACAATAGGTTCTCTTATACCACTGGTGCATGGATATTCAGTCAGCTGCACTTTTATTCTGTCTGTATGCTTTGAGCTTACTATCTTTCAATTTTTTAAATGCAACTTGTTGTAAACATGCCTAAGATCTATGGTTTATTCTCTCAGAGAAAGATTGCCAGTACTCATTTGAAGCGATCTTTGAAAACATTATCAAGTATTGCTTTTCTTGATACTGTGGGACATATTTGCAGGTGTCAATTCTGGCCCTGCCTGCTGCCTGTTGATAAGCCAGATACCACATATACCTTGTCACTATGCCAGTATTTGCCACAAGCAAACCGGAGCTCATCCTCTGGCTCTTAAATGTGAAGTGCAGAGCAGAGATAATAGTGGAAAGCATTGTATAAAGTGTTAAGGTCATGGAGTCTGAATAAATATCACCTCAGGCCCAATGGAATTTCATTTAATGTTTTTCTAATCTCTTTCCTTTCTTTTGGAATTTCAGAATAGAAATAGAATAGAATTCTATAGAATTATGAAATGTCAGCTGAAAATAAAGCTTACATTCTTAAACACTGCAGATATAAAATGACAAACTAGCAATATAAGTGAACATTAAAAGGTGTAAATTGCCAGATTTTATCAATTTATTGTGAGGTATCATACTTAATATTATAGCTGTGTTGATATCAAGAGATGTCTTGAACATCTCCACCTTCATCTCCCAAGTCACCTGGAAAACAGCCTTTTTCAGCAGAAGATCAGGAAGGAGAGTGCAGCCTTCAGCTTCCTGCTGGTTTTAAATAAAGTGCAAATGGCATCTGCCCTAAGTCTGAAATATAGTTCAAAAGCTATTCTTGGCAAAGTAAAGGAATGAGTCTAGCTTCTTCATCCTTTAATTTGAGAGAAGGATATGGTGATTAAATGAAGTGTTGTGGGCTGATGCTGGGAGACAGAAATAAAAACTCAGGAACATAGGATTGTATGAGCATGAATTTGAAAATATGTTTTGGTCACTAAAGTTTGATTCAATATCTTTTTCAGCACTTTTCCTCACATGGAAAAAGTCTGGAACAAATTAGAAAGACATAAGAGATCATATTGTGCTTAGGCCCTTTAAGGTCATGTCTGTGTTTCCTCCCTCCATTGATCCGGTCCCAGCCTAGGTGGTTATCCTGTTTTTAACTGGTTGAGCTGTGAGAGGGAAAGCCTGGAAGATGCAGTTACGAACAGCTATAGTCAGTTGGTGCCAGCATCAGTAGCGACACCATTTCCCCAAAGATCTCGTCTTTATTTTACAGACTGTTACATGTTAGCCAGGAGTTACTAACCAGATCTTGCCTCTGACAGGCCTGGAATTAGCACCTTCCTGTCACAAATTCCTTCTTTCTATGCTTGCCTCAAGTTCCTGGTGGTTTGCCTTTATAAGGCAAGTCCCTTTTGTGGCTTTGACAGTGTTTGAGACAGGCAACCTGAAATCTTTGCAACTGCCCCAGTCATAAGAAGGAACAAAGGTGATTCCAGGACACTGTGGTTTTACCATGGGCTCTCAAAAGCACAGAGAGGCAAACATATAATATCATGAAAGAAATAGATATTTGTGAGGAATGAGGAGTGAAAAGTTCAGTGGGTAAATCAGAACACTATAATGACATGCTAGTTTCAGGGATGCAAGTTACTATAAGACACGGAGACTTATAACAATAAAAAAGAAGCAAGTAGGAGCTATAATTCCTTTAAAATATAGTAGTGAACACTTAACAATATCACTTGTCCTGCAAAAATAAAAGTGTTTTTAAAAGAAAGAGAAATTAATTTTGTTTTTCCTCAGACAGATAAAGTAAATGCTCAAAAATAATAGAAAAATGTTCAACCAAGAAGGAAGTTGGTGACCCCATAACCTCATTTGTTCCTGCAGGACTGCTCATTTGGAGAGTCCATTGAGAGTAATAAGGAGCATGTACAGGCAAGAGTAGTTTCAATCTGCCACTGTTCTTTCCCACCATGCTATAAAAGTCCTGCTCAGGGATGGAAAGTGCTTCAGCTTTGGCCTTCAGCCAAAATAAAATCCTTCCTCTTTCCAGGAAAAATAAAAATCTGAAGTAACAATCTGAACCTTTACAGCTCCCCTCTACATGACAAATTTCAAAATTTCCAAGTGTAATACAGCATGGGCAGAAGACCTTCTAGAAGCTTGTCAGGATTTTTAAGGAGGAAGCAGAGAGAGTCTGTGCATCAGATGGGAACCATGATATATATATATATGCAATTGAAGGAAGGGTAGAAGGAGGGAAGTAGAAAAATCTCCTCCAGAGCACAAGAAACTGAATTTTCAGCTTCTGCTGTACCTCTGAACTATCACTGCTGACACAAGTGAACCTTCCTTTCCTGACTGATTGAAGCTGATCTTCTCCTCCTTAGTCAAGGTTATTCAGACTTTTCCATCATATATATCTAGCTACCACAGCAGAGGTAGAATGAAGTCTTTGTAATAACTTAAAAATGATGGATTTCAGAACTTCCTTTTTCAGGGCTTTCTCTCCTTTTCAGTTTCTCTAAATCTACCCTCTTGGCTACCACAGAAATGTTTGTGTCTCATATCCCACATCTCTTGTGTACACATAACCCAGGAACATCACTAGTTTTACTCTCTCTGAAAAGAGACAGCTCTTAAATTTCTTCCAGCCAACCTTCCCTCCAGCTGACCATGGAGACTAAGTGGACACACCTGACAGACAAACTAGTGCTGGGACCTGAAATATTCTTGTTCACTGTGTGAAGGAACTCTTCTGCTCTACCATAAATACATCACCTAAGGCAGAACTTAGTCCATAATGTTGCATATATATATATATATATATATATATATATATATATATAATGAGTCTCCAGTGTGAGAAGTTCCACTGGAATCAGTAAAAGAAAAGTTGGAAGCATATGGCAAAATCTGAACATTAGGTTTTAATAATCCTCAGATCTTACAGATTTTATTTAGTAGTTTTGTATTTATGACTGTGAAACTTATTTCTGGAGGCTACCAGAATAAAATACTGTTTCACAGACTTCCCTGTCTGTCACATTAGGAGGACTGGAACCCAAGCAAACTTCTGCTGTGATACGGAGATACATTTCTCTACCCTAACCACAACCTCTTCTGCTACAATAGTCTCTCAAGTATAAGCAGACTGAGGCAAGAGTCCTGCTCCTGAGTCCAAAAGGAGAGAATATTTAAAGGTGAGGTTTTGCATGCAATTTCACATATAACTTTATTTCCAGAGCCAGGATTGTCAAAATGCAGATAGCACTGACCTGAATTTGGCAGTCATTATGTACCAAAAGCCTTCTGTTTCACAACAACATCAAATTTCAGGTTTACACTGAAGATCATGGGTTATTTGGAGAAAAAGAGTGAACTGGTAATAAGAAAGTATTCCCTTTATTTACAAATCCATAAATATGTGATCTTTTCTTCCTTCTGATGGTATTTCAAACGGCAAGATGGAATAACAGTATACCCTTTGGAACCTTTCTTCACTCAAGTACATGTAATCGTTACTGTCAGCCCACCAAGTTCCAGGTGAAAATAGATTCTATATAAACTCTTTTAAGTCACATTTGATTAGACCTTTTTCTGTATGAGTTTGACATGGTTTATTATTTCTTATCACTGCTTCTCTGGCAGACTTCCCCAGAATAATTTCTGTACCATAACTGACAAACAAAATCTGACTGTACTACGGTGAATGTAATGCAGAAAATCCCCGGCTAAATACGGTAAATGAAAAGTATATCTTGTCATACACTTTTAATTGAAGCTTTACTTCGTGTAACATCAAGCAAAACATGTAACACTTACCAGGCAGGAGAGGGTAGAAAGTAAACTGCATCCTGGATGGAGGTGGCAGACAATCCACGTTAAGACAAAGGAATGTGATAACAGAAAAAAACACAGCCACTAATAAATAAGGACAAATGTTTATAGATTTCACCAGCTTTATGGAACAGACTGTAATTAAAAGAAAAAATAATTATAAAAATAAAACTAGTGATAAAACCATGGCTGAAACTTGTAAACGTTTATTTAAGAATGCAAATAATCATGATGATTATGAGACACAGTCAGAAGCTTTATGTGCCTTCTCTTTTGGAAGTAGTTTTTGGAAAACTAATACCATGACAGATTTTGCCTCTTTCAGTGGCTTTCTTCCTATCTTTCCCTCTCCTCCCAAAACACATAAATATAGAGGGGTAAAAGACCTATAATGCATGACTGAGGCACTCTTTTTAAGCAGCAAACATATTTGTATCTTCTCTTTTAGACTGGAGCTAAAAAAAAGGACTGAGAACTGGACCAAGGGAGGAATTCTATAGTACCCTCCTTTTCTGGAAGGATTGCACATGCAGGCATGAATATATTCAGAAGATTTGAAAATAGTAGTTGCCAGCGTTGCCCAGCAGGTTTGCAAATGTGCCTCAAAGCAGTGTCTTGCTCTTACTACTCTTAGCCACTCTTGTCTTGAAAACTCAAGTTCAGAAACCTCTTTGCAGAGAACTCACGTCTGAGCCTCTAATAGCACATGACATGTCTCCTCAGGGATGTTGAATAACTCACCACCAACCAGAGAGCAATCAGTCTTTCAAGCACAAGGATCTGACCGATGAGCCTGGAAGAACAGCAGTGAGGCTTTATTTCAACCTGTCAATAAGCCATTCCACTATTCATAAGCCAAACCTCTTCAAGACAATTTATGGGACTGGGAAACAAAGGAAGATTAGGTCTGAAGAACAGACTGTCAGGGAGAGGCGAGGGCCAGCTGCTCCCTAAGGGACAGGAAGCCAGGTGCCAAGCACAGTGTCATGTCTGACAGGGCAGCTGGAGTCAGTCTGGAGCCCAGATCATCACCTAAGTCCACAGTGGTGTTGCAGATCTGAGGCCAAGCCATGAAGTCATGCCAGAAATTCAGGATCGGGACCAGGTCTGGTGATTATAACTAGGATCAGACACAGCTCAGCAGTAACCAGGCAAATCCATGATGACAAGGCAGGTCTGAGTTGAAGCTGGGAAGTCAACCTGTGGATCTGGCTCAGGGTCTGCATCATCAAGTACATAGCCAGGAACAGCCAGGAGCCAAGGGCTAGAGTCTTAGCATAACAGCAGCTCCTGTGGGAAGGAGTATCATGTACACAAAGGCTTCTAGCTTTCTTCACACAAAAATTTCACATCCAGATCCACTTGCTGTACTTTCTGTAGCTGTACTTGAACTCAAGCAACCAAATGCCAGGAGGGAGAGTCGATGCATTCAGGGCTCTGAAGAAGAAACTGACAGTGTCTGGAGCAGCAGCATTAAGTTGTAGGATACCTTTCCATGCATGTATCTACATATGAGTATCTCTGTGGGTTGACCCTTGCTGGAGACCAGTGCCCACTAAAGTTGTTCCATCACTATTCTTCTCAGGTGGACAGAGGGAGGGAAAATATACCATAAAGCTCATTGCTCGAGATAAGGAAAGAGAGAGAGCACTTGCTGGTAATCATCACACAACCTCAACTTGGGGAAACTAGTTTAATTTACTGCCAATCATATTAAAGAGAAATAAAAACTAGATCGTAAACCACCATTCCTTCACTCCTCCCTTCTTCTCAGGCTCAACTTCACTCCCAAATTCTCTACCTCCTTCATTCAACAGTGTAATGAGGTGGGCAACAGGGGCTGCAATCAGTTCATCGCACTTTGTCTCTGCCCCTCCTTCTTTCACTCTTCCTCTGCTCCAGCATGGAGACCCTCACACAGGAGACAGTCCTCCATGAACTTCTCCAACATAGGTCCTTCACATGGGATACAGTTCCTCAAGAACTGCTCCAGTGTGAGCCCCTTCCAGGGGTGCAGTCCTTCAGGAACAGGCTGCTCCAACATGATCCCACACGGGATCACAAAACCTGCCAGCAAACCTGCTCCAGTGTGGGCTCCTCTTTTCATGGGTCCACCAGTCCTGTCAGGAGCCTGCTTGAATGCTGGCTACTCACAGGGTCACAGCCTCATTCAGGTATCCACCTGGTCTGGTTCATCCATGGGTCAGTAATATTGAACCTTTTTAAAATAGAGCTTCTCTGCTTAGTTCACAACTTACATCATATTTTTAATGTCTACAGTTTTGTTCTTATTTCAATGTTCTGATGATTTTCTCAAAACCAGAGGAAGTAAAAAAAGTTACTCAGTAAGCTATGAGTAGTAATATTTTCTAGTTACTCTGCAACAACTGTTAATGGAACACTGTTTACAAAATTGAAAGAGAAATTCCTGATGTATATTCCATATATTCATTAATTCTTATACAATCAAGATTTCTAGAGCTAGGTGTGATCACTGTAATAGTTTAGTCAAATTCTTGCTTAAAACTGCTTTTGCCATCAAAACAATGCCACAGAACTTTGCCCAAATCAATCTGCAGTTGGAGCATACTGGTTTTGGCTAGGGACAAGTTAATTTTCTTCACAGTGGCTGGTATGGGGCTGTGTTTTGGATTTGTGCTGAACACAATGTTGATCATATAGGGATGTTTTTCTTATTGCTGAGCAATGCTCACATTGCTGAAGCCTTTTCTGCTTTTCATACTTGCATGCTGGCAAGGAGCCTGGGAGTACATGGGAGTTTGGGAGTAGACACAGCTGGGACAAGTGACCAAAAATGACCAAAGGGATATTCCTTATCGTATGACATCATGCTCAGTATATAAAGCTGGGGGAAAGAAGAAGGAAGGGGGGAACATTTGCAGGAATGGTCTTTGTCTTCTGTTATATGCTACACATGATGGTGCCCTATTTTCTGGACATGGTGCCTCCTACCCAGGGAAAGCAGTGAATTAATTTCTTGTTTTTCATTTGCTTGTGTCCATGACTTTTGCTTCCCCTGTTAAACTGTCTTTATCTCAACCCATGCGTTTTATATCTTTTATTCTTCCTATTTTCTCTCAGGTCTTACTGGTAGGGACTGGTGGGGGAGTGAAGAAGCTGGTGCTGGTGGCTGGCTGGGGTTAAACTATGAGAGGTCCAACATATGCTTTTTTACTCTCATAAACATTTGGACAGCATTTGTAAATTCTCTCTTTATTTTTTCTTTTTTTTTATTTTATAACATTCTATGCAGCTAAATTTCCTCCATTTGATGAGGTCAGAAGAGCCAGCACACCCATTGTGCAGGAGTTGAGCCTCACTCTGGGGATATCACCTTCCTGGAGATTGTGTCACACCCAACAGGAAAGCCAGAGAGAAAAATGCTGCCTTGGTGAGCTTTTGCCCTTTAGCTCAATAGTTATTCTTATCTTCCTGTCTTCTCAACTGAGTTAGTTGACCTATTTAGATATGATATTTAGAATTAGATGAATTCCTTACTTGTTTGCTAAAGCACGCACTTAGGGCGACTAGTTTTAAAAGTACATGTCTACTTCTCATTAAATGTATCTGATTTTGCTCAAATATCCTTTTCAAGAATGGGTTATGATCTCCAGACGTGGCTCTAAGAAACATGTTCTATTAATTCTTGTCCTATGCAGAGACAACTGACCTTTCCCCTCTTTATCATAACAAAACATGTTCAAATTATATTGGGAAGCATACCCTTGTTCATCTCCTACTCCACTGCCAATCAAGGGACTAGACTGATTGTAATGACATTTCAGTTTCTATATATTTTCTAAATATATACTGTACATTTTTATCTATTTTAACCAAAACACCACAGATAGCTTCACAGAAGACGGTATGTAGTGCATCTTTACCCTAAACTGGCTTTTTAGTTTGTTCACCAGTACTTAAATAATGGAATGTGAACTGGAATAATTAGCCCAAGGATACTTAGTAGAATGTGATAAGGCAGTAAAGTTGTGTTATATGGCATCACTGGCCTGAGGTGGAAAAGTGACAGACTGTTTCATTTCAGAACAACTGACTACTGATGATTTAGTGCTAAATCATTGTTCGAAATAAGACATAGGATGCATACAGAACATTGTAAAGGCTCAGCAGGAACATAATACACTCAGATATTACCACCCGCAAAAGGAATGAACTATGACTTTCAGTGCACAGGGAAGAGGACTGAAGGATTGGAGCAATAACCTCTCTACAATGAGTACCGTATTTTTGCATCATTACCAAAAGCAAAATGAATGTTCTATTTGTATAAGCCTGCAAATAGTGAAAGAAGTGGTGATGATGTCATATCTGTCAGACTTGAACTGAGTTGAATCATTCTATCTGATTTGAGAGCTCTCTACACTAGATTTTCTGTTACTAAAGCAACAGTTAAGCTAGATGTGAAACGAACGGACAAAATAATCCATAAACACTACAAAAGATTATGTAAATTCTTATTGTCCCTGTATGCCATACATATAAACATATTTGAGTATGTTCATATATTTGAGTATAAATGTATGTATATGTTGAGCACACTTTGACAAACGGACAGCAAATTCTTATGCTGTGAATGTATAATGTTGATCATGACTCTGAAATATATTTTTGCAAAGTATTTATTAAGTAATTCAATTTGTAGAGTTGGAAGTTATTTTGAGAGAGCTGTGCTAACTGAAGATAATTGATACAGATGTGATCCTGAGGAATAATCAGGAATTGAGTAATTCTATATTGTATCTGTAGAATATTCTTCAATGTAAACAAAATAAATATGTTTTATTCCCACATAACAGTTCCATCTGAGATAACAAATGTTGTGATGGATGTTGTACATCCTGAGCGTGCTCCAAGACCATGCATTCCAACTAGACAAGACGGATGAGATTTGGGAGGAATACCAGGAATGCCCATCCAGTAAAGTAACATATGAGTGGCAGAACAGAAAACAGCACTGAATTAGTGGATATCAGAAGTGTTTTTGCTACACTCAAGCACCACAGACCAATTCACAACCTGGAAGAATGGCTGTCACTGTGAAAGAAAATAACACTTAAGGTCCTAAGAATCAGGTCACTTTGTGGTTTTAAATAGATTTCCAGCCCTAAAGAAGGGCAGGAGTTAGACATGCACTGTTTGGAAAGGGAGTGTAACATCAGAGGGAAAAGACATGAAAGTGAACAAAGTTGATCAGGTAGAGGGAAAAAATTTGTCTGGATGGCTGGCAAGTACTGCTTCCAGAATCTAAAAAAGTTCAGTTCCCTGTTGTTCTTTTTGGATTTACTGCTTGGGTAGAATTACCTTGATCTTCTGTTGGACTGCAAATAAAGTCAGAGATTTTGCATGACAGTGACACTGTTACTCACTGTCCTAACTAGCAGGACGTAAGAGCAATCTAATCTCTGTTGCCATCATGTACTTTCAGAACCCTGTATTTGACCAGAGGAATTTATTTTCATTTTAACTAGCTAGCAAAGGCAGTAAAACTTTTTCCTTACTACTGAAGAATAGTAAGGTTCTATGTAACAATCTGCTTTTTGAATTCCAGGGCTTTTGGATGATTTTCTAATTCTATTGTCAAATACTGACAACTGACTACCATTAGTGAGACAATGTCAGTGAAGATATATGTACAACCAATTATCATTTTAAAATTGCATACTATTTATATTTATATACATATATAACAATTATAATTTATACATTACATACCATTTATATTTATATTGTTTATAATCTGCGTAAAATAAAATACATGTAGATCCATAAAATACAATATATGCTGAAGCAAGAAGATAGAAAGTGATTTAAGCTAATTAAAAATTGCCCATGCTACCTTTCTTTTGGCTCACAATGTATCCATCTCTGTTAGAATCTCTTTCACCTCTCAGGTCTGCTGAAGTAAAGGAAAAAAATTAATTAGGATTATTTAATCCTTTATAGTCTATGTATGTTGGCTTTTTTCCCTTAAAAAAATAAACCTCAAAAGAAATAAACTAGGACAGTTTCCTTCTCCATGAATTGTTACCCATGTTTTAACAGTGAATCTCTAGCATTTGCTGTTGGTCTTTAATTTACAAGACTATTTTGGCTGCAAGAGCAACCAGAGATTTATCAGTGAATAGTAAAAATTCTTTTATGTTCTTGAAATCGTTGAGAAATATTCTAAGAAACATTCAGACTATTTCAATTTTTTAACTTAAATTTAAATCAGATTAATTCATAACAGTGTCAGTTTCTCTTCTCAGCTTAGAGTGACTAACAGATGGATTGCTTCTTGCCTGCTTGTCTCCTGCCTATTCTCTCAACCAGTGGTTGGGATATGGATATGGTTTTTCCTAATGTGATACCACCAAAGACAAGGACAGGAAGAAGCATTATGTGCACAATGTGGCAGAAAAAATTTTTTCAATTCTACTTTTTTTCCTGCTTCAACAATTAATGATGGTATCCAGCGTAGCCTTATGCCGTTCTCTTAGACTCCAAGACTACTCTCTTTGGATGTTCATTTTTATACAGTCATAGAATTATTTAGGTTGGAAAAGACCTCCAAGATCATTGAGTCTGATATTTGATCCATCATCACCTCACCAAATTAGACCATAGCATCAGCCAAATTAGTACTTGAGAAGCTCCTTAAGACACGAATTTGATGACTGCTAGACAAATTTGATTTTTTTAAAATTATTACAAAGGTATTATCCTTGCTTTTGCTATTACTACATATTGTTCTCTAGAAAACCCAAAACACACACACACACAAAAACCCCCAAAACACCCCAAAACCAAAAAAGAACACAAAACAACCACCCCCCAACTCTGCCCCGAAATGCCCCGCAATGACAAAAGACTCCTGTCTTGAGAAAAAACATGCTATATTTCAGTCTTAAACATATAATGATACTGGTGTTAATAAAAATTTAGAAAGTCTCTTTAGAAAGAAGAGTACAAACTACATTAAGAATAAATATAGTTTGGTATTCTGTATAGCTAATGCAGTTATTTACCATAAACAGGATTCATTTGGAGTCACTGTGATTTGTTCTACCTTGCCCTTACAAAAAAATAAAAAAAAAATATAATTGATCACTTAAAAGTGAACATGGCATTTAAGAAATTAAGTCACCAATAACACTGGTATTATAGTAGAACCCAGAGCCTAGAAAAACAATCAAGATTGTATTCTATTAGGTGCTGCATAAAATTGTAAGGGAAAGTCAGTATTTGGAAGACTTTCCAACTGGAGCTGAAAGCACAGACTCTCATGTGGAAGTGAACAGATATTCAGAAGATTCCCCCAAGATCATGTCCAGTCACACTTTCAATATCTCCAAAGATATTCTCTACCTGTCTCTAGTTTTTCACCACTTTCACAGTGAAAAAAGGGTTTTTTTTCTTATATTCAGATAGCATATCTTGTACTTTAACTTGTGCCTGAAGAGCAGCCTACAGATCTGCTCTAACAACTTCATTCCTTTTTCTAACTTGGTGGGGGAAGGAAGTGGGATTTTGCTGGCAGGCAGTTAACTAATTTCACAAAAATACCAAAAGGAGGATGGTACTGTCATGAAGTTGTATTTAAAAAAACCTATGAAGCTGAATAATATGTCAGTAAGAATGACTGGTTTTTATGACTTCAGTTAAAAGCTGTCAAGCAGCTGTTATGTCTGTAGTAGCTCAGACAAGTCTCCTTCCCTTCTCTAGCCATTCCTGAGTGGAAAGCAAGAGATTGCAATGACCATGGAACCTGTAACAAAGACAAGGAGAAATCAGCGCTGTTTAATCTTGCTACTAGACAAGGAAGTGGAACTGTATGGACTCTACTCTTTCCTGGGACACTATTTACCTGAATTTTTTGAGGACTGGCCTTGTGGAGAGATCCAGAGAAGGGGGCATGCCTGTTACACCCTGGTCTTGAACACACATGGTCAGGCGTTGCACTTTAATGTAGAGTCTCGATAGTTCCCACATGAAACTTTTGAAGAGTCCTAGTTCTTTGATACTTTGAATTCACATCCAAAATAAAAGTTACATGCTTTTCCCCAAGAGATTTCCTTTAATTCAGTGAGAAAATAGGTGCTTTGGCAAAAGGGTTTACAGGAGTAACATTAAACAAAGATTCCATAAGAGCATTACACTAAATAACAGGTTACTAGGAACAAAAGGATTTCCCTGCCTCTCTCCAAACAGAATTCGGAGCTCTGCTTCTCTAGCCCCCAAGGGTTTTGCAAGCCAGCAGGCATCACTGTGGAGTAGAGAACCCTCTCTGCACCCAGCAAAAACCAACCCACAACTCAAGTGAAATACGACTCAATAGGTTTTATGTCACCCACAAGAGGAAGAAAAGAATAAAGGAAGAAAAAAGAGATTAAGATAAGAAAGAATAAAGAGAGAAGAGAGAAATAGTTGCTGCCAAGATGTCACATGCTAGCAGGCTCCAGGAGAGAAGGCCAGACTCAAAACAGAGGCTTTGTGTGCCTCTTTTATATGGTTTGGCTGCCCTGGCTGCTCCCCCCAGGCAGAACATCTGAATCACTGACCAGTTTGTGCCCTCCTAGACACAGTGAGGGGCACCACAGCCAGTCAGAGGCTTCAGGGATGTGGTGTGGGTGGGCCACCAGCCGGGCCTTTTTGATTGACAGGTGCCCCAGGTGGGTCCCATGCTGTGTGACTTCTGGGGACACAGCCATGGTGGCTGCAAGCCTTACCATGTGGACAGGCTTGGCCCCCTTTCCCTCTAAACACACAGACAAGATGGTTGATTCAACCCATCCATCAAACAACTCACTGAGATACAAATCCACTCCCTGATAATGTTTTCTTTGAATTACAAGTGTACCTGCTTCAGCAGCTGATGGCAAAGTCTGTAGTGATCATTTGTGTAGCCATCTATCATTTCACAATCTATATTTGCTTCTGTCTATATTTGCAAAGAAAATATGCCTGTCTTCTTACAAAATGGAAATGTCTCTGAAGAAAGTATGGTAGATACAGGAGAATATTCTGAACATTAGGAAACGTTTTTTTTGCCGCGAAGGTGACCAAGCACTGACACAGGTTGCCCAGAGATGGTGGACACTACATCCTCAGAGATATTCAAAAGCCATTTGAACATGGTTCTGCTCTAGGTGGCACTGCTTGAGCAGGGGAGGTGGACCAGATGATCTCCAGAGTTTGCTTCCAACTTCAACCACTTAGTGATTCTCAATTTTTATTAGAATTTGAGAAGAATACTGAAGGTGTTGCACCAACTCTTCTTCAAGGTTCTACACCTTACTTAGGAATGAGTTTCAGGCAAGTCTGGAGTCTGCAGTCAATACTTTGAGAGAAAAAGCCTCAATTCATACCTTGAAAATTAACACTTCCTTAGAAGCCTGCAGACTTTTCTTTGCTGTGTTCAACAGCCCATTGTTTTAATGGCGCCATGACATTAAATGGGACCATGATCAAGAGGTGCACCAGTCCCTGTGTTGTGCTGGTGTCACCAGCAGTTCCAAGAACTTTTGTCTTACCCCAGGTGCCTGCAAACACGTGCTTGCTGAGGGGAGCTGATATACCTCCGCGATTTTTTTTTTTTTTACTTTTTCTTCTCTGCACAGAAAATTGCAATCTTCTTCTCTCTAGATACTGTTTCTTTAACTAATATTTTTTTGTTTCTTGTTGCATTTGCAGATCTGAGGGTTGCTTTGTGAAGTCGGGGCCCACACACCATACGTGAAGTGTGACGGGGGAGAGAAGGAGGCAGTTAATGATGTTGTCTGCTTTTAGAGACTGTACAGCAGAGCATCTTTAATTTTAAAGACTGTACAACACTGCCTGGCTATGATTATAAAGAAGTGCTTTGCAGGAGAAACACAATAAACATAATAGTGGGTCAAACGGGGCTCAGATGACCATAGTGGCACCAGAAAGTAGTAGAAAACATTGAAACAGTTCCAGGACAGGGAAACCCCAAGAATTACTTTTAAGAAATGAGTTGCATGGTTGCAACCACCCACTTGCGAAGACAAATGTCATCCATTCCAGGCAGTAGGAATGCTGCCATTCATTTGAAATGGCAACACTGACTGGCAGGAGCTGAAGGTTTCCCCTACCAGGCTGACCCCTAAGCTGCAGACAGCCTTAGGGGAAGAAGAAACTGATAAAATCTGAAGAATGACAAAACCTCTGAGATCTTGATAATAATTAAAGTAATATAGCACTCAAAGTAGCACTAGTAATTTAAGATAGACCTTGTTTTCCTCAATTTCTCAATGGTTTTCAACATGATAGAGGAACTGTTTAGATCGTTTCCCTATAATTATTAGTAAACACCTTATTTGCTATGTCTCTTATTAGAAGCAGAGCCTAAATACCTCAGCCTAATTGCAACTCATTCATGAATGCCTGCTTCATTGTTCTAAATGAAAACACACTCTTAGAGAGGTAATAAAGTTAGCACCAGAATCTTTCTGAAACAAATTGAGCAGTGGATGCTCAAGCACTCAACACTAAAGACAGCTAGAGCATGTATGAGTATGCAAGAACTGTTATATACTGTTCTGTACATACTATTTAATTTTTACAGTTGTATTTGACATAGGAAAAGGACTTCTTGATTTAACTGAATTTGCACTTGCAAGGTTTATCCTCTAGTGATTAAATTGCACAGATTCATAGACAGCAGAGAAGCAGTGTTATTCAGTGCCCGATCTGGATCTCAAACCTCACTTGTATTTCAGCCAAGTAGCACCACAAGAAGCATAACATTAAAACACAGTCACTGTGCTCAGGCACCAAGTCACTATCTATCATGCAGACAAACTCCATTTCTCGCAGCAAAATATTTACTAACCTTCTGTCTGGGAAGAAAATTGCACTGTACATTTCAAAACATTTTTTTTTAAATGCATAAAATGAGTAGTATCCAAAGCAGTCTTTTAAAGGATATTAGAGTCAAATATAGCATCAATACCTGAAAAAAGAAACAACAATATAGTTTTGAGTGTTCATTTCCCTTCACCCTAGTTTAAAAGTTTTCACTTTTAATGAATAAATATATTGCTAACCTATTAGCTGGCAAAAGAATACACATTGAATTTAACTATGGTAATGTTGTCCAAGATTCATGACTTTGCTCAGAGGATGCTGTTTAGTCTCATATGCAAGACAGACAGCTGAGTATGAAAAAGTCAATGGAGCTGCTAAGATAGACAGATGCAAGTTCTACTCTACCTACTCAGCATGCGGCAGGGAACTACTGTAGTGAATGGAGAATGGATTGTGCTTACTGTTGTACAGAGATGTGTTTCTGTAGTCTCTCCTAACACCTATTTGCTCCATTCTTACAGATTCATACTCCTACAGAGTTCATTGCTCTAGTTCTCTGTGTGTTAACCAGGAATGCAAGTCCATGTTTCAAAGGCAGAAATCTCTAACACTTTCAAGAGCCTCTTGTCAGCTGGAAGACATGGCTCAAAGGATGCCAGGAAAAAAGTCATCTGAGGTAAACCTAATCTTGTCAAAATCTTGTGTGAAAACTTTGAAGATATACTTATTTCACATGGAGAAGTATCTATATGCAATATGGATGCAGCTTCTGATTAACAATCACCTAACATATGTGAGATGTTTTTTTCTTCCACAGCAGAACACTAATGATACTACTATCATTAACTGTTGTGTTTTGCTCAGTTTCTGAATCAAGAGAACCACTTAATTCTTCTGATACCATATCACTGACCTGATCAAAAAGTATAGTGATAGGACTTTTTTCTGGTAGAAAACTGGATCATGGCATCTGCTCTGCATTATACAAAAATGACTGTGGTTGATGCAAAGCAGTGCCTGTTCAGTGTGAGCCACCCCCGAATTACAGCTAAAGAACAGTCACTTTGATATCCTTCTTTGAATTCTGTATGGTAAGCAATTCCGTTACTCCCCAGTCATACTTGATATACATAATATAATGCCTCTTATAATTTCAGCTATTAACACTATGGTAAGGAATACTAGCAAAATATAAACATACAAGAAAGTTTTATGTTTTGGATAAGCACTGTAGTACAATTTTCATCTCAGATCATAATGATTACCTCAGAATTTACTGTGCTTACTGAGGGTAATATTAGTGTAGCTGATCTCTGCTGAAAGAATATGTCCTTTAAATAAGAAAAGGATTTGTTAGTCTCAGAAAAATATTATTGATTTAATGTGTCAAATATTTTTGTGTATCCTGGTAGATATAATCTTATTTTCACAAGCATTTTTAAAGGTAGTGTGGTTTCTGTGTTGTAACACACTAGCTTGTCTCCCCCTGGAAAAGAGGATTTGTTACAGACTACTGACCTGAAACTTAATTCACAGAAGGAAAGAGAACATGCTAACTGAATCCTACACTTCCTTAAGTATATGTTTTCACTTTTAGCTGCATCTTCATTTTTTGTCTTGGATTCTGAGAAGAAAAAAATGCAATAATATTCCTTTCAAGAGACATATCTTCAGTAATTCATAGATATAATATCAATAGTGTAATGTAGTCAGATCACATTGCTTTCTATATGCCAGTACAATGAAGGCCCTAAGGCACGTCTTGGCCTTTTCCACTGTAGACTACACAAAGACTTCCAGTTTTGATTTGCCAATTGCTAATCTTAGTTGACTAAAACTGCAGCCAAATTCTCATGAGAAGCAGTTAGATTGCATTACTCAGTACATTACTCATAGGTTATATGGCATTCACTTACCACACTGAGCTGCAGCTAAACATTACGCTTGATATTTTTAAGGGATTTAAATGATACTAGTTGGCAGTCATGTAACTTCATCAGCTGTGACACAGCTGCTATACACCTTTATGACCTCTTGGCACTTTATCATTTTTAATGTGTTCAGAGGTAGTCAACAGAAATGCAGTAATGTCATAATGCCATCTAC
This sequence comes from Campylorhamphus procurvoides, assembly GCA_013396655.1. NCBI lineage: Eukaryota > Metazoa > Chordata > Aves > Passeriformes > Dendrocolaptidae > Campylorhamphus > Campylorhamphus procurvoides. The sequence goes on from WBMV01003451.1 coordinate 63,718, forward strand.
AGGCCCTAAACAGTCCCAGTTTCTCTTGGTGACCCTGTCTTCCATATTCCACCAGATAACTAAAAGAAAGGGCCAGTAGAAAAAAAAAACAAACAACCCACAACAAACCCTTCCATATCAGAGTCAAATCATAAGTAACTAAAAGAAGTCTCTACACTAAACATAACTCTACAGAAAGAGTTTTCTCAACATCTTTTTAGTAATCTCTGCCAAGAGCAGCTTTTCATGTAGCATTTATCAACTCAAGCCATGGCATCAAGTTAAGAAGTAAGGTAGTGTAAAAACAAGGTTTAATTGAGCAGTCCTGAATATTACATTAAAAAACTGTGTTATGTTCAGTCCTTAAAATCACTAGTAAGCTTTTGGTACTCCAATAATGTGTATATGTCCAACCTTTTTGATCCCAGCAACCAGCCATCAAACCTTCAAATTGCCAATGGCCACAAGATAGACATCACATATTCTGGAGAGATGAGAGAAGAAGAGAGCTCAAACTGTGGTTCACAAAAGATCACAACAGCTCCCAACAGGTCCCACTGCTCCTCAGACTTGTGGATTGTCAGTTTTAACATAGCCTAATGATTTTCTTCCCCAAAGTCAGACATTCAGATTACCCAGAAGTTCCCACGCTGGCTCAGCTTTCCCATTAGCCAGATGGCACAATCTGGCATATGACTTGAACTTCTAAAGGTCCACACACAGCTTAAGACCCACCTTTGCCATCCTGTTAAGCTTACCAGTGAGCATGACTGAGCAATCAGACTTTGTTAAAGCTGACTGATGTGCTTGCCTCTATTATGTAAGATTAAATGAGAAACAAATAAAAAAAAAAACAACCAACCAAAGAACCAAACAAACAAAACCAAACCAAACCAAAAAAAAGGCCAAAACACACACACACACACATTGCAAAGGAAATTAAAAAATAAGAAAAAAAGTATGAAAAAGAGAAACCCAAGGGGCTGGGTCATCTGGCATGGGGTAACCAAGAATACAAGGATGGAAAATGTCACTCTTTCCATATTTTGGAAGTAGACAGGAATAGACACAAAACTTCTGGCAATGTCTACATTTCAGCTACTTGTGTTTCCTTTCTTTGGGAATCTGTGAACAGTGAATCCAATAGCATCCCTAATGCAAAATACAAGAGGAAAATGAAGACTAAAAAAATAAACAAACAGCTCGTTCACATCTTGAATCTAGCATACTTTCTTCTTCTTCTCTTAAGCAGATGTTAATCTCTGTCTATGAGTCCCTCCACCAGCTTCTGTTTGTCTGCTCAGAATTACTTCAGCGTTTCTCAGAAACGCCAGGAGCCACTGAAGTTATGAGTGTTATGTTTAGGGCATACATACACATGGCCACTCGGAGCAACATCTGAAAAGGTTTCCTTCCTAGGTGGATTCTAACACAAAAGCTGAAGTGCCTCTTCTATTATTTATACAGAAACACTACATCGAAAAGAGATCTATATGCAAATAGTAATATTTTTTAAGAAATTGTTTTAAAATTTAGATTGCTTAACAATGCAATCAGAATTGTTGCCTCTCCCAGTTCAATCCTACAGACTATAGGAAGAAAGAAGAGCTATGTCTGTATGAAAAGGAAATGTTTCAAGCTTTTGCAAGGCATGATTTTTTTCAGTTAATGATATTTTCAATTCTAGGGCTTTCTGTGCTGTTTGAATAAAAGCAGCTTTATTGAAAAATCATATTTTAAATGCTTTCACATAAAAAATAGAGAAAGTCTCAGAAGAAGAGTCAGAGTAACAGCTTGACAATAGACATCACAGAAGATCTCATTTTTGCATGCATTCTTCCTGCAGCACCTATCAGACAGTGAAAAAAGATACATTATCTGAAGCTCTTGTGCCTCACATTTATTGCATGCAGCTATTATTTTACTTGGCTTTGATGTTTCACACAACTTTTTGAAGCAAAGAATCTGCTATGACAACATGACATTTCCCATATGTTCCCTTAGCTGTATGAATGAGAAAACCTTGGCTAACCCTAATTAGCATTGGCACTGTTGTTTGTAATCCTTGCACTGCTTTTTATACAACATTGTTTTAGTAACTCAGAGTTTATGAAAGGTTCTGTTTATTGTTCAGAGGACCAAGAGCATCATGCTACTGAGGATCCTTGACTTTATATTGTTGGGGAGAGGCAGTGGCCAAGTCCCACACCTTGGCTAACTTTCCAGCTTGTAACTAGGTGGAGGTTATGGCAGGATATGGTCTGGGTGCAGACAGATGGGGATTGCCTCCAGGTGAATTTCTCAATTCCACCTGCTTTGCTATATGGGCTGAAGGAATTTTTCAAGAAAGCTGGTCGGTCAACAGATGGGGGAAAAAAGACTTTCCTGAATTGGTTCACATTTTGCCTCCAGTCATAGAACCTTCTTTTCTCTTTTGGCTAAAAAGTCATTGCCAGTGACTTAAAGGAACTTAATCTCCTACAGATCAAATGCAGTTTCTCCCAGCTTCTGAAGTGTTACTTCTCCCACTGAATGGGCAAACATCTAATCTCTGCACGTAATCTAACATTCCAGAGAGCATGTCTGACATGAGAATAGTCTGCTTTAGAGCTAGCTAGAGGAGAGTGTTGCACAGAGTGTTGCTGGTAAACTGGTGTGTCTTCAGGTCCCTGAGATTCAGGATCTGGCATGATTTCAGAATGCAGGTCCCTGCTTTGGTTACTGGATGGAACAATACACCAGAAGGTCATTCTGCCTCAGCAGAGGGACCTGGTCAGGCTGGAAAAATGAGCTGACAGGACCTCTTGAAGTCTAACAAGGGGAAGGGCAAAGTCCTGCACCTGGGGAAGAACAACCCCAGGTACCAATGTGTGCTGGGGGCAGGATGCCATTTTCCTTTGTACAGCAAGGACACATTGCTGGATCAAGCTCAGCTTGTCCACCATGACCCTGCATTCTTCACTGCAGAGCTGCTTTCTAGCCAACAATTAGGCTGCCCTGGAGCCTGGGCTTATTCCTCACTAGGAGGACGACTTGGCATTTCCCTGTATTGAACTTCATCGTGTTCTTGCTGGCCCATTTATCCAACTTCTTGATGTCCCTTTGAATGGCAGCACGCCCATCTGGTGTTTTAGACAGACACATGACTTTCTGATAAAACTTCTCTTTCATTTTTAATCTTCAACTAATTTTATTTATTTATTTATTTATTTATTTATTTTTAAAATCAGTGTTTCCTGCTTTAAGGGTTTTCAAATCAAGTTATAACATCCATGTTCTGGCATATGCTTTATTTTTCCTATTGTTTTAAAACAGGAATAAGATATGTACTGCTTCCAAATATATTAAGGCTTGCAATTCTCAGAGATTCTGGACAAGCACTGAGTAACTAAGCCTATTATTGCATATGTTGAGTTCAAGCCAAGTGTTTTATCATTAAAATTCAGAACTGCTTCAGTAATACAAAAACAAACCCACAAAATACATGGAGAAAAAGATAAAAAGAGAACCGCAAGTGAAAGAACACTTGCTGGGAATTTTTTCCTTCTTTTTTCTTTCTTTTTCAAATATAACTTTAAAAATAGCAAGTGACTGAACTGTTAAAAGGAAAAGGAATCCAAATATGAAAAATAAGGTAAAAAATATGAGAAAAGCATTTCTTTATGAAACTGGCAACTATCTTTTTAATTTTCAGTCCTTTGCTTTCTCTTATTCACTGTTCAACTAGTTGTTCACACATCTGTCCTCTTCTGATTATAACTTTATTTAGCTTCTTTGAGATCATATATTACCTTTCTAAATATTGTGTTAGCAAGTTGAGAAATAACTTTTCCTTTATCTCTAAAGAATTCAGGTAGAACAGGCTCAGTGTTATAATTTTTTTTCTTTCTTTCCCTGGATGTAATGCTTGTGTAGTGAGGAACTCTCTTCACTCCATTTTCATACACAAACAGATATAACAGAACTGTAACATAACATTCATTTCTAATCAGTAATATAATGTTTTTATAAAAACAGAAGATTTGGAACTTTCCCTGTGAGCTTTGTGTTTTCTGTCATTCAGTCATTTGTTTATCTGTTCCTGTTCTTTTATAGATTTTTGTTGTTTCCCTGTATACAATAGGCTTCTATGTTTGGATAATCTGCATCATGATCATAGTAACTTCAGACAGGTTCCAAAGGGTTTTTGGTAATCACCTAGCTCTGACAGCAAAAGTTTAGTACAATACCTCTGATCAAAGCTAATAAACATGCTGTGGTTTCTTACTCCTTATTCCCTAAGCTTAATTCAGCCAGGTATCTGTGCTACTAGGATCCATACAGGTATTTAGTGAGATTTCCATGATACTTCTGGATGTGTCATTTTTTTAAACAAATTTGTAAATCACTTGCAATTGATTAGTCCACTCCAATTATTTTTCTCTGAGATTAAAAAAGTCTGAAGTCTCTTCCAAGTGAGTAATTTGACACTTCTTTTTTCTCTTATTTTTCTAAGTTATCTTTCATTTGGGATCAGTTAAGAAAATCTCCCTATTCTTGCATGTATATATGCTACACAGACAGAGTACCTGAGAGCATTTCAGGACTGAAACACATCCTTCAGCCAAATAAGTTTCTTGGTAAAGGCTTGAAATTTTAGTCATGCCCTCTAGCTAAGTTTAAAAGTTAGTCTCCTTCAGGCAGTAATTCTTTGTTTTCTCTCATTTTCTATGTTCCTAAGAAAGGTTTGAATAGCATAAAGCAGCTGTGTCCCATTTAAAGGAAATAGAAACCAACATATTTGCAATTAGAATTATGTCCTTCTAAATAAGCAATCATTTTGAAATCACATCCTCCCATCACTTTTACTATTATATCTTGTGCTAACAACTCAAGACATGGTCCCATTCCACTATAAACAGAGCTCAACATTTATTGTTTTATATAGGGGAAGAAATTAATCAAAAATTAAATATTCTTTTGTTCTGGAAAGAGACAAAAACATAAGGATCGACATTTTAAAAACCATATACTTCACAGCTTGTTTTAGGTCACCAACATATGCTGTCTTCTGTTAACAGTGTATGCTACTACTTGTCTTCCTCCAAGTTCCAAACATACTGCTGAAGTGGGGAAGCCAGGAGTGTCAAGAAGAGTGGGCAAAAGGAATGAAATTCTATAATTCAATTACAGGTGTGTGAGCAGGAGAATGGCATTCAAATTTGTAGATTTTATGGTGACTCTTGTCGTTAGGGAGATCTTTTTCCTCCAGTACACAGAATGAGGGGATCCTCTTGATTTCTCTTCCCCTGTACTTCTGATTCTTCAAATTCTTTGCACATTGATGCAGCTTATTTAGTAAAGGTGCGGGAGGAAACTGGCTGTGGGCTAGTGGCTGTAACACCATATTGCAATTAAAAAAAAAAAAAAAAGAAAAAAAAGAAAAAGGCTGCTATCGAGGTTTTTATATAATGTCAGATACATGAATTAACTCATTCTGTCTTGGGGCAGACCTCAGATGAATTTAATTCAAGGTATTGCTCTGGTCCAGAGAAGAGAAATAAGTCTGAGCACAGGGCTACAGATCATGGCCTGTGGACTGCACAAAAGAACTGAATCAGTCTAGAGAAAAATATAACTGCCTTCGACTACATAAAAAGCTGGCACAAAGAAGAACAAGGGTTTTTTTGTTTTTTTTCTATAATCACTAAGGAAAATGGTGAAAAATGAAATGGTTTTACATGTAAAACTAAATTTAAATTGTCATGAAGTACTTTTTGGTTAGGAAATAAGAAATCACTTTTAGTCTAAAGGCAGTTAAACAGTTGAATCATTTACATAGACAGGATGAGGAAGATCCATCAGAAATATCTCAGAAATAACATGGAGTGGTTTAAGTGACCTCTTAAGATCTCTTTTAAACCTTTTTTCTTTTTACTGTTCTACTATATGCTGAAGACTGTGAAGCATTCAGGTACAATGATAGGAATCTTACACAAAACAGGTAAGCAAAGACTGCTTTTGAGAAATCCACAGTCATCTCACAAGTGTAACACAATTATCGTACTAAAAGTTCTTTCACTGGAAACCAGTGGTTTGAATGAACACCTACAAAGACACAGAAGTAATCTTTGGCTACACACATTCTGAATGTTTGGAAAATGGCAAATTACTGTGTAATTTATTTTGAATGTCACATGAATGTTCTCTGCAGGTTTAAAAGCAAAGTCTGGATGAGATAATATTGACATTTTATTTTGTAAGGTGTCCACACTTTGTACTTGGACTAAGACTTCTTGATCCTATAGCTAGACCCAAGCAACAGCAGCTCAGTTCTTTATAAATTCATACTAAAATATAATAATAATAATAATAATAATAATAATAATAATAATGTTTTCAAATTATAGCACACTGGCAGAAATTATTACTGTGCCTAAAAATGGTTTTGATATTTCAGTCTTGTTATGCCTCCAACATTTCTTTTGTGTTACTAAAATTGGTTCCTTAGATACTGCAACACCATCCTACAATATCTTTCTTGATAAAATTACTGTACAATTTCTGCCATGCAGAAGATAAGTCTAGGCTTGAAAATCAGTTCTTCCAGAATGCAATACAATACTCATCTGATTTTTCACTATATGCAATATTTGAAAATTTCAACTGTGTTAAAGATTTTTCCCTTTATATGGGTCCCTTCTCTGCATAGGCTTTTCCCATAGTTACAGTCAGGTCTGTCAGAAATTAATATCAAAACCAGAGTATAGGCAAAATAGAAATAGTGCCATTAAAACTGAAATACTCATATTTTGGTCTAGGAAAATTCTAACTCTTCTGATTTTAACTTCCATGACACTAGAGCTCTATTGAGTCACAAAGAAAATAACTATAAATAAATAAACTTTAAACTATTACTACTGTTCCACATAGCAACAATTGCATCAGAAGCATTTAAAATATATATATTGTATGTACCTGAATAATTTCTATCTTTTCATTTGTTCTGTGTGTATAAGAAACAGAGACAGAGCAAAGTGGGGATCCTAATTTTGCTCAAATGAAAGAGGCTGAACAAACCTGTGCGAACAGTAGAAAATTTTTACTATGTCAAAAAGAGTAGCCAAATTCTACTTTGTCTTACATATCTTGTCCATTTCTGAAGACAAAACACTTGTCTTTTACATAGGGGGAAGATTTCTTTGGTAATTAATTAGTTCTCTTTTATTAACATTCATCCTTCTTTAAGAAAGATTGATCCTGTGTCAGTAGTATCAACAACACAGTATGGAAGAGGAAGTGAAGTTTTTTGCCATATCAAATTTAAAGAAAGTGTCTATGAAGCCTAAAGCTTCTCAGTAAATGTTATAAATAAAAAGTTCTTTAGCAATATGAAGACAGAGAAGTGAAATTCTGTGATATCGTGCCTTGTCAGCCTCCACTGTGTATCACACCATCAATGGAAGGATACAGGCTAGGAGCTGATCATTTTTCAATAAGCTTAGCATATTCTTTGAAATACTTACATTTTGTATGTAAAGATAGTCTTTGGGTCTGTTCCTCACTGGACTATCTTGGGATATTTTTTGGTTTTGAGTATGATTATGGAGGCTGAGTTCAACTGACTGACATTAATGATAACTGGCCAGATTGTCTTGCTCTGTGCCCTCCATTACTTATGATCAGATTGTTGGCTTAATGTGATTAGGGTTTAGTTTATTTCATGTCTGGCTGTCATGATGCCAAAACCAGTAGTATTCTGACAGAGGTACCTGAGCACACACCATCTGCTGTCAGCTCTCTGAAATTAGTTAAAGCAGTAATTGACTTGGGTGTTACACAAGATATATTCATTGGATTTTAAAATGACTCCATTCTAATTCTGTGTAAACCAGCAGCAAAGTCATTGACAAAAAGCTCTTATCACAAAAATTCACAGTGGTCATTTTTCCACCTTGGGCATATCTGCTGGGATAGTGATTTTCAGTTCTTCACTGTTTTGAAGGCAGTCATTCACTTTATTTTGCTTGACTTTATCTTCCTGAGGTATATGCCCTTGGCTCAGGAGGCAGGAGCACAAGGTGAGTCATGTGTCTTCACACTTCATCTGTCAAAATATGACACTGGTCCTGTTCCATCCCACCTTAAGGCAGTGGGTCTGCACCATGCTTCAGAGGCAGGCACAGGATCACCTTTCCACTTCAAACTGATAATAAGGTGTGTTAATTATTAGCATGGCAACAAATTCAGTGTTGAGTATAAAAAACCATTTTGCAATCTTCTCAGAGTACAAGCCGGTTGGGCATGTATTGGTCAGCCTGATGTTAGAGGGATCAGCTGTAAACCTGTACACCTCCATCTGATTATACTTATTTGAGAATTATTTTAGAACAGTGTAACCACCCCGGTAATCACAGCAAGGTATTTAGCTCCTCTTTCCTGTGTGTGTTACAGTATTGCCTGTAATTGCATACTCTGAAGAAAGATAAGTGAGTAAAAATACACCAGTTATTTTCTTTAATACAGAGGGGATTGAAACCCAGGGGTGATTTGCCACCTCTAGCTACCTTACTATAGTACCTGTTTTGCTGCCTCTCATTTCAAGGGCAGTACGTTAAGAGGATTCTGGGGTTTTATTGATTGCTGTTGTCATAATTAACAACTGTAACGGAATTAAGTGGGACCATCTCTTGTTTGGACTTGTGCACAGAGAAAATATAAGGATAAAATTAGGTAAAAAACCCCTCACAATCAAAAGTTGTTAGATTTTGGCTTGTTTTGAGCCCCTTGAGGGGAGGGAGGGAAGGAAGGAGAGAGAGGGAAGAAGGGAAGGAGGGAAGGAGGGAAGTAAAGCAGAAATGATGTTATTGCAATGTTAAGTTGGTATCCTTGAAAATTTGTAAAAAGTGCGTTGCTGGGGGTGGATTTGGATGATATTACCTAGTATAAGTGTTTATGCTTGTTGTCTCGAGACTGCATCTATATTATAAAAAGATGAATTTTAACTAATTTAATTTATATGGCTGGATCAGTCACTAACACAAGCAACAGAAATAAAGTTAAACATTCAATCTTATGAAAATGTGCACTGATAAGTCTTGTGCAGGTGTTTGAGTCTTTCACTGGACGATTTCCAGTCATGTGAAGGCTGTGCGCATTTCTAGCCAGGTACCCTCCTGTTGACAGAGAGCATTTTGAATGTTTAGAGTGTGGTCACTGAGAAACTCAAAGCAAACAAGAGATTGATTGACTGGCATTATCCTCTTATTTTTCATAGCAATTAGCAAGAGGAGAATTGTTAGAAAGTGCATTATTAAGAGGTATTATCACATCCCCTGTTATATCATTATGAGGAGGTAACAATATAAGAAAAGTTATCAATCACAAATACTACCTTCAAAGATACCCAAAGTTTGGGGATTTTTTACTGTTCATATAAAATTTGTTTCTATTAAAGTTAATAGAAACAAATAATTAAATAATATTAATAGAGTTAATAGCCTGACAGATCCCATTATAATTTTCTGACCTGGTCTTTTTTTATTTTTTTGTTTTTGTTTGGGTTTCTTCTTGTACTGTTTGTTGTTGTTATTGTTGTTGTTGTGTAGGTTGCTCTTCCTTTGTATCTTAGAAGCACCTTTCAAACATTTGCATATTAAAGCACACTGAACTTCAATGAAATTGATTAGTGTGACAAATTTTTTGTTTAAAAAAATAAAGTCCTTTTTGTTATGCGACTCTATCACTCCTTCTATTTTCCTTTCTTTCCTTCTCAAGCACTCGGCATTATAAACTTCAATAATGCCCTTTATTCAAAAGGAATTCAAGCAAAAATGAACCACTGTCATGGCTCTTGCTTACAGTAAAGACTGGCTGATTAAATTTAAAACTGTAGTTTATCGACAGGGAGAATAATAGCTACATCTATTAATTTTATATCTGTAAAAATAAATCAACCATAAGAAATACTGTACTTTTTCCTTTGCTATAAATCCAGCATCATATTCCACCTTTTTTAACAAAGAAAGTTATAATGTAAAGAAAATAAATGGTGGATGTAAGCAATATAATCATTTGAACACTGTGGCATTAACCAAAATCTGCCTCATAAGTTTGAAGGAGCAATAACGTATTGTCTATAGAGTGGATGCCTTCCGACATTTCCAGCCTTGGCAAGTATTTAAAGCAAGGATAGCATACATGTGTGGGAATATGTGTGCACAAAGATACGCGTGTTCTTGTGGGCTGCTATAGCACTCCAATTTTTAAGATGCTGGCAAAAATAAGTGTCAAATGTCTAAGAGAAAGCCAGTTTTATAAGACTTGCTGTGATTCCCCATCTTTTCCCCAACTGAGCAAAGGAGAAGCATAAAGAACATTGTTTTCCAGTATGTCATTTTTGTATACTTAAATATATTAGAATGATCCTTTTTTTGTTATTTTTCTTCTCCCTTTTTTAATTTTTCTAGTGGCTACCTAACTACTCTGAGGGAGGACAGGCAGCAATGTCATTCAGAGAAAATGAGAAAGCTACTGCAGAGGTGCTAAAAAAGTGGATATTGCAAAAATCAGCTGAGAAAACAAGCAGCAGAAATATTTTGAGGAAATTATGGGGTTTTTCCACTCACTCACCACATCACCATGTGTTTTGGAAAACAATCACTAGTTTGTGTCTTAGTCTTAGTGCTCTGCCTGGATGCACACACAGAGAAACCAATATTGCAGTGATTTCTAAACCCTTATTGCCTTAGTCAGTCATTTCTAAACCTGCTCATTAATTTTAATGATGCTGACCTTTTTTTTCTAAAGCACTGTGACATGCACATTTGAAAAAAGGCCATAATTTCTGTTTGAAAACTCATTGGCATGAATGAAACTAATGACTTAAATGTTGCACTTCGGCTGCAAGGTAAATGAAATGGAGTGAATTTTTGATCTGATATTTGATGGCTTTGCATTTCAGGTATGTATTTTTTTAATGCTAATGAATTAGGCATTTTTTGGTATAATTGAGAATTTCAAGAGTCATCTAAAAATTCTAAACTATGTACCATTTGTTTGAATCTCATATATAGAATCATACTGATTGTGCAACTCACATAACTGAAATCACCTAGTAGCTCATGATACTAGCTCCTGAGTCTGAATCATCCACTTTAGGAAGTCAGAAAACCTAAGAACTTTATTTCTTATTGGAATTTGTGCCAGCTGTAAAAGTTATCCCCAAAAATATTTTCTTTAGAGAAGACAAAGAGTAGACTGTTCCAGTTGTTCTGTTCCCCTGGATCCTTTGGTCATGACACTTCTATTTCACTACTGTCTCTGTAAAAGCCCTAGCTTGCCTCCTGCAGGGTTGTTAACAAACCATGACCTTATTACAAAAATATAATCGCCCAGTATTCTTCCATGTGCCACAGTCCCCAGGTGAGCACCCTCTCTCTTCATGTTTCAGCTGTATTTGGATAAGTCACTGTGTTGTTGCCAACCTTGGACTTTTGGTCAGGTTTTAAAGACATGTATATGAAATATAAACAAGGCAAAAGCAGCAGTGGGGGAACAGGTGAAGAAGGAATGTCTATGGAGGCATAAAGAGTCTGTGCCAAACATATGTGTTCTGACCCAAACAAATTCTCTACCAAAAAAGAAAAAAAATCATTCTTACCAGGTGTTCTGACCAAAACAAATAAGTTTTTCCTGTTGTGTTTCTCAGATAGCAGCTGCTGGGAAATTGATGCTGCAGATACAGAAATTGATTTAAAGGAACAGAAAGCAAACTGAGGAGCAGCACTGAGGAGTGAGGAGCCAGGAGCTGTAGCGAAATCCATATACAGAAGGAAAGAAACTTCTGAGACGAATCTGGAATGAGAGCTATGTTCTAGCTGTACTACTTCTGGTCTTGATGATGAATCCCCTCAGCAGAAAGCTGAGAAGCATGTGAACACCTCTCCTGTTCTCCTCCTTTTAGTCACACCTTGTCATAAAGCATTTCTAAGATGGCCTGCTCCCTTCCAAGTTGATCTTTCTCTGAAAGAAGATTGAAAAAATCCTGACTGGTTTTTGGGAACAACGTTGGCATCATCAGTTAGAGCTCAGCACTACTCAGCCAGTTTTACAGTCAGAAGGTGTTGAAAAAATGGGTAACATGAAAGAACTGGCAGCTTTCATAAAATTCTTCTGAACACATAAATCAGTCCCGTCTGTTCACTGTGAACAGCTAAATCCATTTCACTACAGTAAGAAAGATGAAGTGATTTTCTGGTGGGCAAAGAAAAAAATCTTGTATAGACACTTCGTCTCTACTTTCATTAATTCAGAAACTGATTTTTCTTCTTTCCAGAACAGCCTCTTCTCTCATGAGCTAGGACCATATTCACTTAGAGCTCTTGAAGCACCCCAAAACCCACATGGTTGCTGTTCTCATAACCCAAGTAAGAGCTTTAGTCCCAGAGCACCATTGTAAGAGCAAATTGAAAGCAGTCAGGTGAAGGCTGTTTGAAGGGGACCTGTCCCTGCTGCACACATGCTTGTCAGAGAGCACAGTATGTGGCTGGAATTTTCACTCCCCTGAGACAGCCCGTGTGCTTTCCTGACAGCCATCAGACTGAGGCCATCAGCAAATCTGGGTTTGAACTCAGACTCTCTGAAACGATAGTGCAAACAACACAGACTTGCAGCGATCCCCCATGCAATTTTTCTGCTCGGGAAATCACATACTTTGGTACAAAACATAGAATCATAGAATTGTTTAGACTTGAAAACACCTCTAAGATCAAGTCCAATCATTACCCCAGCACTGCTAAGTCTGCCACTAAAACATGTCCCTTATTTAAGTGCCATGTCTCTCAAATACCTCTGGGGATGGTGACTCCATCACTTCCCTGGGCAGCCTGTTGCAATGCTTGATCACTGTTTCACTGAAGAAATGTTTCCTAATATCCAATTTAACCTCTCCTGGTATAAATTTAGGCCATTTCCTTTCCTATCACATGTTATTTGAGAGAAGGGACCCAGACTAAGTCAAAGCTAGTTAGGCACAAAATACTTCAACTGTTTTCAAACTTGTTGGTGAAGCAGAAGGTGGTAAACAAACCATAGAAGAGGTGAGAACTTAGCCACAAACATTCTTATTTTGGGGAAAATGCTCCAGTTGAATACATGGGGCCAAAGACTAGATGGAAGGTTGTAAGTGTAACAGTAAATTTACAAGGGTGTCCATGACAAAAAGGACAGAGGAAGTTATGGGACCCTCTACAAAGAGTTCATAATGTTTGCATTTTCATGGTTCAGGGTCAGAATTCAACTTGGTGAAGACAGAACTGCCTTGTAAAACTCTCCTTTCTTGAAGCCATTTTTGTGAGTTTTTATATAATGTCAGCGAGGGGTAGGGTGGAAGAAAAGCCCAACTTTTAATGGATTAGTGCTTAATTTATTTTGTTACCTTAAGTCATATCATCCAGGTGAAGCACTGTTGACTGCAATGATGTGTCCATATAAAATAACAGTCTGATCCTTTGGTGAATCAGTTGTTCTGTTTGCCTTGCTACAGTTTGGGGAAAAAAAAATTAAAAAAGGCAGATCATTAAATCATTTTTTGGAAAAGATCCTTAATTACATTTAGTGCCAGCAAGATGATGATTCCGTAAAATGGATAATGAGGCTGCATAGCAACAGAAAGAAAAAAAAAGAAAGGTGACTCTGCTCTCTGTTCTGAGACAGGAACTTCTGAATGCCCCACATTTACTGGGAAGTTAACATATAATTTAATAATTCATTCATTTTCCTCATCAGTATAATTTTTATGGCCTGAAAGGTACTGGCAGGTTTCCAGCATCTTCCTAAACAAACCCTGGAAATATAAGACTGCAGATGAATATGACAAATGGAGATTTTAGAGGAACATACACAGCAGCCGCTCAGTTCTTAATATTTTTTTCCTTTATGTTTTACAGTTAATTTCTTTAACAGGGTCAACATTTAAAAATAGTTAATTTTATTTTTATGAAAGTTTATTAAGAGGTATAAATGCAATATTTGCAAAAAGGATGAAATACTGGAGCAGGTTGCGCAGAGAGGGGGTAGATGGCCCTATCCCTGGGGACTTGCAGAGTTGGGTTGGATAGGTCCCTGAGCAACCTGATCTGGTTGACTATGTCCCTGCTCATTGCAGGGGGATTGGACTGAAAAAAAAAAGCTCTTTGAAGCTCCCTTCCAACCCAAACTATTCTATGAATTATTATGATTCTGTGAAGTATCTTAGAGTATCATTCTTGTATCTCCTGCATCACGTTTGGCATCAGTGGAAATATTTTTCTGATTCCTGTAAAAACAGAATAGGATTTTGCAAATAGAATGAACAATAGGCAAGCTGGTTTACACACTATATATATTAATATCATAGCTACCTTTGGACAAGACTTGAAGTCTAACACTGTTTGGAACAGATATATATATACTGAGAACTATAAGGAAAATACCTGTAAAATTTTTTAAGCTTCCAAGCATGTAAGCTTATTCAGGTAGGCAAATTCTTATTACCAAATTAACTTGTATGCAAGATAGCAGTATGTGTTCTGACACATGATTTTTATTTATGTAATTTTTAAGATTAATTTACATAAAGAATTCTTGTCAATGTATCTATAATAATAGTTACAAGCTTCAGTATTAATTATGGTTGTACAAAAATTCTTCCTGAAATACGGGACTATGCTCCACATGAAGCACTATATCAGACAGCTTGAAATATCTGTGTTGAAAAGAGGTTTATATAAACCAAGATGAAAACACATTAAATGTTTTATGTTTTCTGGATGACAGTGCACAGTTTTCAACTGCAGTTTCCCGACAAAAAGGAGTCACAGGAGCTGCACATGCCTGTGTGACACTTCTGCTCACACAGTGGGTGGTGACGGCTCTGCTATATTACAGCATGGTGTCCAAATGGAAGTGAGCCTAATAAGAGCTTGTAATTAAACATGATTAATCAGGCACATGACTCTCCACTGTTGCTTCTGTGAAACTATAAACGTAGTGATGTTCTGTGTTATAATAGGGTCCTTGTGAATATTCAGATGTTCAGGTTTTGTTGGTGTGGCAGTTCCCACTACAACAAGTTTTGCAGGTGGCTTCTGCCTGTCTACCTTTTCCTCATGCTGCCCAGGTATCAAGGCACACTTAAGCATATCCCTAAAGAGAAAACCCCACAGATTTCCAATAATTTACACTTTATCCACGCAGATACTTGCAATACTTTAAGATACATACAAAGCCTGTCCTTGACAAGCAAAATATGCTTTCACTTGATGTGCAGCAGAGTAATTGAGGTGTTTAGCACTTCAAAGTAGCCCAAATGGAATTATTTATTTTGAGGTTAAACAGCTTCCCCTACTTGAACTACATTGCTTAGGGATAACTTGGATCCCTATGAATAAGTTAAGAGTATATGGTATAGATATAACAAGAATACTGGAAGGCAAATCTAAGATTTGAATAGTCAAAGAAGGAAACACTGTGAATAGAGAACTGGAGATAGAGTCCATGGGGACTACGAGAGATTTCAGTAGAACAAAGTTGTGAATCACTGACAAGAGAAAAATCTTGTCACAATGACTCATAAAATGATTAGTGCTGCTGCCGTCTAGGAAAAAGACTTGACTAGAATTAAGCTTCACAAAGAATGTTCTCTGCAGCTATATAGTATTGCTTTTATTAAAGTAAATCACTTGTTACAATACTTCCTTCTTTTGTGCAAAAGACTATTATGCTACACTTTTAATATTTAAATAAAAATATAAAGAAGTATATTTTCTTTCCTCAAGAGGACTGTGCTCTTGAAATCTGATGCCTGAGGTGTTGTAAACCAGATACTTGCTCAGGATTCATGGTGAATGGCAGATGTCAACTCTAAAAATTCCCATCATGATCATAACAGTGTAACATAATGGAAGTAATTTTTAATCTTATGCTCCTCAGCCCAACACACTCGTAACTGAAAAGGTCTCACCTCAGTTTGTTGAGAATGGGACCTAAGATACTTCAACAGTTAAAGAATGTACATTGAGACAATTCTGCCCTGAATTTGACTTGGGGGCTACTCTTACATGCCAATGTTGCTATAGCTAATGAACTGAGCCTTACTGAACCACTAGCATCTTATTCATCAAAACCTGAAAGGGCAGAAAAACTGACAGACCTGACACAGAAAAGAAGTTAATAGTAAATAAAGGCAAGAAATAGGGGGAAAAAATAATCCTTTTGTGGAGGAAAAGGATTATGGAGTGAAAATTGGTACAGCAGGTATGGGCAAAATTCAGTTCTGTCACATACATTGTGTGTTATTTATATTAATATATTTTATATATGATATGAATTGTGTATTAAACCAACAATAATTTTGTCTCCCTGCATTTTAAGTATTTTCCTAAGAGAAGTGGGGAGATTTTGGTGAGTGGAGAGAAGGAAAGAAGCCAATTTTTCTGTAACATGAGAAATTTCTTCAGAAATTTTGCACCTTGTGTTATAAACATAAGTCTGTTGCAGACTTGGAGAAAGTTTAAACTTTTTATATACATAAATATCTATTTGGATATAACTGTATATAGAAAAAGTTGTAAAAGTTATGCAAAGATATATATAACAATATGTAATTTTATATTTAAATAAGTACTCTACCTCTAGGTCTATAGAGAGATTGTGATATAAATAATAGAGAGAAAGAAGAAAAAGATAGAGATATACATACACATAGTCTTTAAAATACATTATAAAATTAAGGCAAGTTGCCTTTACAAGGATAGGCACAGGATCAATGTATTGACAAAAGCAATACTTTCAGCCTAAAACTTTTCACAAATGATCTCCAAAATATCTTGCATGAGTCACACTTAGAAGAAAGTATCAAGACATGAAGTAACTAAAAGGTTTTATGTTTAAGGGTATAGCTTTCTAGATGCAGTGTGCTTTCAAGAAAAAAAGAATATTTCCACTAGCATAAACCAGAATACATTCTTTGACCCTTAGTCCAGGGTGCCCTGCATGGTCAGTGAAACTGTAGCTATATCTCACTGAAGGGATTATTAATACTTATATAACCCAGATGCTTCTATTTTCTTTCCTTACAGGGACAATGACTTTAACTGGAAACCTTCAGCATATGTAGAGCCAATTCATTTTGTCGTTTTCCCTCAGTACCATGCATTCTTATTTTCAAGGTGGGGGGGGAGGGGGAAAGCAAAGAACTGATGGTTAGTTTGACTTAGTCTGACTATAGATATGAGTTTTCCACTTTTAAACTCGCCACAGACAGTAACACCGAACACCTAACCATGGGGCCGGGGTGGGGGCCTAGTTTCAGCTATCCTTTCCCTTTCTGCACATTTGCAAGGCAGGTTTAGGTCATCTTAAAATTCCCAAGAAGCACTAGGAAAATTTGAAATAGAAAAATAAAAGCCTCAAGGTTTGTGAAAATTACTCTTTGTATTAAAACATGACATACAGATCCACTGGAGAATTTTTAAACAGTACCAGAAACTTCTTTACAGAGAGATTTTTGGTGTGTAATCAGACTGTTTATTTGTTTCATTAGTTGTGTCAGTACTGGGCAGATGCTGGACAGTAGGATTTGAATGAGTTGGCAAGCTAAAACAAACATACCAGCTTTTAATGTCATGCTAGGTCTTCACATTTTATAAGACTCACAGTGGACTCTGACATTGTTGGCATAATTTAATTAATTGCACATGCTTCTGTGCTCCTTTTAAAGAGGGAGGTAGACTTGTTCATTAAATAATTATGAATTACCTAAGAAAAAAGTTGTCTGTTGTGTCCCATAAGGCTCAAGAAATTCCAGTCCATTAGTAACCAAGGAGAATGCTGGGTGACATATATTAGATGTATTTTGAAATCAGGTCATGTGTAACTAAAGTTAACAGATTTCTGAAAGTCTTGACCAAGGAGATTTTTGCACTAGCAATTTAATTATTTTTAAATTGTTTTAATCATGAGAGAAAGTGCAAAAGTCTGGATGTGTGCTAATAGTGTGTCAGCAATAAGAAATAAAATGAAAAGAAATGCAGAGGTGATTCAGAAACCAAGTGTGGGAAACAGGCCTGTGGATTTCTTGACAGAGCAAGAAGAATTTGACATTGGCCAGACTGCTGTGTACCCGTAAAGATAAACAGCTTGCCGCGACTGAGAGAACTCAGAAGAAGCAGAAGGTAAGCAACATGGACAAGTTTGTACAGAGACAGTAGTTTCGTAACTGTGACCAATAGGTGATTATTTCTGTGTAATGAGCACCAATAATGTTAGTGCATGTACACTTAGGAAATATATAACATTTCCTATATAAAAATGTATAAAAAATATATTAATAATATATAAAATTTTCCTGTGTGAAAAAATAAAGTTAAGAGGTTAAGAAGAATGGAGTGTTAAGTAGTTTCACATTTATCTATTCAGGATCTTCGCCTGCTTTTTATCAAGTCCGTCCCAACAACAACGACAACCAAGAAGTGAAGAATATAAAGAGTAAAGGAAATTGAATTGTGGACATGGACTTCCACAGCTTGTAGGGGAAATTTATATGGATTCTTGGGGAGTTCTGGTGGGTAAAGCTTATCACATTGTGCCTTGTGTCACAACACAACTGCTATGCATTCAAGAGTCACCCACAGGACAACAAAGATAGGAGGTTGGAAATAAACTGGTCAAGTAAACAGGAAGGTGGAGAAGTCCACAGTTTCTTGAAGATTTGAGCCGCCAGTGAATTCATCTGTCAGGGAAAGGTCTTCTTACCAGCAGGGAAGACATGAGTGCTAGTGCTGTCAAAGGTTTCATACCTATTTTCACCCTGTGTGTGAAAGCGCAATTCTGACCTTTGTTCTTGTTACAGAACTGGAGGCTGTTTCTTTCGTATTTAATTAACAATTCGGGTAAAACCTGGAGAAATATGCTCCTCAATTTGGTTGAAATTTGTTAGGGTTTGAAAAGGATTACACAATTATTGAGGCAGAATAATTATATAAGCTTTACTTTTTTCAGGAAAAAGAGAGATAAAAGAAGTCAATTCCCAACAGCTGATACCAATGGATCACTTACTAAAGGGCTAGTTAGAATTGTAGACTCAATAAGTTTGGAACAGACCTCCAAGATCATCAAGTCCAACTATTGACTCAGTAGTACCATATTCAGCGCTAAATCATATTCCCAAGTGTTTTATTTCTTTTCAATTCTTCCACGGATGGTGATTTCACCAATTCCCTGGGAATTGTATTCCAATGACTGACCATCCTTTCAGTGAAGGAATTTTTCTTAACATTCAATCTAAACCTCGTGCAACCTGAGGTCATTCCTTCAACTTGAGGTTAACAACTCTTCAACATGATGCCTAAGGTTTGGGGTGAATTTTGTGGATTTTTGGGATTTTAGAGGTATAGGTTTCTTGCTCACATATTAAGGGATGTTTGGAGCTGCTGAGAGNAATGTCAAAAGCAGCACCCGCTGGGACACAGAATCATGTGGTTTTCATACATGCAGCATGCATGTATGCGTGCAATGTAGTGCACCTAAATACAAAACAAGTACTGTACAAATCTGGAAATGGTGAAAGCATCGGCAGTGCCATAAGCAAGGAAGGAGCAATCACTGAGCACAGTCTGTATCATTTGGCTCACTGGACACATTCCTACAAAATGTGTTTTAATACAGCTGCGGCAGAGAATGCACATCCTATCAACTGAAAGGAGGACTGCCTTATGAAAAATAATAACTCTAACAAGGACTTATTATGAGCAGCATAATGAAGTGGTAAAATGAGTAAATGTAATCCTGGGATTTGCAAACTGAAACACATTGAAGTGCTCTGTCGAATATAGGACAAAGAATAGCAGGAAACAATTCCTATAAATTTGAATTGAACTGGATAAAATCAAAGGAGAAATTAGGAGTATATTTTTAATAGTGAGGATGATTAAGGACTGGAATAAATTGAGTCTTGTGTTGACAAACTTCGGTAGCTGAAGGGAGATCTTTGTCTTGGATTAAGTTAGAATTCAATCAAATTAATTATTAGATGCAACTGGTGATAAGTGCCTTTTGTAATGGCTGCATGTCTGTGTGAGATGCAAAGCCGATCCTACACTTACTGCACTTAGTTTTGGGTTGTTTTCAGGACTTGCTAAATAGGAATGCCATTTCTCTGCTTCCCTCCTCAGAGTAAATCACTGATGTGAGGAATTCAGCGGCAGAGCTCTGGTTTTATCAAATGATCACAGAACTCATGGAAGGTGTTTCAGAAACGGTGTCAGAGGAAAATGGAATCTTTAATGCACTCAGGAATGTGGAGAGCTGTCATAAAGGAGAGAAGAACTGCTGCTGAAAAAGTCAAAATGGCAGCAGACTACAGCATTGGAAGTAAACTAAAGTATGGGTACAAGCAAGAGTACTGCTGTTTCTGACATATTAAGAGGGTGTCCTCAGGATTAAGAGGGATGATGTAGAGCATCGCTTTTGCACACAAGCTGGGATCATTTATTGTATTCCAGAGAATGAAAAGAAAATGACGTCATGATTTTTAGAAAGGCTGTGAGTAGCATGTTGATAGTGAGGACTACAGGAATGTCTTTTGTGCAGAGAAGTTGGAGCTGCAAACATTCCTCTGTGGCTTTGCCCATGGAAGAGCCCACATTGGAGCAGGGGTAGAGAAGCATAGAGGAGTGGTTGCAAACTGACAAAAGCCCCTATTCTCATCGCTCTCCCCACTGGAGTGAAGGAGTGAAGTTGCATCTGGAAGGGAAGCAATGAGGGAAAAGTACTGTTTGACTTTTACTATTGTTTTTTCCTAGCAAAATCTATTTTAATTGGTGATAAATTAAATTAATTTTCCCCAGTCCTAATCTGTTTTGCCATGACAATGATTGGTAAGTGATCTTCCTCTCTTTATCTTATTTTACCAATTTCTTCCTTATCCTGGTGAGGAGAAATGAGTGAGAAGCTGAATTGGAATTTGACCCTTCGCCAAGGTTGACCACTACAACTATTCTTTCTAAAAAATAAGAATTTAAGTCTTTACACTTCTGTCTGAAATAGCTCCTCTCTCAGGCTGAAGTAGGAGTTTAATGATTTCTGGAGTCAAGCAAGCTTGGGGTGTCAGCAGAACCTGGAAAGTAACTATTTATTTTTTCTTTTTTCCCTCAGTTCCTAAAGGTGTACAGAGTTTGCAACTGAAATTGTGAAAATAAAGAGATATTTTGAACAACTAAAAATGTAAATGGAAAAGGGTTATAATACAAAAGCTTCCCAGTACTTACACACATAAGAAATACTGTGTCACATTTGCATTTCATTAAAAACCCGATTAAGTTTTCCCTAGATTCACTGACATAGTGGGGATTAAAAAAAAAATTGCGGTAAAGAGTGACTGCAAAACATTTGACATTTTTAATATATTTATTTATTCATAGGACCTGATTGTCACTAACACTGGCACCAATGGCTGTCATAAGTTTTCACACAATTCCTTATGAACAAGCACCATTTGGCATTTAAATGCAGGGACATCACAGCAATATGTTCATTTTACCTGAGTCACAGGAATTATGTTGTTATGGGTGACCTCTTCCTTTTAATGAAAAAGCACTGACTAGATCTTGAAAACACATTTATTGCATCTGTAATACACTGAATGGAGGCAGGGGATGTGTGTAGATTTCAAAAACATGGCAAGCCACTTGTATATTTTATTCTCTGTAGCTAATAATAATTTTTGGTTTAGAAAGTGATGGAAGATCGCATCTCTGCCACAATCAAATCATTCAGGCTGCCAAAAACTTATAGAACCAAAACTGGGGATAGGTGGAGTCTTCCCAGACTGCATGAACACAAACTGTGCATACAACATTCGGATTTGTTAATGCTGACAGTTTAAAAAAAAATATGCTTGTAGTGTACTCATTGAATATTTCTCACACTATTCAACATCATCAGTGGAATACATACATTGAATAATTGGCAGACAAGATAAATAAAAAACAGGACTACAGAGAAAATGATTACTGCTTATATGCTAAGAATCACTCTGCTAAACTACATCTAAGTACACTCAGAAAGCCAAGACCAAGCAGTCTTTTAACTAAAGAGCATATACTCTTACAGCATACAGTCCACAATGTTGTGTGTATGCATGTGTAGCAACACTTGGTCTCATTCTTTAAAATCTTTCTGCAAATGTCTTTCTTTCTAAGAAATGCATAATTTTCCCTGCCTTAAGATAAAATTTCTGGGATTTCCATTTTTTTTTGCCTTTTGGAAACACTGAATTTTGATAGTTGAAGGCCAATATACATCAGAAGTTCACTTCTGGATTTTTTTCTGAAATTCTCTTCTTATATTGGATAAAGAAATCACACAAATTAATAAATGCATCTGAGAAATAATGTTAATTAAAATAATACAAGGAAAACAGTGGAAAACAAAGTAGATTAGAAAAGAAAAGGGAGATCTTATCATGGTGAAGCACCTCACTACCTTGTATGATGGGCCTATAATTCAGGTACATCTTGCCGAACATTTTAGGACAGAGCTTCAGTCTAACCCTCAAATCTCAGGCAAATCAATATATTCGTATGTAGCTTTTAAGATCCAAGAGATTCTGTGTCTTGAGGTTTTTTCCCAACATCTGACTAATCCAAATGTTTGGATTTTTTCCTCTGGATTTCAAGATAGTCATTTGGAGAAAATTGATGTAGCTCTACATTGTAAGGGAATCATGTCATCAGTCCTCAACATCCTCTATTAAGCTCATCTGTTTGCATCTTAAACTGCGAAAAGAGGATATTTGATCATGTCAGTAGAAATAAGTATAAATTGAACTATCTTTCTCTGCAATTCTTGACTGACCTTAGGTGAAATGCAATAAATGATGATATGGCAATTATATTTTGCTATTTTGCCAGATGTGTCCATGTCTCTGAAACACCATTTTGATCAGTTTTACAACCTCTGGGTCCCTAATACCAAAAAGAACCAGTACACCTAGTTACTCTTTCTTCATTATTGCAAGAATTATTCCCATATCACAATCTATACTGTCTACTGTTTCTGTCATGCAATAATGATAATAATTTCATTCAAGTGTAAAAGATTTGACCGTAACTGTAAGAATATTATCTGGCACAGTACATATAAAAAAGCCCTCCTTTCTCAAAAGCAGATGATTTGCAGTAATTGGCATGCTTCTTCTGGTTCTACTTAGGGAGGCTCTAGCTGATGGAAGAGTACTGAGTATCTTTGAACAGTAACAAGGCTGCCACTGTGACCTGGTCTATGTCATCACTGTAGTCATTTCCCATAAATCTTTAAGTGGTACAAGCAGCGGAAACACACTTCCCATTACAGAGCAGAGAATGGACCCATTTATCCACAAATCAGAATCGGTGTCAGCAGATGAAATGGCACCAGTGTAAGAACATCCCACAGGAAAAACTATTTTTCACATTCTTAACATGGTATATCCTGACTTAAGCAAAGAAGCTTTGAAGAAATCAAGAAAGATGGGAGAATAAAGGAAGTGAAGCGTCCTGTGATGCTTGCTGTTCCTTTCCCCTGAACCAATGACACTTTCATATGCTGATTTTGAGACACTGTATGTCAAGAATATTTGTCCCCACATCATGGCATTTCATAGCACACAGTAAGGGAGAAGTGCTGCAGTGCACTCTCCTTTGGATCTCTTTCTTCTACTGAACCATGGCACAGTACTGACAGCTGTGTGCTGAGATTTTATTACTAGTTTTTGGTTTGTTGGCTTGTATGTTTGTTTGTTTTGGGGGGTGGGGGAGGGTTGCCCTTGTTTCCTTTTTCTTTCTCTCTCTCTTTTATAGAAAAAAAATTAATTATTATTTTTTAATTTTTTTCTCTCTTTTCCCTTTCCCTAATCAACTTTCAGGCTTGCAGGTGGAAGACTGGATAATATGCACTGGTGATTCACCAGTCAAAAGAGGTTTAATAAACCTTTCAGTATGTCTTTCCATGGTAGCTTAGCAGAGCCTTTGAAAGCAAGGGTTTGCTTAAACAGCCAGTAATTAAGTGGTCTCAGAGAAGCTTCAAAAATTTGTTGCGACAAATGAAAGCATCTGGGAGTAGAGGCCAGATACTATCAAACTCGTTAATATTATGAGCCTAAAAACATTGCTTCCATGAAGGACTTAAAACAGTGAGCAGACACCAGTTCCACAGAAATCAGGCATCAACTCTTGCACAGAACTAATGATGAAGTAAATCTGCTTTATTTTCTACGCTCAGGAAATAGAAGTCTCTTTCCCACAGCTCTCTTCACACTCATTTCTGGGCAGTTATGTTTGTTCGAACATGCAGCAATTAACCTACATGTTTATGAACCTACAAGCATAAGAAAGAGCACAAAAAGCATTTCTGCACTTACCTATACCATTAACCTTTTGTCTTGAATACTGTTAGGAGAACAAACAGGCTGCCCCAATAATGCATGAAAGTTGCTGCTGCTGTTAATACCTTCTGCATGTGTGTTCTGGTGCATCACCTACAATCAGCCTGGAAATATAAGGGAGTCTCAGGTATGTAAAAAAACCCCAGTTGCTCCCACATTTCATTGCAGCCACAGTATGTAAGAGATTCAGATTAAAAAATAGGGATTTTAGGCATGTTTGCTTTGCTTTGCTTATACGATGCAGATGGATATGAGTTTATTTGTGTTCAACACTGCTACTGCATGAACTCGGAAAACTTTCAGGAGAGCCTTGAGCTCTAAAGGTTATATCTATAAAGATGTTCATAACATCTTCTTTGGAGTTTCATTTTCTATGGAGTTGAAATTTGTTGTCAGCAAACAACCACTTCTTTACAATGCCATCTTAATTCTGGACAGTTACGTTGATTCTGAGATCAGTAACATATTTTTTTTTTCTACAAAATGATTTGCAAACAGCAGAAATTGTGGTTGTACAGTGATTGCATAAAGTGTCTGACCATACAAAAATTGAACCATGCAGAATGTTTTACAGACATCTTTATTTGAAATGTGAAGCCCTAATCCTAAAAATCCCATTACCTTAATAGGATAAACAAATGTAATTGTCACGAATCTTGTCAGTCCATGCCTCAATCCGCAGTGGCACACACATTATGGCTTTAGCAATACTTTAAACACTACATGGGGGAAAAAAAAATCTGTGCCTGCAGTACCGTTGAAAACAGTAGTCTGACTTCTTTGAAGGACTTTTACCATAATGAAAGAGTAAACAGACTTCCACTGCCTGTGAAAACCAAGTCTCCAGCATTAAATGGATTGCTTATGCACAGCCAAAGTTTTCCAAACACCAAGATCCTGGCCAGCAGAAAAAGCTATTACCAGTTCTTTTTTTGGTACTACTTACTTCTGCGCCAGATCCTCAAGGTTCAAGAAGGCCCTCACAGTAGCCTTGGAGTCTGTTTTATTAAATTCCATAAACAAAGTGAAAGGTATGCTGGAGCAACAGAGCCCTCTGATAGATATTTACGTGCACAACAGGTGCACAATGCTAAATCATCCATGAGAGGGGTGACTTAACTCTGCAGCTTTAAACCTTGACATTTAGCAGGACTGAACAAATGGAACATGTACCTGAAGTACACAGGATTTATTGCTTTCATCTACCTAGGTGCCCGTTTTATGTGAGTCCCTTATTAAAATATTACTGCAAACACCTAAAGCTTCAGTACAAGTTCCTGAGATGTCATCCTGGGTTTTGAATAGGTATTGTTTAGAGATGTCTTTTCTCTAGACTTCTGGAATTGTAACCTGCCTATTCTTTCTTTAGTGATGCACTTACCTTCTGTCTCCAGAAAGGGAATGTTGCATAGAAGTGTAAGCTGTTGTTTTTATTTCAAAGGCAAGGCCCTGTATTGATAGCATATTCAGACCCATCAAGAATAACTGAGGGGACTGCATAACTCTGCTGATCAGTTCTGAAATGATGACTGCTAGTATATTTCCCCAATAAAAAGGTTGACTGATGACTGCCAGTATATTTCCCCAATAAAAAGGTTGACTACTAAGTATATAACCATTTGAGAGCAGAAAGACAGAAAGATAGCTTTTCAGGTTAAGCTGTGGGACTAGTCTCACCATCCAACAGGGCCTCACTCTGTTGTCTCCAGACAGACCAAGTGAGCAATGTCCAACTCAATGTCCAGCTTTGGTCCTGTGTTGAACTCTTGGGCTCTATTTTTCTGAAATTTTTAGAAATATTAATAACACATCCTTCATGATTTTTTTAATTAATTTTGTCTGTTTCCTTTGGTTCTCAGCTTCTTCTTTAAGGCATTTCTTTTCCTTTTCAAGACAGGCATAGGTTTGTCCTTTCTATAACATTGAGTAGGGATGAGGGATGTTTGAGGAAGGGTAATAACTGGATGTGGCTCTTAGTGCCATGGTCTAGCTGACAAGGTGGTGAAGAGTCAAAGGTTAAAATTGATTATTTTAGCAGTCTTTTCCAATGATTCTGTGATTATGTGACATAAGAAAGCAAACAAATAGCAGTACTTCCTCAAGATTTTCTCCACAAGCCTTTAACAGAGAAACTGCCTAGACCAGAGGCAGTATCACTGCATTTAACTCAGGACACCTTTTTGTCTCATAAGTGTAGCCTGAGTTAAATTGCAATCTGTGGTGCTTGCAGAAAGGGTGGGAAAAGGCAAGAAAACAATTAGAGGTGGTCACCAAAATGATACAGAGATTCAGATCTATTGCCAGCTACTCCCAAACCAATATTCATGAATCTCATTCAAATTACATTATAATTACTTTTTAGCTCTAAATTGTAACTTCCAGAGTTTTGAAAGAGACAAGGCAATAAAAAGGAACTGCAGTGTTCTTTTGCAGTGTCATGTACCAATAAAAGGGGATTGAATAGAAGCTCTCTGCTAAAATCATTCTTTTCATAATTCAGGGACATAAGGAGCCAATGCTACTGGACTTATTTTGGGGAAAAGGGGGGAAGTACATTATTTGTTAATTAAACTCTCAAACATGAAGCTTTTGCACAAGAGGAATTCATTTAAATTCAAGAAAATATATTGCCATAATTTCTTATACTTAAGTGCAATCTTACTTTTTTTTCATCTAAAAATAGTTGAAAATATCACCAAGGCTTGTAATGATTCACTTTTTTGTGTTACACCTGTAAAAGAAGTAAGGTCGTTCTTGCTGCACAGCTGGTTACCTTTATGCCTTCCATTGCAATATAGAGAAAAGATCAATAGAAAACACATGAATTACATATGTTTTTATGTGTTCTCTTCCTAAAAAATAAGGACTTCTTCTTACTGATGAAGAATGCAAAGTAGATGTGGAAGAAATACCATCAGAACTTGATTGCATTTGTACTGATGTTCATGTGAATGGCACACATGGGAACTAGTACAGTCTGTAGGATATGCATTATTAAACTATAAATATCTCCACTCCTGATACCTACATCTGAGCTTGACACCTAAACTTTTGACCTGTTTCAGATACCTACATTAGACTGAGCTGTACTTCAGAGGGATTACAAATCTTCTCCAAACTGCAGCAAAAGAATTTTGTAAGAACTAACAGCCTATAAGAGTTTCATCCTGTCCTTTTAAAGAATACAGGGAAGAGAAAATCCAAAACCAGAATGTATGGGAATAGAAGGAGAATATTTTGCCAGAATCAATCCTTTTATATATAGCAAGTAAGTTTTGGACAAAGAATTATTTTTTTTCATTAAGAAATACTGGATCAGTTGAACAAAAAATTCCGTACAGACACACAAATATGTACATATATACATAAACTAAGGTCACATCATCAATACACTGAAGAAAATTAGGATGCAATCTATGCAATCCTATGCATATTGATGTTTCTAAAAAAAAAAGAAAAAAAGCGTGTTAAAACCAGAACCACTTTCTTGCTCTATTTGACACCAATACTCAACACTTATTATTTTAACTTCTTTAGAATAATTTCAGCTCCTTTCTTAGGGTTTTGCTGGCATAGAAACATATCCCTGCCTTACCAATTGGTTGTTAGTCTTTTCTGTAGTGTGGATTAAACCCAGTGAGATTGTTTCAGTGGAATACATTTGAAACACAGATGTTTTTTTCATGGTCTGTTCATAGTTTGTCTGATTTGAAACTCACATTTCAAATCCAGAGTTATCTTGCCAGAAGAGACTTTTCTGGTATCTCAGATACATGAGACCATAAGTGCCCTCGTGGGATTTGCTTTTAAACACCCTCTTCTTCATATCAAATTGCCAGTTTCCCTCTGCAGCCTTCTTTAAAGGATCCCTGAAAGAGTTTGGTGGGTTGTGCGCTATCAATGCTGGAAAACTGTTCCTATAGCTTTGCCTTTTCTGCAGGAAAACCATTGCAAAGAAATGCAGAATTCAGAATGATTTCAGCAGTAACTGCAGAAAGTAAATAGTGTTTCAAGCCATGGGGAGGAAAAGTTAGGCAATTGAATGAGTGAGGAATAGGCACCTACCTAATTTCAAGCCTTTAGAGACTTAATGATGTGTAAGAGCCACATGCATTAGTGAAACAACCCAGTATCTTTCATTCTAAGAGTATTGCCACTGTTTCTTGTGATTAAATGGAGTTTGCTTCCCTTTCCACCTGCCCTGTCTTTGCTGAAATAAGCAAGAAGAGTGAAGATATTCTAAAAAATTAAACCAAAATTGTGTTTGACAAAAATACAATTATTCAACATTTTATATCTCATTTACCTTTAAATTGATTAAAAGGAACCCTTGAGACCTCTTCTGAAGTCTCTGACTTCAAGTTTACCTTTTTGATGACAGATCTGGTGTCAAGCCTGACACCACTAGCTTCTTGTACAGTGTAAGTTTAAATTTTACAGATTTCAGATGCAGGATTCCCATCACACTCTAATCTCTGCAATAAGTTCACTGTTTCAGGAGTATCAGGTTGACAGCCTCGGTGGCTGCAGTCCTATCCAAAGCACAGCAATTGTTCTCAGCTAAGCAGCAGATCAAGTTATTAAACCTTGTGCTTCTGCAGCTGCAAAAGTTTTCTACAATCTGCCTTTAATGCAGCTCAGACCTGTGTTGGAGGCAAGTATTGGCTCTTCTGCCAATCGCACTGTCCATATTGATGGTTCAGTGATGTGAACTCCTGTCCCTTTGCAAGCCAATCTGCAATATCCAATTCATTTCACTTAATGACCTACAGGCACTACTAAACACAGCCGGATGCAAGCAGTGATCCAGAAATGAAAGGTTTGCTATCCTCTTACCAATAGCCTGAGGCGCTCTGCCCTTTTTGGTGATGTTTGTGTAAGTTAAGGTTGTGTATTCAGTACCATAGTTCTTTCACCTTATGCCTTAGGCCACTTCACTGTGCAAAGTAAAATCCAGAATTCTTTTATAGAAGTTATGATTTTAAATCACCAAGCAGACATCATGAAATTTCCTAAGTAATCTGGAATAATCTCCTACGTCTTTCTTATCTAAACACTTTTTTACACAGATTGACTCAGTTTCAGGTGTTCTTTAGAATTCACAGTAATTTCCAAGCTTTGGAAATAGATGAATTTTCAGGTTTTACAGCACAAATTTGAATTATTAGATTTAAAATCCTGACTAGTCATCAGGATTCCACAAAAGCAAAGAAAGGGCAGCCCACTGCTCCTTGCTAATGCCTGTTAAGCTCTTGTTTGATATGAGATAAATAAATAAAAGTCATTTAAGAGAAACAGTTCCTATCTCAGGGATTATAAATGACCTCTTGAACATTTTTCTGTGAATCAGTGAATCTCTGGGACAATTGAGCTTCAGCATGGTATTCTGTGAAGGTATATTTTTCTTATCATTTTTTTCAGGGCGAAGGTCCACAAACTCACAGTTCTATTTCTTCCGGGTGTTTTTATGTAAGACTTGTTAAAAATATAAGAACAGAGAAAGATGTGATATTATATTAACCTTTAAACAATGAAACGTAGACCATTACAAGAATCTGTGTTCAAACCTATGTACAAAATATTTAGTGAAGTATGCATCCACTAGAAACCTGTTCTGAAAATTATGTGGATTTAATGTCCTAAGTTTCTGAGCTTCAATATCAAGTCATTAGGCAGAAAATGGATGTCTTAAACCAACAAGGAGGTGGACACGGCCTAAAATATATTCAACTACAGATCTTTCTTATATTCTGCAGGAGCCATTTTATTAACATTAGAGGGGGACCTGAAGCAGTTGAATGGGTAAAATTTCCTCCTTAATATTTCAGGGTTATTTTGATATAGCAAGTGCTGCACTGTATTAGGGGAAGATACAATAACAGTTCCTGAGGCCTGTGCTAGGAACAAATTATTTCCAATTATTTTTTCTTGATTTTTCTATCTTAAGTACAGAGAGAACATTTCATTTACTGCTTTCTCCTGCTTCTTCATGGCATTTCACTCAGTGTAGAGAAGAATGAAGAATCAGGATTCTGATTTCCTTTAAGCAGAAAGATTCCTCTAAGTGAAGCATTGCAGTCATATGGCATTTAGAAATTGCTTTCATCTACACCTAGCCTTACAAAGAGTCTGCAAAACAGAAATAAATGAATTTGCTAATCATAATGATTAGGTGAATCGCAGACACAAGCTGAGCTGAGCAGCAAAATAAACTAAAATTAGCAACAGCATGCCCCTGGCCTAGGGCAACATCCAGCTGATGAACACAGACAGCTGGGACCTCATCCTTGCTCTACATTCTGTTACCAAAACAAATTTGTTGTGTCACTTGTATAATAGCAGGGACAACATCCACCTTCTGGGGCGCTTGCACTGCAATTTCTATGTAGTTTTGCTTCTTTGTGGCTGCAGTCCACCTGTCTGGATATATTCCTTGGGAGATAATACAAATATTGTGAGAAAGAGAATGGTGGAATCGCCGTTATTACATCTGTCACTGATAATCTGCCTAAAGCCCTTGCATTTCCTCTTCACAGGATCTATAAAGGCATTTCAAAAGATCTATATAGCCATGTTTTGATTCATCAGCTCCCCGTCAGGTTTTCATGCTTTTCTTGCTTGCCACAGATAAACACTCTCCCTCACTTGGCTGTAAATGCTGCAACATAGCTTTTTATAAACTAATCAATATTTAATCATTGTAATACTTTGGAGGTTAAGAGAGGTTCAGACATGAAAATTATTTTGCACTTCCCCAATATTGAAAAGACCTCACTTCGACTCTGTGGGATTAATAAATCATATTATTCCCATTATAACAAGGAATCCAAATTACATGGAAGCTATGCGAATTGCCCAAGGTTATACAACACATCGGTAACAGAGCAAAGAATCACACTGGTAAAATCTGTCCTGCAGGTTATTCTCAGTGAATTAGACCAATTATGTCTGTGTGCATGCTTCAAGAGGTAAAATATCAGGTATAAACTGTTATTATGACCTGGATATTCCTTTGCATTCATCCCCCTCTGGATTTTTCTCCATTTAATATGACCTATTTCATCATATTAATTAAGATAAAGAACTGGAGGCACTCAGAGAAGTATGTTAATCTTGCTCTTTGTGAAGTAATCAAGTAATGGTGAACAGCTGGTCAAATGACCAGAATTTGACTGACGCTACTGTCACCAAGTGTCTAATGATGACGAAGCTGCATGGAGTCCTTAGAAGTGAAAATGAACATGTTAGTAGCGGAAAAACTCACCAACTTAAAAAATGAAAAATTCTTGCCTTCCATCAAAAGTATTTTATTAGAGATGATATATACAGGTCATCTGCTTAGCTTGGAATGGCAGGTATTGTCAGAGACAGAAATGGTTAATGGCTGAAACACTGTTAAGATCACCAAAAGACTTTTGTCCACTGTAGAAAACTGCAAAGAAACAGCTGCAAAGAAACATGCAACAAAGCCCAGCCTTCCCTGAATATGCCTACTGGGAAAGGACCTTTAGATCACGTAAGTCCAACTATCCCAGGTGCAGAAGGGTGTGCATACCTGAAGCTAAAAACTGGATTTCCAGATAAGGGAAGAGGCTGATAAGAGGCAAGTCCTTGGAGGTGGGATAATCCTTCTTATCATGCCAATGTCCTCTCTTACAAGATGACTGCTGTGAAAACCCCTCCAGGAAGCATCAAAGGCATTCAAACTCCCCACCCCAGGGAAGCTACTAGCTATTCCCATCTGAGCCTCAGTGTATATAACTCATGTAAGTCTTTGAGTTTTGGGGTGGGCTTCCCCTAGCCCCAACAGAGGCCATCACTTTGACAGGACCACCACTTCAACCAACAGACATCGAAGATGCAACTACCAAGTTTCATCGGTGGATCCAGCGGGTGGTTACTATATATCTTTCTACCTTTATCCTTTCTCTTTCTGTTGCCTTATACATTTCCTTAAATGTTATTTTTATGCTTTAATATTGCCGTATTAGTTTAGGTGATAACACCCAAAATAGATACAAACCTGCTTTCCTTAGAAACAAAATTGTTCTAAAATGAAACATATATATATATATATTTAAAAACACTGATCACTCACCGTCATTTCAGTCCACCCCAAGGGATTAACTAACGTGAACCGGGGTTATCCTCCCTTCCTGAGACAGGTCATAATGGTTATAAACTTACGTCTTTCACATATCTTGGCCACAAAACACATATAGAGTTTTCTGCCTTGACTTTTCTTTGAGTTTCCAAGAGGACCTCTATCTTAGTGAAAAAGTAGAAGCCTGAATAGATATTAAGTACCTTTTTTTGTGGGTCTCAGTTTTAGCCAATAACCAGAACCTGTTTTACTGATTCTATGGATGGCTTGGCTACAGTAGTATCAATTACATGTTGACTTGGACTTCCAGAACAGGAAACGCCATTTAGTTCCTCCACCAAACCAAATGTCGTTACTAGCCAACAAACTGCATGTTAAAAGCTAAGAAAGCCCTCATGTAATGCAGTCCATGGTTTTCAATAAATGAAGCATAGCTTTAGCATGCACCTGCTATTCCTCATCTTTTTAGCTGATCTAACACTAGGTTCATCCGGTGAGCACTTTACAAAAGAGATATCAACATTTATTCCTTGAGTCTCTTAGAGACTTATATTCCTTTTCCAAAGCTTGTCTGAAAAGAAAAGTAAATAATTACCAGATAAATGTGCAAATTTGTTTATATTTCTCCTTTTCATCTTACCATCAGTTCATGAATAAATGGAGAGAATATTTTCGAGGAAATGCTTAAAGAAACTGATTATTTAAATTTATATACAAAGGCTCTAGCTGAAACAGCAGCAAGGCGGGGGCTATACAGCTGTGGAGGTTCATTCAGGAATAAAATCATCATGAAAGCTTTCCTGAATAGCTATGAAAAATGAAGTGCATGTTCAGGAGGAAAAAAAAACCAAACCCAAAACAACAACCACAAAAAACATTAAGACAAATCCTCTTCAAGAATTTACTTCAGTAGGTTTCTTTGTCTTCTCCTCCTTAGCAAATGTTGTACTATCTGAAATCTGTTGCTTCCCTCAAGCAACAGAATTTCAAAGTGATTGTGCTGCAGGATGAAAGAATGTAACTTACAGGTTAGAGCACTCTTTTCTTTGCATTGATTTGAAATGGTATACTAATGATATTAATGCATAACAGATTACCTAGGGTTATTTAGAATTAAGGGTACAATGTCTCCTAGGACAATAACTAGCCAGCCAAAAACCCCTCAGTTTTTGTCTTTTTCTTATTCTCATCCTTTTTTATAATGATCTTTCACCCTCTTTCAACTACCTGTGCACAGTTTGCCATCACTGCATAGATTTTCTAACACATCCAGCACTTTACTCAGTATGCTTTCTCTCCAGCTATTTTTAATACTACGGAACTAGTTGAAGGTGTCAAGAAGCTCTTTCTGTCTGTTATTTGAATCTTTAAAAAGGTGCCATTAGCACTCTTCTTGATCTCCTTTTTCTCACAGAAATGTGTTTAATGGTTCAAAAACCATCAGACTACCCTACTAAATGGTATCTCTCTTAGTTTGGAAACAACTCAGAAATTTTATTGCATTTGTATGATACCTACAATATGCAGTAACCTTCCTGGATCATTTTCTTTAAATCTTCCCTAGGGATTTCATTTGAGCATTTTAGTAATAGTTTATTTTATATGAAAAGTTTATGTAAATAAGATTTAGGAATAAGAATTAGGAGAAACAGGAAATCCAGTGGGACTGAAGACCACCAACGAAAATTAAATGAGGTGAAGTATTGTTGATTTCTATTTTTCTCATGCTTTTGCAGCAAGCTGGAAACAGACCAGCATTTTTCAGGATTATTTTGTCCAGGAAAATGAATCTGTTGAATGTACTGCATTTTGTGCATGCTTTATCACTGAAAGTGTTCACAATCAATATCAGTTCTAGCCCATCACTGGAAGTGTTCGAGGCTGGCTTTTGTGGGGCTTTGAATAACCTGACTTAGTGAAAGTTGTCCCTGTTCATGGCAACAGAGTTGGACTATATGATCTTTAAAGGCCCCTTCCAACTCAAACCATTCAACGATTCTGTGATTTTGTCATCTGAAGCAAGACCTGAAATATTCATATAATGATAATCCTGACCATTCTTTACTGTCATGTGCTTTCCAAGCATGGACACAAACAAGTTGAAGAGTGAAAAAACAATACAGTTCCAAAAAAAAAAAAACAAAAAAACAAACAAACAAAAAAAAAAACCTGCCAAGTGTTTTGAATTTCATGAGCATTTATATTCCCTCTCCTTTGTGTCTTTTATTTCTCCCAAGACCGGGGGGACAATTTTCCTCTGGTAATACTGCCGATCTACTTTTAAATTTACTAAGGTTGCTCTTAAGTCACAGATGCCAAAAATTCTCCCCAGCTAGGAAAAAAAAATAAAAAGCAGTATTTTTTCTGCAAAGCTCAAGTGTCTTACATGTAGTGCATTGCTATCAACATTGCTGAAGTCCACTACAGATACAAAATTGTTTTGAAAAATACTGAATGACGTGGTTGCCTAGGCAGCAGGGATGGGACTGATTGACCTGGGAGGTCCTATTCAGTCCAACATCCTCCATTGCTATGAAAAGGGAATGGAATAGTATTAAATGAGTGCTGTGGTTTCATTGTTTGAGACTCAGAAGTGCTATTGTATCCCAGTAAAGTAAGACAGCAAACATCTTACTAAAGCTTCCTGAAGTACAAAAAATACTGTAGTAGTTTGTGTTGTTCCTTAAACCCAGACCACATATTTATTGAGCTGCGCCTTCTAGAGAAAAAAAAAAAAAAAAACAACATCAAATGACCCTTAAACAAATGTGGCAAACTGTACTAAACTACTGACTTTCCCTTTCCTTCTCTTCAGGAGCTGTTAATTATGTTATATTAAGCATAGTGAACACAAGAAGGGGATTATACATGCAGAGTAATAAAATGCATGAGATTTGTTAAGATACTCAGTTTCAAGCAGATAAATGTTTTCCTCATAGAGAAGAATGGGTGATAAGGCAGGCAGGATAAACTGAGATCTCATCTATGCAGGAACCATGTCAACAGACATACTACTGTTGACAGTAGTATGTCTATAGTACTAGTACTTTGCCTATTCAAAAATTGTAGGTGGAAGAGACAAAAAATACTTATTATGTGTTTCAGACAGTAATATTCATTCTGGAGCAACACCTTTTTTGGTTATAATTTCAACTTTCTTTACAGCTACTTTGCCAAATCCCAGCCTT
The DNA here is from genome assembly GCA_013396655.1 of Campylorhamphus procurvoides. Lineage (NCBI taxonomy): Eukaryota > Metazoa > Chordata > Aves > Passeriformes > Dendrocolaptidae > Campylorhamphus > Campylorhamphus procurvoides. The sequence goes on from WBMV01003451.1 coordinate 99,431, forward strand.
CCAGACTTTCATAGTATGAATGCAAGTTTTCATCCCTCAGTTACATTCAGAAGAATGATACAAAAATTAATACAGCCAAAAGAAAGGCATTTGTTTTGGACGGAAGAATGTATACCACTTTTACAGAGTAACCTACACAACAGTTGCTCCAGAAGAAATGAGAAGACTGCAGTTTGTAATGAAAGTAATAGTGGGCCCTTTCACTGATGCAGCAGTAAGAAAACAACCAAAAAAGTACCTGGAAAAATTAAACAGGGTAGCAGTGGAATAACATTGAAAAGTAATGTCAACTTTCCTATGATCCACTGAGACGAAGCTATAATGGTGTCTGCAGTTTTGTTGTTTACAAAATGAAAAATTAGAGGGAATCTCCATGATTTTTTTTTTAAAGCTAGTGGGAATTAATTACACATTGAGATTTTGTATTCCATTAATACACCTTATCATAGCCAAGCTATTACTGCTTTGAATAATCAGTAGGTTTCACGTTAGTAGGAGACCCATTTTGCTCTTCTCATATGGTCTCCATTCTTCATATGATGGTGCAGAACAATGCAGAATTATATAGATAGTCTGGTTTATCAGTTCAATGTCCTCTGAACATCAGCTTGAATTTTACATTCATTCCTCAGTACAAGTGACAGATTCATAGCACAAACATTCCCTTTTAACATGTAATGGAATCAAATGAAAGTACAATATTTCACTGATTTATTTTATATGATTTATCAAAGAACTATCTGGAGTTTTGGTCTCTGCTCCAGGGACTGTTTATGGATTTTATATTGTAGAGTGTCCTTGGATACAAACAGAAATAAACCTGAAACCAGAATTAAAAAGTAAGAAATGTCTTCTGCAGCTAAGGGGCCCTCTTTATAACTCTCAGTTCAGTCTTTCTCTCTGATCTTATAGCTCATGGATTTCCAGGTTTACAGCAGTCCAACTTCTACAAGAACTGTAAAGTGCCTTCCTAACATCTTGTAATGCACGAGAGGAAAAGGCTGGCATGTGAGAGTTGTGTGTAAGAGAGCCCTCTGGGTGAGTGCTCTCTTAATCACTTAACCATCATGTATCCTTAAATAAGGATGTTTCTCAGACACTTTTATTGTCATTAATGAAGTTAAAGAGAGCTGTGACTTGGCTCCCAAAAATCTTCAGTATCTTACTTGCTCGACTGTTTCTTGTTGCATTTAAAAGCATTCTTTGTGGCACACACGAGAAGGCAGTTGATAGGGAGGTTTTGAACTCTCATCAGTTGTATGCAAAATCCAAAATAATGAAGCCAAATACAGATGAATGATGGTTTGCATACTACACTCCGAATACTATCCCTAAGAATAATTCAGTTGTTTTAGAATGGTTTTGCTCAAATTATAAAGCATCTTCATCTCAAACACAAACAATAAAATCACAATACATGGTTGAAATAAGATTTGGTGAACTGAGTCCATGCACAGACATCCCCATCCTTAGACTCTTTTGAAGAGTCTAAGGATGACCAACTTGAAGACAGACATAAACATTTTAGAGCTCCAAAATTAGATCAGGCAAAGCCCACCCTCAGCACCTAATTTCTACAGGCTATACAAATCTCTCCATTATATGTGTTATGTTCACATTAGCAGTTGCTAGGCAATTACTGTGGTTATACTATTATTAAAATTTCAGCATGGAGCTAGCATAATAAAATACCCTGTATCAAAACAATTCCTGGTTCCCAACCTTTATGTTTCAGCTAAACAAGAAATGATACCCCTGATTACCTATGATTTTTCTGAGCAAGGATGTACTGCTAAATTAGTCATTTTTGCCAAGGATCAAATCTCATAATTAATTAAGGTCTTTGGGAGTTTCATTTCTCCTTTGCACATTTCTGCCAAAAGAAAAAATCTCTGTATTAGCCATCTTCATGGTTGTGTCTCAGTGCACACTCAGATAAATACTGGAATTCTTCAGGAGGGTCAGAATTTCAAGCGTTCTTCAACTTTTTTCACCTCTATTCTGACTGATGATTGATATTATAGTTTTGAATCCCATTTTCAATTCTCAAATCCTTCTCATCTGCTGTACAGAGAGAGGTGTGTCCCTAAATTTTCCCTAGCTTAGGTTTTTCCTTGCTTTTCTTTTTTGTTGTTTTGTTGTTTGGGATTTTTTTTAATAATTTAAAGGACAGTGTTTAAATTTAAATTTTGGTTATGCAGTTGCTTATTGAGTGCTTTATCATACTTGAGCATCACAATATTTGAGCCTTTCCTAGAATCTCGCTCTTCATCCTCTTGTCTCAGAGTCAAAATGAGTGCAACTTTTTTTTTTTCTTTTTTTTGTGACATTGTCTTGTAAAACTTCATGAATACTGTAAGGGGGTAGGTCCTAACTGATACTTTAGAAAATACAGAGCTGATTAGAAATAAATGCAGGCATGGTACAGATGTGTACTGAGACTGACCCACAGGAGGTTACTCAGTGTGGAGAGTCTGAAATCTAGCCGAGGGGGAATGATTTTTGGTGTGGTGTTTGAGACCAATAATAAACAATCTTATTCTAATTGTATTGCTCAGAGTGTGTTTACCTCTGACATTGCATACTGCTTTATGCCTTAGCCATTCATTTGCCACCCTTGAGGCACAGACAAAGGGCTGCAGCCTGTAACACAGCAAGACAGTTTTTATTCAGTGTTTGCGACAACACCATTCTGTGAATTAAGGTGGTATCTAATTCATCTTGACAGTGCATTCCCAAACATGTCAAGCAATATTTTCACAATCTATAATGACATTAAATTTGTTCTTAAACAGACATTTGCTACATATAAAATTTTATATTCATGAATATACCTTTTGCTAATATTTACTCCACTGCTGGCACAACAGGATCTCATACATCAACACTAATATCTGAGTTTATGTGTAATTTGCTGCAGTTCATGGTTCTGAAACACAAGATTTTAAAGTAAAAGTAATAGATAATGCATCCCTCGTTTTCTCATGCTGACCATTTGAAACATGCTTTCCTCTCTGCCCTTTCAACCCTACACATCATGTTGCACTACACTGCATGAGATGGTAGTGTCATTTCTTTTTTAAACATTTTCTGAGATACTTAAGCATGAAGTATATTATATCATATCAAGCATGGCATCCAAAAATACTGCAAGAAATGAAGGTAAGGACATTCTGTCAGTCAGTCTAGATTAAAAACAAACAAATAAAAAAAGTCAGATTTCATTTTTTATTTACTACATATTCCACTTTGAGTGTGGGACAATTAGTAAAAATTCAGAGTAAAATATTATAAAAAATGAGTCAACAGAAATAGCTAGTTATTTTGCATTAACTTGGGATACTGGAAAATAAATTAACATTTTATTTCTTTCTATTATTTTTAAGCATGTTGCAGAACCATTCAAAATAAAAACAGAGATATCTGAGTTATCTTGCATTTGTAGCAAAATTTGCATATACCTGTAGAGAATCGGCACATTTATGGTGAACAGTTTTTCACAAGCCTGAGCTCACAATGTATTGATGCTTAATGTTTCACCTATAAAATTGGTATAGTGACATTTCCTAGTTCGTCAGGGCATTACAAGGATAAAACCATGTAAGATTGTGATCCACAGTTAACAGCAAGGATATTAAGTGTCCAAAATGAAAAATACAAGAGTAGGTACAGGCATGGTGATGGGAAAGGGAGATGGATACCTCCTTTCATCAGTAAATAAAAAGAAATATCCAGAAATGAATACTCTTTGTTACTGTCTGGTGGAGAGAGAAGAAAATAGAATTTTCCTTCCATGGGCTTTTTTTTTTAAGTCCCAACAGCAATCAAATTACACTCTGAGAAGTCTTTAGAGGATATATAAAGTATAAACCAGCAGACTGGAGTGTAATGAGTGAAAAAAAAAAAAAAAAGGAAAGAAAAAACCCCTCAACTAAACAAAAAACAAACACACACACACAAAAACAACAGAAGGAAGGGAGAACTCTTCAGGTTGTGGGAACAAGTACATGAGTGGATCCTCTTCAATGACTCTCTCCACTGAGGGCTTTGTAACCAACAGTGCCAGAGATGACCTTATGATATGATGCTCTTTACTGATATTGTAGATCACAGGAGAAAAAGTGAGTGCCCCTGTGGAGAGAAGAGTCATCTCCAGGAGAGCTGGAGTCATTGCAGTTGGGTGAAATGATAGAAACTCCCGGCTGGGACTACCAATGTTACACCTTAAGGCCTGAGACAACCCTGCCTTTGTATTCCCGCGTAAACACAGACATTTCCTCTTGGTGTGTACCAGGGAGTAGAGTGTGGTGGGAAGAAAACAGAAATGCTAAGTGATGTTTATTGGGCACAGTCAGAAGCCTCCAAGGAACCGACTTTAAGATTGGTATCCAGCAAGAAGCATGAGCTGAAAGGGGTTATTAGTTATTAATTTCTGTAGGCAATAGTTGTGTTTTATAGAGTCCCAGCAAAATTCTCTTGACTCATAGCATATTTTCTCCTTGTTTTCAGTGCAACCTTATTACCAATAATCAAGGGTGATTTCCATTCAAATTGTGTCTTCAGGATAGATGTAGTTTTTACATATGCCTGGATAGTGCCTCAGGCTGATATATTAATTGGTTGTAACTCATTTCATCTGTGCAACATGTGAAAAATGCCTATGATTTGTATTGCAGTAACATACCAGTGTTAAGATGGTTTGTGAAGTACTTCTTAATACATATTTACTTCTCAGCTTTATAATGCAATATTTTGGTCCTTACTCTCTATTTCCTTCTCTCCTTTTTTCTTTCAGTTTTTTGCTATCTCTCCTCATACATGATGCAATAAGACTCTAGCATGCAGAGAGTCTATAGATGTTTTCTGGCTTTCACAGATGGTGTTTGTGTGCTAACTTTATTGCTGCCACCTTTCTTTCCTAACAGAAATTTCAAAGCATATACTCATCTCACAGGGAAATATGGTAGAAACATCCATATTCCTGTAATCCTCAGGCATGTATTAATTTACTTTTAATTGCCAAATACTACTGAGAAAGCAGTTCTTCTATGTGCATAATAGTTTCAACTCTATTTGACATCCCTTTCCTACCCAGGCATGCCAGCACAACTAGTGCTGCAGTGATGTATCAGAAGGCAGCTGATGTGGGAAGAATCCTCCAAAAGGAGGATTAGTTTAGAGTGTAAAAGACAAAAATTGACTCAACTGAATTTTTTGGGAAATAATGAATTTTGAGATCTGAAAGTTGTGTTCCTAAATAACTGGCTTCATCACCTTGTCTTCAGAAATGAGGTCAGCTTTGGAGTGACTGACATTGGGTTTTCCTGTGTCTGTGCACACAAGAGGTATATTTTGAGCCTGCAACACAGCACAAGCCACAATAAATGACCTTGTGCAGCATGTCTGCAAAGGCTGGCTCACACAAGAACTCAGAAGACCTTGATGTGATGTTGGCAGTGTGTCACATCCTTAGTTTTACTCAGCTGAACGGGAAGAGAAGCACCTTGGGCTGGTGGCATCCAGCTTCCACTGCAGTGTATGCTCTTTCAAAAACTTTGTATGTATGCCTTTGTCTCTGGTGAGCTAAAAGAAAATTAACTCTTCTTGGAGCTGCACAGCAAACTCAATCAACCGGCTCTTCTTTGCCTTAACCTTTCAGTTCTTGCAGTCTGATAATGCCACCATGAAGCTGAAACAGAGGGTAAAAACGAAATTAGAGCTCAGAGGTAAAGGGCAGATAATTGCAGGTGCCCAAAAAGCAAACACTGGTCATAGACACAAGTAGTCAGGTGAATCATAACCATAAGATTCAGATTGGAGTATGGAAAAATGCTTTTTACTTCAACTATTCTAAAAAACATTTGAAATATTTCTCTAAGAAATAAAGTGATAAATACGAAGGTTATATTGACACTATTAACTCTTTTAATTTTATTTCAGATGTTAAATGTAACCTTCAGATACTATGAATCAGCAGTTTTCAGCTTTTGTTAATTTGCCGTGTTAATATTTCATCCCTCAGGCAAAAAAAAAAAAAAAAAGGCTGTTTAGAGTTTATTAATGTACCAGTACAGTGTACATAAAACAAGTATTTTCTTGGATCTAGAGCACCCATATTTTTATACAAATATTCTTTTTAGGTTAAACACAAAATTTAAGTGGAAACCAATAAAAAAAATGAAATTGTGAAGTATATTAAGATATAACTCCATCAATGTTGAAAGACAACCTAATGCAGAAATTATTAGTGCCACCTATTGGCAGGCAATGCAAACTTTGCAAGCTATAAAGCAGAAAAATAATTAAAAAAAACAACACAAAAACTGTGAGGTTTTTTCCCCCTGGCATTCTTATGTATTTTATCTTCCTCCATGCAATTTGAAAAATATTTATAGGAGCAGTGACTTTTAAGTAGATAATGAAGATAGCAGTGAAAAACAACTTTTCAAATTATGAATGCTACTAATTAAAGCGAGAAACATTATTCTAAAGAATCTCACTATATTCTAAAGATTTTTGCTTGTTTGTTTGGGAAGGGAAATGTATCATGTTATCCACATATCTAGCCAGATAGTGTGGGATAGAGAAGATTAAAAATAAACTATTCATCGTCTTTTTGAGAATGACACTGTTGATTATCATTACCCACTGAAATATTAATCTTTTTAGTACCTTTCAAGAATGCCTAAATTATTACAGCTTATTCCAATTTATTTTTATTAATGGACTATGACAAGTTTTAGAGAGGAATTTTAAAAGAAGTAAAATTTATAACAGAAGATATGATAGTACCAAAAATTTGACAGAAGAAACAATATGGTTTTGTGACCCTGTGCATTTAATACAGCTGAAATGGGAGTTTCCTTATTTCCATGCTTAACATGTCTATGGAAATATTGGTTTGAACTCCATATACACATGTGAATAAAAGCACAAAGAGTCAAATGTCACAGATCTGGCCAAGCTTGACCTATTTGTTGAATTCTATGGATCTTCCTGAAGGTTTAGTAAGCACCATGTCAATTACTTCTTCCCAGCGCTGAAGGAAAATAAAAGAGTCAGAAACTGTAAGCCATTTCATAGATCATGCCAATTTGACAGTGAAGTATTGGTAAGTGATTTATAGGTAAAATGATTCAAGCCTTTTTGTGCCTGCTTTCTATAGTTTTGTTTGGAGCAGACTCCTTTGGCTTAATTATGAGAACATTATGAGGCAGTGTCAAAAGCTACGTGTGACATCTGCTGCTTCTTTTCTATCCATGGTTGCTCTCCTATAGAAGGAAATTAGATTAGTCTGATATAATTTTGTCTTGACAAATCCATGTTGACAGTGACTAATTTCCTTGGGTTTTTTTTAGATGCTTACAAATAGTTTGATTATTTGTTCTAGCATTCTTTCAGGAACTGAAGTTTACCTAATTTCCTTAAATTTTTTCATATTCCTTTCAAAGATCACTACAATGCTCATTCTTGATCATCACCCATTGTCCTTGACTTTTTAGAGCTACTTTTATCATATTTGATATTTCATCAGCTAATTCTTCAAGTGTCACAGCATCACAGCTAATTGAAAACATCTAACTTGTTACTAAATATTTAACCTGTTCCATCCCACTTAGAATCTTGGGATTTTCTTCATTGATACTTATTACTGTAAGATTGAACAGCCTCTCACCTTTTAAATTAGAGCAATTCAGAAAAAGTATTAAAAAGCATGTTGTCAGTATCAGCTCCTGAATGATCTTCCTCCTCCTTTTTTCTTTTTTTAACTGCTATTTTGTTTATCTTTGCAATATCTTTTTGGGGTTTTGGGGGGCTTTTTTGGGATTTTTTGTGAGGAAAGAATGATTTTTATTATCATTGTGGCCTTTGAGATTGAAATCTATTGTGTGCCTTGGTAATTTTTGATTCTGCAGCATCACATTTATGCAATGCTTACCTACCCTTGGGAAGGGACCCAACTTCACCTTTTCAGATGCTGTCTGAAAAGGTCAAAATTTAACACTATTGCTCATAATTTAGCAAATCTTTTACTTTCAATTCTGGAATAGTTTAGATTTATGCCCTTAATATTGCTCCCCTAAGTAACTCCTACATTCCTTGAATTCCAATGTTTTCTTACAAGACAATTCTGACTTTGATGAAGCCTATATCCCTGGAATCGGATGCTTTTATTTGGCTGTTCTTTCTTTTTCGTATCATATATCTCATGAACTCTATCATAGCATGTCTTTTCTCACTCACTCCTGCTTTTTACCCTGATGTTCTTGACCAGTTCTTCCCAAGTCACTACAAACAAGGAAAGAAGTCTCTCTTGGTTAAGTTCTTTGCCATCTGAATTAGTAATTGTCACCAGGCCATTGCAAGGACTTTGTGGGCAATTCACATCTTTTCCTAATAGAAGTACACAAAGGTAAAATGCCTCACACAAAGTTTAAATGCCTCACTACTCTCAAATCCTGTCATCTGCATTATTTTGCTGTTTGCTTATTAGAAGTTTCATTTGCTTGAAAATTTATGCTGATAGCCTGTTGTTTACTGCTTTATTTTAACAATGTTTCTTTTTAAATTTTAATTATATTGAAGAGACATATAAGTATAGTAAAAAAACAGTAATCTATCAGATAGAATTCATAACACAGACAATGTCTCCCAATAATCAGACTAGGCCCAGTGAGCACTGGGGCAAGTCATTGAATATTGAAGATAGACATATCTCTCTAAGCTCTAGTTATGAGTCAGATACACTTGGCAAAAGACTCTTCCCAAGTGCTGCTCTTTGCAGCATTCTAGGATTTTTCAGTTTGCTGCAACACAAGATGGGTTACTTACCTGGTTATTTGTAAGTTATTGGGTTACTTACCTGGTTATTTGTATCTTTTTGTTCTTAAAATCACCTTTTCCAAAATACAATTAAAATAATCATATGTAGATATTGTCATAAAATAAAAAAAAAGACTCTCAAAGACTGGTTCTTAGTTTAATTCATATCAGTAAATATAGTGAATGAGGTAAAAATCAATAGAATCTCTTCTCCAGTTATGTTTGTGAGATAAATATAGATTTCCATTTAATCAAAATTAATTCCTTACCTTTTAGCCATTCTGCAGATTAATAACTGTCTTGAAAAGGTTTTATTTCTTGCTCTCTGAAGTGAGAGGGAATTTTGCTGCTAACATCAATGGAGAAATATTTCACCTGAAGCAGTTCAGTCTAATGATTCCTTAATAAAATCCTGGAGACTAGTTTAAGCTTTATTACGTCAGACAACTGCATTCACATATCTCTATTCAAGGCTCTTCTATTTATAAAGTGGATACCATTGAAAGGCTGCCTATTATCAAGGTGATGGAATCTATAATAGAGCTGATCCTTTCCTTTTAAAGTATTTATGACTGGAGTTTCATAGACTTGTGGTTTTGCAATGGGGGAATTTTCAGCTGTCCGTCTTTCACCACCACTAGCAGATATAATGTAGGGGACTGAAGTTCAGCAATCAGCTAACTGATTATAGTCTCTGGCTCCATGCTTGCCACAATCTCACTTTTTTTGCATATCAGTCTCATTAGCTTCTTTATCCTTTCCCTTCAGCACAGCAATCTTGTGTTAGAACTACACAAACACTATAAAATACAGAATGCAGGTCCTTCACTTCTTTGTTTTCTCTTTCCACATTTCAATAGAAAAGGAGACCCTTAGGTGCTATTGAGTAGTAGCATTATTTTGTTAGGGAACCTACAGGCAACCCAGTGGGACTTTACAGAAGTCATTGCTATGTCATATGGCTCCCCAGTGACACTGGACCACATCACTTACCTCGCACACAGCCGTCTGATGTTACTGAAGCTGAGAAACAGCCATAAACATTGCAGTTATGGTAGCCATTATCTTTCTTCTGAGGGATTTCACTCTTCCTTGAGAATCTCCGGAGTGATAGCACATTAGCACTACAGTTCACCAGATAATGATCTCAGCCACAGAGGCAGGCAGGTAGGATGAAGGTGGATAAAAATAATGCTCAACCACTTTTTTTGTGGAATGGCATTTCATTTGGGTTGATAACAGCACAATTCTCTGTGCTCATCTGATTAGTGCAAACTAGTCAGTGTTCTCCTCTGATATAAAAAGAAAAAAAGTCCCCTGGTAAGCGGAACACCGCTGTGTCTCAGCACAAAACACAACACCTTAAGACTCAACATCTTAAAGAAAAAAAATTTATCACACTATGTCTTTGTCTCTATTATGGTTTTGGCACTTTTTAAGAGGCAATATAAAAAATCATTTTCTTGGTTCCAAAACTGGTAAAACTTTAGAGTACTAGAAGCCAGAGAAAGTGACACTGCATCTGCCTTCTTCATATAAATTTTCACATCCTGTGCAGGATGTTTTCACACAGGAGACTGGATTCAAATTGACCTGGTGTGGAAGATCATACATTTTTGTGTTGCTGTCATGTTGTTGACCAAAATACTGAATTTTGCTCTGCATGACATGTGCTATGAGGCAGATTTAGTCTGATTTTTTTAAAAGATAACTCCATCAAGGAAAACTTTTTTTCCTGAAAATCTCAAGCAGTTTGCTGAAAATATTGTAGATTAAAGTATTATCAGGATTTTCTCAGGCTACTGCAGTGTAGTGTCATTTCATTTTTGAGGGCTGGCACACTAATGAATTAATTAGAAAATGTGTTAAAGTAAAAGCCATAGAAAACTCAACACTTCCACACTTCAGTTCATACTGCCCTTTCTAAATGCTGAAATAACTTCTCCTTAGCCCTTTCTAAATGCTGAAATAACTTCTCCTTACATTTATAGAAAAAATGCCTAAGACCACTCAATAAACTGCCAGTTTTGCCTCAGTGCCTTAGCATTAAGACTCAATCATTGGAATTTTATTTTAGAATATATTTTTCAAATGGATGCAAGAATATTTTCTTTGTCATTACAATGCACAAAAGCCTCTTGAGGATGCAAATCCATACATCTATTTCTACTGCCTGAGCTAAAAAAGTCCCATATATTTATTTTCTTGAATATGATGTCCATGGTGATATAAGTACTATTTGTGAGCAGCAGGGCTTGCATGACAGTTTTGTTATGGTTAAATAGTGCTTACAGCAATAAAATATAAGTTTCATAAAAAGCCAGTTATACTGGTGCCTTTATTTTAGTAATAATAAAACACCTTTTTTGAGACGAACATTGTATTTATGAAAAGAAAATATTTAACGAAAACTGAGCATAAGATTGACTTCATGATATAGACAGAAATGGTGCTATGAACACAAGTAAGAGACCATGAGTCTTACAAGGAGTGACTCATGTGGTTCCTTGGAGGCTTTTCTCTATTTAACTGAAATCAAACACTAAACCAGCTTCAGGATGGGAGGTCAACTCTAGTATACAATGTGCAGGTTGCAAATAAATCCATCTGCTCTTTCACATTCCAGGAATTCTCTCAAAAAAATAAGGGGCATATATTGCTTAAAGGAGCATTCTGTTATTAATTCAACTGCTCAGTGTGTCAACAACTGTGTACTGCAGCATCCTTTCAAAGCTAAACAGGATTTTGCTTACCTTTGTATTTCTTTTCTAAGGAAGAGTTGGATGGGGATTCCTGGAAAAATATCCTTCATCTTAACCCTGAGCCACAGAAGAGTCTGCCATGTGATTGAGTTCCAAAGGAAGCTTTGAGGAACAAGTGGGTAAGTGATGGTTCAGATACACAGCAGCTCATGCCCCACAGAGTGTCTGAGCTCCACGGAGCTGGCTCTAAACTGCTGCAGTGCTCAACATCCCCCTAGGAGCAGAGTTAAGCAGCAGATTAGCTTGAGCCTTGCACAGTTACAGAGCACCACAGGACTGGTGCCTGAAGATAAGCTCAGCAGTTGTGAAGCTTCCCTCATAGCAAATCCAGGAGACGTCACCAATGGGATGATGATAAAGGTGTAATATTCATGAATATCAACAAAAGCCTGATCCTTGTTTTCCTGCCAATTGTCTGACACAGGACAGAGTTGTGAAAAGCTAATCAGAGAACTACTCAGGAAATTGGAATTTCACTCATGGACACTTTTATGAGGAAACAGAAAAATCTTTCAAGCTTTCCCTGGTGGATACTTCACACCATTAAATGTGCAACAAATGATTTCCTCACAACCCTTGACTGCCTTCCAGCCTAACTGTGTTAAAACAGTAGAGTGTTAAAATCTTTCTTTGGATCTCAAGTAGCAAGGTCATGTTTTGAAGTAAAATAAACATGTAAAAGCGAAAGTGCTGCTTACCAACGTGAAACAAATCAGATTTAAAAGGTAAGACATTACTTCCTCCTTCCTTTTGGCAAAGGTCTCATTTCCCAAAGGCTGAAAAAAAGGACATATAGAAGTTGGCTGTTTTCTATAGTGCCCACTTCAAACAACCCGGAATCCCTGAAAATACATTCTGATGAAATATTCCTTATCAACACCAAAACAACTAAAGTAATATTAGAAATTAGACTCTTTTCTACTAAAATTTATTTTTTAATGAAACAAGTATTGTTGCTACTTCTGTTTTGACAGGGTGGACACTATCTGTAATGACGGGCATTGCTACTATTGACTGACTATAAAAACCCATGAAAACAGAGACAGCAGAGAGGAGAAATCTTCTGAAGCCTTAGACCTGGAGTGTATTTTATTTAATTTATATTGAAAAGAATAGAAAGGTTATTGTCAGATAATACTATGCGCAAAATCTAACTTCTGTCTGCAAACTACAGACTTACTTTCTTCTACAGCCTTGTCTTGATCTGCAAAGGGTTCAGAGTACACTGGCATTATGAGGGTAGTTCCTCAGTGCTCTTCTGGCCTTCTGAAGATTAAGTATCTGCGAAGGACAAAATTTCATAGTCAGTCACATCTCTGGACACCTACATTAATGTCAAATCTTGGCAGAAATGCAACATTGAAAGATAAATTCAGACAAGTTAGAAAATCAATTAAAGAAAAAAAGTAGAAAAATATTTTATCTGTTTAATCAAAAATTGTCAATATTATTGGTAAATTAAAAACCTACTAAAATGTGACAGAATTTGCAATAAAACAAAATACTATTCATTTATAGATATTTGAAAGTTTTACTGACATATATATCTAATCTCGATAGTGTTCTGTATATCATAGCTTGTATTCTGCAGATATTTTCCTGGCCTGTTTTCAAAACAATACAGCAAAAAGTTCAGTTGAATGACAAGTTTTGATTTCCATATGATGACTAGTGTTTCACAAGAGATAAATATATGCTGCTGACTTATTTTAGAACAATGTCTGCAGGAGCCAGGGCTCAAATTTAGTGTAAGAACAGCTCCCTGAGTATGCCTGTGAGGTGGAGGTTGCAATGGAAGCACACTGATAAGAGAAGTGTAGGAGATTATACTGCTGCTTCACAAGCTCATTCTCCCCCCTCACAAGTGTGCTTATTGTCTCCAAGCATAGAAATGTTACTTTCAGAAGCTCTGAAAAGCTTGTTACTTTCAGAAGGTCTGCAGATGGCACTTAAAAATACACAGAATTTTGTCAGTCTTATAGCCCAGCTGACTCCCCAAAACAGGCTCCAGACAACCAGGTGACCTTCTTCCCTTCTGAACATTAGCATTTCATTCAGCAGACAGTGACAGAATAGTTCCTAGGAGGACTGAAGTCCAAGATCTGAAACCATGCTCTGAAAGTTGACAGTAGTAGACATTGGGTGCTTAAGGAAGTTGTATAAGAACAAGAGAAGTTTGAATGTTATCAGTATCTAATAATAAGTGGTTTAAGGTTTTCTTAAGTCAGGCATGGCTTCAGATCTTTGTAGTTAACAATCCCTGAAGGATTTTTTGTTCTTCCTATAAATTTGTCCGAATCCATTTCTACATTTTTTCTTCCTAATATCCTTGTTCCACATTTTAATTACAATCATGTTAAAAAAGTACTTCACTTGTTTTAAATCTCCTACCCGAAAAATATCACTTGACAACTTCTTGCTCTCTTTGAGTGCTAATGAATGATCATCATTTCTGATTTTATATACTTGTACCATATCACAGCTTTTCCAAATTGCAAGTCTTATTCTATTTAATCTCCCTTAAAATCAGAGCTGTTCTACACTGTTGCTCATCCTTGTCACATTCCTTCCTGCTTTTCTATTTCTGCCTAACCCTTTTCAGATAAGAATATTAGCATGCATTGTATTACTAAATATATAAATGTCCTAGTGATTTATATGCTGCCTTAATGATGTTTTCTGTTTCATCCTACCTTTCTTTCCTAACAACTTCTATCACATTTTGCATTTCTGGGAATCAAGTTCTCTTCAAAGAACCATTTTTAGCTGTTTTGCAATCCCTTTTCTAAATAGTCTTGACTAATTTTACAATCATATTTGTATCTGCATAGATATCATTACTTTTCCCAATGAGCAGTACCTTGTATTTCATTGACCATTTTATTATCAGTCAATAATTGAGTGACACTATCAATCTTGCGATTTCTCTGTACCTCTTAGCAGACGGGCTCTACAGGCTTTTTCATGGGACAGGGATGGTTATTCCTTAGTACTCTGATCCCTAAGATGCGCTACCGGGTGTGTATAGGGGGTCAAACTAAATGCGACATTCTAATATTGACTAGGAAACAGTGTTAGACACAGGTATGGGCAAAGGGACAGCTGGTAACAGTAGCAGACTGTTCAAGTATTTTCACCATTTCTTCCCACTCTTTTTCTCCCCCTTCCTAGCAAATTCCGACAGGAAGAACAGTACAATTTCATTCCTTCATCCTTAGAACAGAAAACCTCTGTTTTGTCTACAGTGACAAGGAACCATTGATGTAAAATAAGTACACGTAGCTACTGGTTCACCATCAGTGACCGAAACAGCCTCTGAGCAGTTTTTTCTGAAGTCATTCACAATAAATCCTCTGACAACACAGCCTTGAGCTTTCAAGGAAAAGAGAGAGGAGGCAACTCAATATTAGCCTGGTAGTTTACCATACCTCATAAATCTATATTTTCCACTCCCTTCACTTTATTCCTTGTCAAACAGGGGACAGATATTTAAGACGTGTATAAGGTCAGCAGTATAGACCTAACTATACTCTACAGTTAGAGTGCAGTATGAACTTCTGTTGTTGGTGAAAGGAATTTCATCCTGTGGAGCAGTTAGGGAATTACACTGTAAAACATGTGAGGGTATCCTGAGGGGGAGCATCCCTGCACTGACAAACACAGCAGACGACCTCATTCCTTAAGTGGTTTATATGCCAAATTCCTGTTGTCATGCCATTTAGAATTGGTTGTGAGTCTATCTCAGCAGCCTAAATGGAATCAGAAAGTCTAAACTATTTGAACCATGATCATATGGTAAGGTAGACTTCAAAATGTCTTTCTCCATACTTCTCTGTGGTGAAACACAATGCTCACAATATACAGCACCTCATGAAAGCTTTGATTTTGCTACCTGTATATATAGATATATGTTTTACAACAAAAAGTAATGCCCTTTATTCAGTTTTGTGACCATAATTATTTGAACAAATATTATTATCTGCAACTTACATGTTATTATGGAACTCCCTTGGTATTGAATGCAAAGTTTATTTGACATATTTTTTATGGTTCAGATGGTATTTGGTTTACACTTTGCTGTGGAATTTTAAGTTGAAGAAGTTTTACTAAACAATTCTCAAGGAAATCTAGCAGAGAATGCTCATTTAAAATAAAAAGGCCAAAGAAAAATGGTATAAATTGAAAAAAAATAAAGGCATATGCAAAATAGTTTACAAAATAGCAAAGTAGTCAACAAGTTTTCTTTATGATTATCAGTTGCAAAGTGGCCTGGCTTCCGAACTTTTTCAAGTAAAGAATTTTTAGTCTGAACAAAGTGTTCCCTGGAGAAGATGCTATACCTCACCCACAAAATATTTTCAATGAAGCAAATTTCTCCAAAGCATAAGCATAGCTACTTGTACATACTAGTGGCCAAAAAAAAAAGTCAATTTGGTACTATCAAAAGTAGTAGTCCAGAACAAACAAACTAACAGCAATCCAGAAATCTTTGTCCTCCCCCTATACAGTTTCAATTCAGGACAGAATAGACCACAATGACATAGTGAAATAGGGGTTTTCACTAACTCTGTATGTGTGTGAATGTGTATTTCTAATATATCACAGGAAAAGAATCCTGTGAAATTTAATTATTGCAGCACTTTTGCAGTATTTCTAAAGGAAAGTCACCATTTTGCAGCAGTGATAACCTATTTTATAATTATTTATAAGCTTCATTTGTATTTATGTTCTAAAATGCTGCACTAATTATTAAAAAATAAAAGTTTATCAATCTCCATTGACAATACAGGAAGTCTGAAACTATTAGGAATATAATTAAGGTTAATAATTTTTCCCTTTACCATAGCTCGTTTGAAAAAAAAAATGTTTAAAAAATCAGCTTATCTTTCTCTGTTATGAGATTTCATATGGTTTATTATGTTTGGTTATAAGGACACAAAGAGCAGATTTTGGATGAAACATGTTGAGGGCCACGCTGCTGATGGGGCCAGTAGAGTGACAAAGATTGTAGAAGACTTCAAAGGTAGATCAGGTATTACAAAATGGATTATAAGCTTTCTTTTCACAGTAGCTATGCTATGGGAGGGCATAAGCCATTGATGCTCATTGCCCTCTGGGCTAGAACAGTCCTTCCCACTGTCACTCTAAACCTGTATCACCTCTGTGTGGCGATGGTCTGCAAGCAGAAACCTCCAGCTATAGGTTTGGGACACATGGCTGTTCTGATGATGCTGAAGGATCTCCTCAAAACATAAAAATTCAGATTATTTTGAGGTTTTACAGGAAGCAAACTGGAAATTCATCATTCAAAAATAAAGCTAAGTGATGGAAATTAATTCAAAGAAGCTTTACTATGAAAAGAAAAGCTCTGGTTTCAAGCTCACTCCACAAAATATATACAGTTTTGATATCTTTGCACTAGAAATGTTGCTCTTTAGCTAGCATGAATCAACAAAGTCTTCAACAGAGCTACACTGATTTGCATGAGCTGCAGACATGACCCATTGTATTTAATTTTAGGCATCTTATTATAAGGATATTCACATATTGGAGGAAGATGAGAAGAAAGCTGCAAAAAATGATTAGACTTCTGGAGTGATTGATGTATGAGGATTGATTGCAAGTGCTAAATATGCATAGTTTGTCTAAGAAATGACTTAAGGGGGACATGGTAACAATCTATAAATACTTAGAGTCTAAATGTCAAGGAGAGAAAGGCATTTTCAGGATACAGAAGAGATTCAGTAGGACAAAATTATGAAAAGAGAAAAAAGGAGTGAATTTAAAAAAGAGCCCATAAAGGGAGACCTTAAAGAGTGGAAAGGTGTTGTCTTTCCAAAAAAAAAAAAAAAAAAAGAGAGAGAGAGAGAAATATAGATGGATACATTTACAAATGCATCTGGGATCCAAGATAATTCTACATGTCCCTGAAATGGAATTTTTAAGGTAAGTTTTCTGCAAGTGATCAGACCACATGTCTATTCACACTAAAACCTGGGCTTTTTTTCTTTTATTTTATTTTAGTTTTTAAAGTTTAAACAACTGTCACTCAGGAAACCACAAAATTTGGGAAAAAGATGTAACTAAGTCCATTGTAATTTCAACCAATTTAAATTTAGAACACTACTTTTAGCCAAGAAGTACCACTTTGATGAAAATAAGGAGAGACAAAAGATCTGTATTTTCCCCAGTTTTCTTGTCTCTGGAGCCAATATGATTTAGGAAACGACAAAAGTAAAGGTTGCCTCTGGGCACACATTTTTCTGTTCAACCCAGAATATTTTCAAAAATGAGTGGTGAGCTTAGAAAATGTTTTACATTATCACTACAACTATCGATTTGTGCCTTACTATGAATTTCATTAAGACTTGATCTCATGATTCCAAGTAGTGAGAAGTATAGAAAAGATCAAATACCTGCAAGATGCTGAGAAGTGGGCCTAAAACTAAAAGAATAGATTGACGTTTATCAAGAAGAGTGGTATGTCTCCAACTCCAAATGTGAGTAAGAAGATGAAAAAACATATTTTGGGATATAGAGAGACATGACCAAAGAACTGGACATGAAGAGCCACATTTCCAAATTCAAAACATTGTTTTCCTAAAGCTGTAAATGATGCCCAAAACTGAAAATAAATATTGAATCTAAAACTAAAATAAAGATGGATATCTGATTGTATTTCATTATATCATAGATTTTACAGGTATTGAAGCCCCCAAAAAAATCACAACGTCCCTCTTTTTTCCCTCCAGAATAACAGACGTTAGAAAATGCCATTCATAATTTTTTGTGTCAAGTGGAACTAAAGACTATCTCTTAGAAAGGTTTTCAGCCTAGATTTAAAGACTCTAAATGATGGAGAATTCATGTCATCCTTTTGTAATCCATTGTAGTGTATGGCACTTCTCTGTACAAAAATAAATGTGTCTTATTTCAGCCTTATCTTTACTGATTTCAGTTTTTAGCTGCTGACACTGTCTCTGAATAATTCCTACCATGTTTACTTCTAAGAAATCCATTTATGACCTCAACACATACTGCTTTCTTCTTTAGTTGAAGTTTATTCACAATTTTTCCCAGATATCACATTTCAGAATTGGTAAATATATCTTTAAATAAATAGCTGCCTTGAATATATAATTTAATTTCCTAGTATAGATTCACAATTGTTCACTGAAGATAATATCTATATCTATATTGACCTAAGGGATCACATAGCATGCAAAATATTTTGCAGAAGTTAAACATAGACAATTTTTCTGGCAGAAAAAACCTCAGCTAACCACCACATATCATTGCAAATTACATCTAGGTAAACATCAACATCTGCTTCCTGTGCAAACACAGTCTGTCATCACAGGGCCCATTATATTATTATAAGTAGATGAGATGGTTTAATATTCATTACAGATACAAAATCTTGGAACAACCAGCTCATGCGCATGCTAATGGATGAAATGAATGGTACCAGTCTCCACAGGTAACTACAGCTTTGAAACTTTAACCGATCTAATAACATCAAAGAGAGATTCAGAGATAATAGTGAATAGCATGCTTTAGTTGCAAAAACTCAAATAGACTAGCCCATAAGGAAAAACTAGCAAGTCTGTTTTAAGGTATCAACAATACTTAGTTTACTATTTTATTTCCTGCTTTATAAAAATTTGTGTTTCATTGTTTTGAAAAAAAATACAATCCAGATATAAATAGTAATACAGGGACATGGTTAAAACCAAAAATCATATCTTGTTCAATATATGCGCTCTTTTCTTGGGTTTTAGACTTAGGGCATGGGAAAGAACAGTGGTATTACTGTATCTGCCAGCTCTATACTTTCCCTGCATGCATGAATCCGTCAAGGAAGAGGCAGAACAGAGTATAAATAGGGGTTTTTGTCACCTCTCACCCACCATACTCTAGTTCACAGACCTAAGCCACCATGCAGAGTAACAACTGAAATCACAAAAATACAACGATGTGCATCTGTTGAAAATTTTGTGTAAGTCCATTTAGTGAGACTAGAAGAACTTTAGTTTTACTATGTAGCAATTGACAATAGCCACAGATGTAAACGGCACAGTTGCAGACAAGAATTCATACATTTGAACAACTATTTTGCTATCTGAGTGTTTTTGGCTTCCTTAGGACTCCTTAGGAGTTGGGGAGGGGGGTAAAGGAGGGGAAGGAAATTAATCATGACGATGTCTGTTCTTCACTGCTCTAATAACAAGATGCGAGGGGCAGTTAGTTTATCCAAAACCAGCAAGTTTGACACTGTTATGGAAGTTAGTAGGGCTACTTTTTTGGTGTGTTTATTTGTTTTGGATTTTTTTGCTTGATTTTACAGTGTAAAATTGCCATGATCAATAAAGATCTTTGAATTTGGTAGGATTCACTAATCATGATAATATGTAGGTGAATATTAGATTTGGGGTTTTTTTTTCTGGATTTTGGAACATCAGAGATTGGGAGAAAACATTTACTGATGATCCCATAGATGGTCCGACATTTAACTTGGAACATGGAACTGCAACCTCTGTGGGGCATCTCAGACCAATTACGTTATAATGAAAATAGTATGTGTAGTGTGCAGCGATTCCTGTAATTCTCACATTGTGGAAGGGCATATTCGCCTTCACTGAATTTTGCTGTTTACCTTTAGATTTGTCTTAGCTTCTTGCTGTCTAGGGGAATCTGGTTCTGAACTGGAGCCTTAGTTTGCATCAAGTGCTACTTTCTAATGGAAGCAGTCTGTGACTGTCAAGATGTTTTCTGTTACTTATTCAAGTGATATTGTATGAGTACTAAAATGGTGTAACAGCAGGTCTGTATTTAATTTTCTTATACAGAAAGGCCTATACAGTTTTCACTGCGTAATCCATATAATGAACCCCTAAAGAAGACACAGTTTGTAGTGTTATGGTTTATATTCAAGGGAGTTTGTTAAATCCAAGTCTGCAGGATTTAACAGTGGGTCTGTAAAAATCATATTGCCATACTGCAGCAATGTCTAGTCAAGAACAAACCTAAACTGAAATCTTGTCCCATCACATGATAAGTTCAAGTAATGATTTCTATAAAATATCAGAAAATATGAGTGAACATGCCTGGTCAAATCAGAGCTTCTCCTAGTCCAGGAGCCTGAGTGCTATGGGTTAATAATAAAAACCTAGAAAATAAAATAAACAGGGGGCAACCATAAGGGATAGCTCTCCATATAACCTCCTGGTCTGTCAATTAGGTCTTTCCAGACTCAGGGGTTCCTTTTTTACTGGGTTGTGATGGGATTTTCCTTTCTGAATTTCTTTTATTACTTTTTGAACTCATCAATGCCTCTGGTATTGCTAGCACCATGTGGCAGTAAGTTGGAAACTTAATTATGAGTAGCGCACAAAATTAACTTATTTTGTTTGCTCGAACCTTGCTACTCCATAATTTAATTTCATGTCTGCTAGTTCCTGTGTTGTGAGAAAAAGCAAATAGTTGTTTCCTATTCTGCTTTACAGTGTCATTCATGATACCCCTTCTCTGGATTTTCCAAAGCTATAAGTACCTGAAGAGTCTGTCCCAGGACAGGATAACTGCTGGTTGAATTTGTTGGAAACTGAAGCATGTGCAAATCATGAGGAATTGCTTATATTTAAACAGCAGTTGACTATGCCCTTATTTCTACCACCACCCATTACTGCAACCATAGACTCATAGAACTACAGAGGGCTAAAAGATAGTGTAAAGGGGTTGTTTTCTTTATCTTGTAATCTACTTCTTAGGTTGGGGAATTATTAACAAAAGGAGACCTGAATGGATTGTCCAGCAATCCCTGGGCAGCAGATACTGAAAGTAGTTCCTCCCTTTGATAAGACAGGACCATGCCACGAGAGGATGCCTTGGGGACCAGGACTGTTTTCAGCTACGTGTATTAGCCCTGTCTCCCCTTGCAAGATATGGAAGATGTGGCAAGATATTTAGAAACCCTTTGTTCCTCCTCCCCAGGTTGTCCTGATGTGCAAAAGTGCTTACTGTATGATGAAATAAAGTGATTGGATTTCCTAAGCCCTAGTTAGTATAACTTGTCCCCCTTATTAACATGTCCTACCTCCTCATTAACATACCCCACTCCTTGGTTCTATATATTGTAACGCAAGTGATAATAAATGTCTCAGTTTCTACCCCCAAAATGGGATAGTGTAGATTATTGACTAGCCAACATTCTTTGACCAAGTTCTGATAACTGTAATATCTTTAGATCATCTCCAATAATTGTGACTATATAAACAGCAGCTGTATTTTTTTTAATATACAATTTCTTATTTGTTTCTTTCTCTGCTCTGAATGGTACAAAACAGATTCTACATTTCAAGTTAGTGCTTAGCAACCAACTTCAAGATACTAAAACAGTATAGATTTACTACCCCCTTACTCTTACTTGCTTCTTTCCCCTATTATAATACTGCCATTGATTCATTATCAGTAACTTCAGCAGCAGCCAATTAAGTGACACTTCTAGGAGTTGGTATCAACTCATATGAAACAAAATACTTTCATTTCGGTTCTGACCTTCACTCTGTTTACCAGAAATCTATTCTAGAAGTCTGAAGGCAAGTATAATAGCCTTATTTTATCATGAGTATTTCTCATTCATAGCCTGTTGAAAAATAGTCTGCTATATTTCAACCTAGCAGAAAAAAAATACATAATATGGTTTTGGGAGATTTGAAAATCTCTGCAGTTTCAATTCATATAGTAAATATAGCAACACCATTTATAGGGTTATTTCTGAGACACATGAATTCTGTGAACTATATTATAATGTTAACTTTGCAGAAAAGGATTCTGTTTATAGCAGGTAGCTTGAGAATCAGACAAGGCTTTAGCATTTATTTGTTTTTTGTCTTTTTATTACTTTAAAGTGCTAGGAAGGCCCTCAGTCACTTAAATATTATTTTGTAATTCCATAAAATCTTTATTAAGAACTAAAAACAGTAGCATGCTTCCAAGTTATCCATTCCCAAACTCAAAGAATCTAAAGTGTCCTTTCTTTCTCCAGCAACCAAGAGTACACACTTGCGTGCACGCACAAATACATACACACCAACTATTTGAAAATACCTACAGAAAACACGTATGTTTGGCTGCACACTCTGAATATACTCAGTCTTCTCTAAGACGGGTTTGAAATATGCTATACCAACATAGCTGAAACATCTAAGTATTCTTAAGGTCAGCTTTTGCCGAAGTTGGTGGTTTCCCCACTGATCTAAAGCAAGGTGATGCCTTGGAGTGACAATGAGATGTTATTATCTCTGAGAAAGTCTAAAGCTCAAAAGACCAGCCCCTGGGTTATAGCATGGACAGATTCCAATGCTCAGTGGTGCAAACACTACAATGTGAATGGAATTCACACTGAAGTTGACATAATTTCAACACAGAATGTGCAATAACATCCCAGCTTGTATAGAAACCTTAGTGGGGGAAATTGTGATTTTTTGAACTGTACAGAACTTAATAACTTTGAAACCTTGTAAAATACTTCATTTTTAGCAATTTTTTATTGAAGGATAAAGGGTCTGTGGTATTACTGCCTCTATTTTTTCTGACTGAGAAATTCTATAAGCACAAGATGCAGATCATAGGAATTGCTTAGAAGGAATAAAACTTCATCCATATCCCATTATTAAATGTGAACGGCTTTTATTCTCAAAATGGGACAAAATGGTAGCTAATTTTCTTTGGAAGCACATACCAAGAAGTTCTATCCATATCATAAAAGATAATGTTTTGATACTCCAAAAGTAATCATTCTAGTCAGTCATTCTAGACTAACCTGTCTAAAATTAACAATAGTTAATTTGTTAGCACAGAGTTGTAAGCAGAGGAGACAGAAGCTGGCTTGTTCTTTCCAAGCCATTTAGCAGATCTAGTTAATATTTAATAAAAAAAATCAAACCATTCTAACTTTTATAATGCAAAACTTAAGTACAAGTGCAAATTTCAGAATGAACAGTTTGCAAACAATATTAAACTATCAACAAATTCAAGTGTCTTGTTTCTAGCCGAATGTAAAAATTCCTCTTTTTAATTGAAACTGATTTGGCAGCAGTTTTCATATTTCTTTAACATACTTTGATACACTATTTTTAAATGGATAATTAAAGAACATAAGGAAGATAGAAAATACAAGAACATCATATATTAAACAGAAATTGATATAGTTACTCCACACCATGTGCTCTACAGGCAAAACAATTGCTCACAAGTCCTCTTAAGCACATTCCTTACTGTCTCCTTAGTCCACTTGGCTACCATGAGACTAGTTGATAGGATTGAAATCAGGCACATGTTTAAGTGTTTGCTGAAGAAAGATGAAGAGCTAAAGAGTAAGGACAAACTTTAGTTAAAAGCCATATCTAAAATTTTAAAAATAATTTGTTATTTCCTTCAAATCTGAGTAGTTAATGGAAGACAAACTTTAACAGCAAACCAATAATTTTTATAATTTGGTCCTAATTCTGCTCACCTCATACAGACCAAACTTTCAAAATAAAAATGAGAATCTCTGTGAATATGAACAAGATCAAGTTTCATTCTGTGTTTTTGTCTTCCAAGAATGGAACCAATTTGTGTTTATAGTATATTGCACAAATGACTCACTCAGGGAGCATCTGTGCTAAGTATTGAGTGGGCCAACATTTTATATCAAGGAATATGACACATTTTGCTCTTTTTTGTTTTCAAAATATGAACACATTTTATTTTTTAAGGATTCTTGTCTCCCCTCAAGTTGGATATTGTCCAGGCTTTGGATCAGCTTTGACCTAGCTCGCACTGAGGCAGAAGATAATGACTCTTTTAAGAAACAAGGAAGAAGGGGAATAATGGTGGAGATTCTTATCAAGTCTGATGTATGTTTGCATCAGCCTTAGCACTAGTGAATAAACCTCTGCCAGAATAATTTCCCTGACTTTCTTCTCTGAAGAAGGTGCTTGTTAAAGCATAGCTAATGAAGGAAGAGGAAGACCACAGAAAAGTTTCGTAATCTGCATTTCTATACATACACATGGAAACACTGACAAACTTTTTCACTCTTCACATCTGTAGGGGGTTTGCTGCACATTAAACAGTGAACGCTGTCACACTAGAAAAACTACTCTCTATTCGATTGAAATTCTTGTACTAAAGCTTCATGGTAAGAATATGCTCGATTTGGTTTCACCAATGTTCAGCAATTTTTGTCAAAAATCTGTACTTCCAATATTTCTTAATTAAATAATTCAAATGAGTATTCACAGAAGCCCGGTCCTACTAATCACAAAGAGCACGCTCCATTTTAGAAAGTAGTTTTTCATATGGAAAAGTATTGCTGGAACAGTTGAACTAAATACATCTTCCTGCAAATATAAATGTTGAAAATGTCTTTGTTCATAGATATTTTTCAAAGAAGCATTTTCCAGTAGTAATACACAAAATTAAAATACTGTCTTAGGTGGAACTTAGCGCAAGTTTCAATGACACAGTATGTTGTAAATGTTGGACACTGAACTGAAGGCATAGAGAAACATTTATTTTTCCAAATTTTGCTGATTAGACCTTCCCAAGTTTAGCTTAGTTTAGAATGAATCTGCATATTTTTTTGTGTCTGACTAGTATCTCCTTATTCCAGTATACTTTAAATGGCTGCTCAAATCCATCTTTTGTCTGTTGAGCACAAGAAATTTGGAAACTTCTATTTCAAAATATTGTACTGTGTGACTTGTTAGGGCTTATACTTCCAAATCTAAGAAGGAAATGGAAAAAAACTACTTCACAATACCCATTTTAACGAATTTTCCTTTTGATACAGTTTGGTAAGTCAAACAAAGAACATGAATTTTTTCTATATTAGCAGGTATAAACACGGAATACTAAAACAAACAAATCCTTGTGGGCACTGTAGAGAGTTCACTGACAATTTTTCATCACATGAGTTGAAATGAGATAAATTAAGCTGTTACCATGACAAAACCTAGGAGGTTTGGAAAGTCTGTGGGAGACAACTAGAAATGTGGAAGACGTATGAACAAATAAGTGTTCTAAATACTGGTTTAACACATTGGCGACTGATTATATGACCAGGATTTTAATCATATAAAGTTCTTGCTTGGGTCCTTCCAGTAATGCAGCAGCAATATTTCCCTGTCTAATCATAACTCACATAAAAATCAATTTTGACAAATTCATAGTGCTTTTCTTTCTTCAAGTTCATAAAAAATAATTTATAATATTAACTGCTAACTGGTGGTTTATAAGCACAGAAACTGTGAAAGATGTTCAAGTACATGTTGTGTTCAGCATAATAGCTCTTACCAGTTTTCAGTGCTTGTCTTTCTCCTTTTTGCTTTCTTAATGTGTCTAAATATTTACTGAAGCTGTTTACACTGTTGATTTTATAGCACGTAAATATGAATCAATAGGTCACTTTGTATCTTAAATTTGTAAGCTGGCTTTATAAATGTCATAAGACCTTGTGTAAACTAGTCAACAAGCAGCTATATGCGATATCAGAAAATTCATTTCAGAGTAACTGAGAGCTTCAGTGATAAATTGACACATCATATAATGGACTCTCAAAAGCAATTCTGACTTTGGATTCCATACATTTTAGTGAATAGGAAGTGCTTTGTCTGATTCATGGTCAACACAATATTTGTGAGCATTACCAATCTACAATTCAGTAGCATATAAGTACTGGCATGAAAAAATATGTAAATTGGATAACTAATTTCCAAGTGAGAAACATTTTTAAGTTGTGATTTGTTTTAAATTCCATAGAATCATGGAATCACAGAGTCATAGAATCATTTGGGTAAAGACCTTAAGGATCCAACCACTAGCCCAGAACTGCCAAGTCCTCCACTAAATCATGTCCTCAAGTGCCACACCTACACATCTTTTAAATAACTTCAGGAATGGTGATTCCACACTTCCCTGGGCAGTCTGTTTTAATGCTGGACAACCCTTCCAGGGGAATAAATTTTTCCCAAGATTCTATCTAAACCTCTTCTGGTGCAACTTGAGGCCATTTCCTCTCATCCTGTCACTTTTAATTGGGAAAAGAGACCAATCCCAACCTTACTACAACCTTCTTTCAGGTAGTTGCAGATAAGGTCACCTCTGTGTGTCCTTTTCTCCAGGCTAAACAGCCCCAGCTCCCTCAGCTGCTCCTCACAGGATTTATGTTCCAGAATCTTTCCCAGCTCTATAGCCCTTCTCTGGATCATACTCCAGCACCTGCATGTCCTTCTTGTACTGAGGGGCCCAAAACTGAACAGGATTTGAGGTGTGGCCTCACCAATACTGAGTGCAGTGAGACAATCACTGTCCTGGTCCTGCTGGCAACACTATTGCTGAAACAAGTCAGGATGCCACTGGCCTTGTTGGCTACCTGGGCACACTGCTGGCTCATGTTCAGCTGCCCCCGACCAGCACCCCCGAGGCTGTTTTCCCATAGGCAGATTTCCAGGACCCTCTTGCTCAGGTGCATGTAGCATTACATGGGATTGTTGAAACCAAAATGCAGGACCTGGCACCAGGCCTTTTGGGACTGCATACAATCAGCCTCAACCCATCCGGCCAGCCTTTCCAGACACCTCTTTAAAACCTTTCTACCCTGTAGCAGTAGACTGACCCTCCTGACCAAAACTTGCTAAGGATGTACTTGATCTAGGTTGTCAGTAAAGTTATTAAAGAGAACTGTCTCCAAAACTGAGCCCTGGTGGACACCACTTGTGACCAGTCACCAACTGGATGTAACTCCATTCACCACCACTCTTTGAGAATGGCCATTTGTATAGTGTTTTCTCCATCAAACAGGGCACCCATGAGCAGCTGGTTTCTTCAGGAGAAAACGTGGGAAAGGGTGTCAAAGGCCCAACTGAAGTACAGGCGGACAACATCCACAGCCTTTCCTCCATCTATTAAGAAGGTCACCTTGTTACAAAAGGCAATCAGGTTGGTCAAGTAGGACTTGCCTTTCCTAAGCCCATGCTGGCTTGGCCTGATCACTGGGTTGTCATACACATGACATGTGATGGTACTCATGATGATCTCTCCCACGACCTTCCCAAGAAAGAGGTCAGGCTGACAGGCCTGTCATTCCCCAGGTCCTCCCTCTGGCCCTTGTAGATGAACATCATCTTTGCCAAATTCCAGTCACCTGGGGCCTCCTCGCTTAGCCAGAACTGCTGACAAATGATGGAAATCGTTTGAGTGAACACTTTTGCCCCTTCTCTCAGTACCCTTGTGTGGGTTTTATCCTATCAAACTGTAGCATGCAGCAAAACAACAAAAATCTTTGATTATTTGCATTGAGGAGAAGGAAAATACTAGCAATTTGATTCATTAATGCTGCAAAGGCACTTGCTCCAGCTGCCTGGGACTCAGCTGTAAACATCAGGGTGGTGCAAAGGTGTCCCATGGGTGTGGGTCAGGGTGAAGCCTGGTGAGGGGAATCTGGGTAGAGCAGTCCCATGATGGTCACTGGGATGGGCACATCCTGAGGCCAGGTCAGGACATCAGGCTGTGGGTCAGCAGGGCTGTAACCAGGCCTAGGTGGACTGACTCTCAGCAGAGGCATCCCCCAGGTATAGGTTGGACCTGACCACGGCTCTCCATGGCATAGGCGGGAGTTCCTCTCTGCTTTCCCTGGAACACAGCCTGGTGCTGGCCTTCCTTGGAGAGGGGACCTGGCAGGAATGAGGAACCAGCGTTTGTCATGTGTCTGTATAACTGGGAAATAAAATTTTCTTGTTAACCTCTTTTGGGAGCTGTTATAGAAACTTGAAATAGTGAGTTGAAGTCTGGTAATTATCATTTAGCTTCCATGTCTCTCACCTCGGTAAGGGTTGACCGCTCAGCTGTGTGCATGGGGACTGGCAAATCTCACCTCCAGCTGCATGGCAGGCACAATTATCTTGTCCAATACCTAGCAGTACATAAAGTTCAGGGACTCAGAAGCAGTTTGAGTACTTCCAAGCCTTCTGCTTTGTACTTTATTACGCACACCTTCACACATCCCAGGCAGGTTCATTCATCTCCTATTTACTTGTTTTATCCCTGAAGCTTATGTTATCATAAACCATCAGGACCTTGATGAAATTTTGTGTAAAAATGCAATACCCAGAAACAAAGTGCTTTCAAAAACTATTTTAAAGTTTTGGTTTATTATTGATTCTCAGACAAATCTTGTAATGATTTTTTTTTTCAAAAATGGGGAAATGCAGTTTCCACAAATAATTTTTCCAAGAAAAGTGTTTTTCCTGTGAGGAAAATCTGGTCAGGTCAACCAAAGTGAGAAAAGTTTGGGGTTTTTTGAAAGTAGTGGAAATATTTTATTTTGTAGTCTGCTTTAACTTCAGTCTGTGTTTTGTTGTTGCAGCACCTCACAGGGGTTATAACTCAAGTGCATCCCCTCCTCACTCTCTCAAACAAAATAGCTCTGTGAATAGATTACCTCTCTCATGACATATCACTGTTTTTTTGTGTTCAAAATTGCAACATATGATGAAAATCATATGATTATATCTTGAAAACACATAATATGCAACGAAAGCTTAGCCAGAAAGAGAAACATGCCATCAGAATAATACTGTAGAGCCTGAGAGACATTAATCTCATCCCAAGCTGCTCTAGTTTTGAAAATATCCAAATATTTTACTGTAATCACAAACATCAAGACAACCTTTTTTATGAAATTTCTGTTTTATGATAATGTAAAAAATAATTAAAAAAAATTCTGCAAAAAAAAGTCAAACTTTCTATCCAAATTAGAAAGAATGTGTAAGGACTAACAATTCCCACAGGACAACTGTTTCAGTATTTAAACACTCTACTCAGAGACAAAAGACTAGTTATAGCACTATCTATAAAACTTAAACTCTCAGAATTTTTTCAGTTGCTTTTGCAGAAACTGTTTAGCCGCGGAGACCTGGGAAATACCTTATTAGACCTGGAACAGCTAGAGATTAGAAGGAGGTTAGACATTTGTCATTCTCATAGGTAGAATTACTGAATTGGAAAACACTGTGAGACATACACATTATGACTTTTATGGTGCATATATATGTATATCTCTTTATATATACACAAATGTCTATATATGCAAACATTGGTGCAGGAAATTATGTTAGAAACAAGTCTATTATGAGAGGAAATTCAAGATGAAGTAGTGGCTCCCTTTTGGAATTTGGCAACTAATTTGTGACTGTTAGACAATTTGTAAAAATCATAGAAGATACCACGTCTGATTATAAATCCTAAACCACACTAACATTGAATATTTCTATATGGTGATTCAGGAAATGCAAACGGATTTTATGACACTGGCAAAAGACATATTTCTTAAGCTATCTGGAAAATACTTGGCAGTGTGATATGATCCATGTTTTCAAGGACAGATCTTAAACTACACTTTCAAAACACAGAGACATTAATCAATGGCAAGATGTTCTTGTAAACTGGATACAAGTTTTCTGTTTCCTCCTTTTTTTCTAATTTTGTATTCTTTTCAAGAATCAAATGCAAACGTTGGTTTGAGTAAATTTTTCTAAAGCACATCTTTCAAGGCAATAGAAAGAATAATAGCACACCTGGCTGATTTTTGTATTAACATACTGATGAAACTATAACCATCAGAAATGTTTCTTCAGCAAACATTTATTTAATGCAAATATAGTAAAATTCTTATCAAACTATTCTTTAATAATCAAAATTCATTGCTAATGAGCTAGTAAGGCAGCACTACATGTTTTTGATTTGTCATTGTTGTTTTACTAACATAGAAAAGGTTTGTGTCATCCCAGGGAGTTCTGATTTTGCTTGTGAGCATGAGACCTTCTGCTTATATATGTAGGCAAAAGTTGTTGCTCATGAATTTGTCTGAAGCTTCGAGAGGACATAGGAAAAGTATTTTTAGGGAACAGATTTGAACAAAGGCAAAATGCTCTTGTTCAAATTATCCTCCCCACCCCTCACCCTTCCCTCTCCTCTAATCTTCTCTCCATGGTCTCTCCTAGAAAGTGGCAAACTTTATCCAGAGTATGACTATAGCCAGGTATGCAACTATAGCTAATTCATATTCTATTTTCATTTAATTTCTGGGAAATCATGAGATAAACCACTCATACTTTGTTTCTGAGAATCATCATGTTAGGGAACTGTTTTTGGTATCACATCAGAAATTCAACTCAACAGGTAACACTCTATTAAAATAATTCAGTAAAGTATCAGTCACTTGGCCAAAGTCATAGTTTCTAAAACAGATTTACAGTCTTGCAACTGCAAACTATCATCCAGCCCTGGGTTTAAGTATAAACACAGAAGACAGAGACAGATATTTAAATATGAGCTACATTCTGTTCCCAAATTGTGAACATGTTTTTATATCCACAGTAATTGCTTACAAAATTCATCTAATTTGTATATGTAACTGCCTGATTACACCTAAAATGTAAATCCTGTGTCTTCGTCAACACCATGTTACACCAACATAATACTAGAATAATTCTCTGATGAGTCAGCGAATCCATAACTTTACAAAAATTGTCTGCACAATTATTTGTTCTTATATTACTGCATCTGCAAAAAGAAAGTACAGGTAGTGAGTTCCTACTGTATATACAAATCTCCTGGACTTTGATTTCAGAACTCTGTATCTTCCTGTTTCAAATGACCAAAATATTACCATATATTGAAAATCTCTATTTTGTTAGCTGGTTTTAGAGGACTGTGGTTTTTCTTTCTTTCTTTCTGGTTTGTTGTTGTTTGTTTGAGTTTTTTTTAATAAAAAGATTTATGGTGAAACTCAAATTTCCAAATGACATATGTAACCTTTACTTGGGCAAACGTTTGGATATCAAACACCTTGCAAATTACTTTAACAGTCAGGTCCACCAATCCAACAGGAATAAAGTGAAAAAAAAGATTTCTCAGGGCTTGTAAATATCTATTTATCAGAGTAATTTTAGATCTTGTCATCTTTACTTTTGCATATAGCTGAGGAATTAAACCATTCCAAAATTTAGTTCATAGCAGTTGTAGAAGATCATAATTTTGACATCTGTGGCTTGAAGACTTTAATTATATCCACTGTGAGATATGACAATACTGCTTCTGTAATTTCAGAAAAAAATACTATAAAACAGTCATAAACTATTAGTACTTTCTCTTCTGCTTTTTTTTTCCTTAATAAGTCTTGTTACAGACATTTCAATCTCGATTAGTTGGCTCAATATCAAAACTAGAAAAAAAAATAAGAATCAGAAAACATTACATAGTCTTGTCTTGGGAATTTGTAAAGATTCAAATCAGAGATGTCCTCATTCTCATGCCGGGCTTATCTCTAATAAAAATAGTGAAGAGGTACCAATCGCAGTTTCACTTTAGTTCCATTTGGATCTCTGCAGTTTTACACTAGGGTGAATCCACTGTTGTCCACTTATTACAGAATTATCTAATATAAAAATAAACATAGTCCAGGGAACTCATATTTTCCTCATGAATATGTATATGGCCTGAAGTTCATGGAGACCAGGTCCTCATTTCTAAAAGCAGTCAATAGGAGATGCATCACAGGAAGATATAAAATCCTGTGGCAGTGGTATACATGATAATGTGGATACATGGATTATAATGGATGCACACAATTGAATTGAAATTACTTTCTGTGTCCGCTGACTATTGTTTGCTGAGAAGAAATAAGAATGCATAGTACAGATATGTTGTTGCAACTAAGATTTATTGCAACTGGCAATTAATTAGGAGACATTGTGTCTGGTTTTTAAGCTTTATAAATTCTATGGTATTAAATTTTAATTTATTGCACTCTTATAATTATTATGTGTATCCCATTAATCATCAGCAATGTACTTATTACAATCCAAAGCACAATAAGACACAGCTTACTTTATATTTGTAAACTTAAGGCATCCTGGGTGGTCCATAGAGGAACTAACATGTTCAGAAGGAGATTTGGCTTTGCAGAAAGAAATGCAAATAAGTTTTTTGCAGCCATAATGAGAGCTATTCTGTTTTGCTCAAAGAGAACTTTGCATTTATTTAAAATACATAAAACATAGCTCATGAAATCATTACAAGCAAATCATGACTGCTGGTAGCATTCCAGACTGATGAAGGTATTTTTTAGTGTTAATGACATTTTAATTCCTTAGAAAGACACTGAAACATCAAAGCAGTTAAACAAAATGAAAAACTTAACATTTCTCTGGAAATTTAGTCAGAAAGACTTTTCTTTCTCAAAGCTAAATACCAGGTTCATTTTAAGCAAAGATAATAGCTGCACTATCTGTAATAGTATTTTACACATACAAATTAATACATGCAATATCTTTGTGAAATAGAAAAATACTGCAGTCTTTACAGACTGGTGGGCTCACTGATATATGAAATGGTAATGATTTGTACAGAATTGTAGGGGTAAATCAGTCTGAGAGAATACTGGAACATCTGACTTTAATTCTCATGCTTCAATGAAATGCACAGCCTTTTCCCTCTCGTTATTTCATTTCTCAAGTGGCAAATGCAGGGGAGTATACATTTCCTCTATGGAACAGATAACAGTGCAATTGAACCTGGAAAACTTTAAGAGTATCATCTTGTTCATACCTGAATTGATATATTCATTCCCTGAATACTGAGGTGTCCCTGCTCTTTCCAGCTCCTTGCTGATTTTTGTAAACAACTGGAGTTCTGAAGTTCTTACCAGTTTCCACAATTGCTTCAGCATGTGCCACCTTCTGATTTTTTCTGTTATGTCAATGAGTATAATTTCATCTCATAATAAAACTGTACATCATGTTCAGTGATGACCCACTCAGTCATTAATGAAAAGATACCAGATTATTAGTACAAATTTACTTGGGTTAGGTGATCAGCTTTTGTTTATCTCTATAGTTTCAGTTATCTATCATAATCATCCATGGGAAGTCAAGTTCCCACTGGACTTCCATTCTAGTTGTTTATTATATAGAAAATATGGCATTTCACTGTCAAATGTAGAGAAACAATGCTGCAAAATTGAAGAATTGTAAAAAATACCTGTGTTGGAAGCATTGTTTAATAAAGCACTAGTTTTCCTGATACAAGCAGCAAATCCTACAACCTCATTTTCTCTGATTCATAACTTCTGCATAAGTACTTTATGGTATTAAAAGTGACATAATACTCTGCCTGACATGGTGTTAATATGTATTGAAAATGAGTCTATTAAGAAATGCACTATAAGCCTAAATCTATTTCTGCAAAACAAACTGTGCAAACAAAAAAGGCAGACATGTTAACATCAAGAGGAAGCCTGTATGTTGCTAGCAGTGAGAGCTTCAAAGCACTAAAAAGAAATAATCACCACTTTGTACTGGCTTTTTTCTTTCTGTGCCTACATGACAGACACCCACGCTTCTAAGGAGCTTCTCTATCTATGGTAAAGACAGAGATGGATGATTCTTAAATCTTTTTCAAACTCATATGATGATGCTTTCCTCTAAATCCTAAAATTGCATCAGACAAAGAGACAAAATTTAACAGGCCTGCAAGGTATTCAAGCATCCATGCAGCTATTCAATTAAAAATCGGTGAAAGAAAACACTAACAATATTGAGATGTTCCATATCAGAAGCAACTGGCAACTTCTCTCATTTCGATCACTATAAATAAGAATCTGGAATCGGTGAATTTACACTGATGTAGAAATTGCAAAGTGTAAAGACAAGAAGTCAGACTGAAGTGTCCTATCCCTGCTTTCTGCAGCAACATAGCCTGTCTTCATCCCATAGTAATATGTATTTAATAACTTAGGCTTTTTTCACTCAAACACAAAACTGCACATTTCATTGAGCATCCTTTCTTGAGGCATGAGCAACCTGGAGGTTTAAACTCAGCCAAAAGGGTATTTTTTAACTATAGAAGATTTATGTGCAAACTCTATAAATGATCATGCATTCTCTGCATCATATATATGCCCAAACTATCCTGGTAAGACCTGTGCATGGGGAGACTGTCTTTAAAATGTCATAATTTCTGAATTACTGACCCACCTAGATTCTCCCATTGTAACCTTGTTTTATTGCTCTGCACTAGAAAATAGTTAGGATTGCTCAGCCATGGGGTCATTCAGCATCACTCAACCATGAATGTCCTGCAACAGGAAGAAACTACTATCAGCAGATATCTATCAGAACACTGTTCAGGCACTGAATGAAAATGGTCCATGCAAATGTTTTGTGGCTGCTCCTAAAAAGCAAGGCTAATTTATCTAAACTGAAGCTATCCATAGGAGCATTGTGGCTTTAGGTAATTTTTCCAGGTCAAAATTTGTTGGCAAGCACACTATAAAATCGTTGCTACATCCCTTTTCAGTACTTTTAAAGGGCTTTTTTCCCCCTTAGAAACATATTCTCACCCTATTGAGAATAAAATCATAGTAAAAATAAAATTTTAAAAATCAAAGTCAAGGTTTAGATTCAAGTATGTCCTTCATGGAAATCTCTGGTGCATTACTGCTTTCAGACAGACTCTGAGAAGAAAAAAATGAATGCCCAAAAAGATTAAGGAATGAAAAACAATACCAGGCTTTGCCCAATTCCTTTGGAAGCTGTTAATCTTCCTTGTCTATTGAAAACTGAGACTTTCAAATACTTAAACATTGGTGCCTGGTGACTTTGTACATGGGACATCCACGTGGTGTTAGCAAACATGTCCCAAGACTACAAGAGTCCCATCAGATTTTCCTGGTGTGGTTGGTGAGTGGTCAAGCTACATAAGCATAGGTGTCTTGTGCCACTGTAGATGACCTAGGGTATTGTCTAGCCTCAGGATGGGTATGTTGGTCAGCAGTGGTGGAACATGAGCTGGCAGTGTGCCCTGGTGGCCATCTTTTGTCAGCAATACTGTGGCCAGCAGGACCAGGGCAGTCCTGCTGTACCTGACACTGGGGAAGCTGCATCTCAAATCCTGTGTTCAGCTTTGACCCTTCTCTACAAGAAAGACATTGAGGTGCTGGAGCATGTTCAGAGAAGGGCAACAGAGCTGAGGAAGTGTCTGAAGCACAAGTCTTAAGGAGAGTGGATAAGGCAGTTGGGGTTGTTTAACCTGGAGGAAAGAAGGCTGGCAGGGGGACCTTATTGCTCTCCAGAACTACCTGAAAGGAGGTTGTAGTGATGTGTAGATATGGTGCTTAGGTACATGGTTTAGTGTGGACTTGGCAGTATTGGGTTAACAGTTGGACTCAATGGTCTTAGAGGTTTTTTCTAACCTAAATTATTCTATTACTATATGAAGTTGGACAGTTTCCTGCTATGTGAAGAACTGACTGTAAGTCCACTGGTTCAATCTGAAAAAGTG
Organism: Campylorhamphus procurvoides; assembly: GCA_013396655.1. Classification (NCBI taxonomy): domain Eukaryota; kingdom Metazoa; phylum Chordata; class Aves; order Passeriformes; family Dendrocolaptidae; genus Campylorhamphus; species Campylorhamphus procurvoides. The sequence goes on from WBMV01003451.1 coordinate 135,406, forward strand.
AAGTTTCATACTTTTACATATTATGGCATTTAATATTGGCATACACAAATGGCCAATCTCTTTCTACCTTCTTGTTATTGACTGCATTTTATATTAAATCCATATATATATAGCCTGATCCTGTAATATTCTGAAAAAAACTGTCCTTTTGAAGTATTTAGAAATATCCAGCTTTCCAGGAAAGACAAATATTTTGTATTAACAATAAGCAGATCTGTCATCTGCCCCAGAGAGCTTGTGACCTCTTTTCACAGATGCTGGCAATAAAGGAAATTATTGTAACAGCATAAATGGAATACGAATCTATAGAAATAAGTGCAGTAAATAACAGAGCAGCACCTAGAGGACAGTATCCCACTAAAAAAGAGGAATGCATAAACAAAGACTATTCACCTGATTACCAGCTATCTACAGGATCTACAAACAGTGGGTAAAGGTGTATTTTATGGTCTATTGATTGACTGTAGAGCAAGTGGCACAACAAGGTGTAATAGATTATTTAAAATAAAAGATGTTCTGCCCTCTGGAAAGATAAACTGCATTTGAGAAGTGCTGAGCATGAATAGAACTAAAGACCTTTAAATGCACTCAATTATTTAATGACAAATTTTGTCTGTAACAAAAAAATATTAGATTGCTCTGCTCACCTTTGATGAATAAACACAGTTTGTTTACTCTTTCTTGCTACTGGTGTAGCTTTGTGAATTAATACAAAATGTAAAACTGGCATAAGAAATCAAATTATTATTTTTGTAGGAAATTGAGAACTCCACAGAACATGTATATGCACTCATCTAAGGCAAGGTTTCAACTTTCATGTCATGCAGGGTGATGGCATTTTTGAGAGGATGATTAACACTAACCTATATTAAAAGTCTACATTCCACATTTTTAATTTTTCATTTTGCATTTTTGATTATCTATCTTCCTCCTTCTGAACGGAAAATGTGAATTTGGAATAACAGCTCTTTTCTGAATATTGTAAATTTTAAGTTGAAATTCATTATAGAAAAAACTGAGTTCAGTGTCATATAGGGTAATGAAGCAAATTCAATACAACAGATTTCCACTGTTTTATTTTTAACTCAGAGGTTTTAGGCTCCCCTACTGCACTGTTCTTAGATCATCATCTAACTTTCTAAAAACTCATCTAAAATATCAAGCATCTGAAAAGAAAATAACTTATTCATAGTCTATGAAAGTGGGTTTAATCACTAACATGTAGTATGTTAATCTGTGTACTCAGTCTTAATTTCTAAAAAGATGTAAAGAACTGTTTGAAATAAAGGCAACTACCCCCTCTGTCGAGAAGCCTCTGAGTGATTTACTAGTAGTAATAATTCTATTAATTATTTAGTGCTCTCCATCATCCATATCACATTAAGACATTGCTGTGAAAATTCTTTTGAGGTAAATAAACATTTCAGATAATGTTGTCACAACATTAAACAAATAAACCATACATATTAAATTCCTTTACAAATTGTGGATTCTGAATCTACCCTCTGCCTCTCTTTGAAGACTTCTCTGGATCTTTTTTTCCTTACTAACTAGCACAGGAAGGCTAACTCATTATTGGCATCAGTTATAATGTATAATGACAAGGATATACATAAAGAAAAGTGAGTTGTCATTAAAAAAATTAATATAATGAGCACAAAAAAGCCATATGGATTTCATCATTATCAGCATCACAGCCAGCAATTATCTGCAAATTATAACAATTATTAAACTATTGGTTACCTTGCAATGTTTGTTCGCTTTTAGTATTGATACTACTGTCAGCAATTTAGAAAATGAGTGAAGTTTATTCATAGTATAGCTGCGTGTAGAAGTTCAAATCAGAATCAGGAGACCCCACAGAAGAATAAAAACACTGTATATTGTGGCTGGTTCCACAGAAAATGTCTCAACCTCAGTCTGAAAGTGGGTTCATGAGTCAATGTGACATGCAATGGGACCCTTGGTTTTCTTTCATCCATTTCTAGGATCTCAGTAAACTAGCTACAACTGCTTTGCTCACCTCATAAAGCTTGAAGTCACTGAAGTTGATGCTTTGGTTTCTAATACACAAAGACATACTAAACTCTTTACCCTTCAGACACTGAACAAGCTACACATTTGCAGTCTGAGACTGTCTATTTACTGGGTGTGATTCTTTCCCTGAATACCTTTGTATCTAATGCTTAGAAGCTTGTTTCTCAGGTGCTAGCTTTACTTGATATATTCATATCTGCTGGTAAAATGTGTGTTATAAGGTTAACTTAAAATATACAGAATAACATTTTTAAAAATCCCTTCAGTGGGCTTTGTTTCAGGGCGTATCTATGAGATTAGAAAGTCCACAGTGAAAATTAAACATAAATATTTGAGACAAAACAAAACCATCAGCTCATTTTTATATAGTTGGTCTGCATTCACAGAAAGGTACTGACTTAGCTAATTAGTAGTATATTCTTCAAGCAGCTGAGGGAGGCACAACTGAATATCCTGAGAATAGTATAGTTGGTTAAAGTATAGTGTTAACAACACTAAGATTGTGGGTTTGATTCCTGTATGGGCCATTCACTTCAGAGTTGGACTCTGATGATCCTTGTGGGTCACTTCTAACTCAGAATACTCTGTGATCTCATTATGTAAAAGATGGCTAATTATGTGTATTTTCTTTAAGTACATTTACCAGAGCTGAAGAAATGATCTCAGCATTAGGTCGTTTCCCTCACAGTCTGACACTGCAGAGAAGAAAGGCATAAAAACCTAACCAGTATGACTTTACCAAGTATGTGACAAGGGCAGAAGGACAACTGAACTTCTGGGACTTCCTTTTCAACAGCAGAAGTCCTTATTTCAAAGTGTCACACATAACTGAGGGAAAACATTGCGTTTTTCAGCGAGTATGGCTTGCAAAATGAAAAGTGAAAACTGCTCTTATGGTCAGTTTCCTAAGCAAACTCTGCTTTGCACCACCACACTTTACTGAAGTAAGGAAAACTGACAGACATGGTTTCCAGACATTATACTACCAAGAATACTGTTGCCCTTTTAGAAACATACTGTGAGGTACCATGTCTAGAACCACTCTGGTCATACTAATAGAGAAAGGGAGTAAGCATGATAACGCAGTCAGCAATAAGGTACAGATTTCTAGATGTGTGGCTTGAACAGTCTGTAAATCCTAAGGGACATTTGAGATGTCATTCAGGACACACAGCATTTTATTTGCATGGAGCAGACAGTGCTTCCTCCCAGGGAACAGAAACTCGAGATTATAAGAGGCCGATTTCAAAGGATGCCTTCTTTCCATTAGTCTTCATCAACAAGACAGGCCCTCAGAAATCCCTGAAGCAGGAAAGCAGGGTAAAGGAATGTTGGAAAGTCCCCCTAGTCAAGAAGGATTGAGTTGGAGAACAACTAAGAAAACCTGATGCCCACAAGTCCATGGGACCTAACAGGATGTATCCATGAGTACTGAGAGAGCTGGTGGACACCATAGCTACACTGCTCACAATCATCTTTGAAAGGCCATGGAAACACTGGAGGTGTTTGAGGATTCATGGAAAACAAATGTCACCCCAGTGTTCATAAAGGGCAAGAAGGAAGATCCAGGAAACTACTAGCCTCTCAGCCTCACATCAGTCCCTGGAAAGGTGACAGAGTGCCTCATTCTAGAGGCCATCTCTGTCCAGATAGATGACAAGAAGGTGATCAGGAGTAGTGAGCATGGATTCATTAAAGGTAAATCATGTTTGTCCAACCTGATTTCCTTGTATAATGAAAAAACTACCTGGATGGATGAAACGAGAGCAGTGGATATTGTCTATCTCAACTTCATCAAAGCATTTGGCACTGTCTCTCAAAATATCCTGACAGGCAAACTCAGGAAGTGTGGACTGGATGAGCAGTTAGATGCATTGAGAACTGGCTGAATAGCAGATCCCCGAGGGTCATAATCAGTAGCACAAGGTCTAGTTGGAGGTCTGTTACTAATGATGTCCCCCAGGGTTCAATACTGGACCCAGTATTGTTAAACTGGATTTATTTTGCATTAGACAATGGTTCTCATTAGGATAACAGTATAAAACAGGCAAAGCATTTGTATGAACTGTAACAGAAACACAGATAGAATAACTGAAGATGGCATAAGCCTGTGTGACATGAGTCCATTACGCCCCTCATGGTCTGCTAGGATGATTTGCATTTCACTGAACTTCACCCTTCCCTGCTTATAGTTGAGTTATGCTGAACTCATTTCATAGGCATTAAAGAAACAGCCCTTCTAAGACATAGTATCATTTGATCCTAAATCTATGTCTTTTAATATTTAACATACAAATAAGTGGCCTGTGAAGAAGACCTACACATCTATTGAGGCTTTCAGTACATGTCTGATAGTAAATACTAGAATGTTGAATGGGAAAAAATGTTCAGAAATCATGCAAGAACTGAGAAACTCCAGGTTTGTGCCATAGAAATACAAGGCATCAACTTTGCAGACCATACAGGATAATTAAAACAGAATGATCAGGCATTCCTAATGTGATTAAGTGACCTGATTTCATGGTTTTTAAGAAATAATTGCGTTGAGTCAAAATGAGTTGTTTTGGTACCTTATGCATCACAGATCAGTAAAACACCACAAATGAGAGGTACCTTAACCGTGAACTGTATGGGATTTGAATCAGGATTCAAGTCTGGGGAATGACTGTTTGAAAGTGAATTCAAAACTCTATTGCATTCTTTTTGTCCTTGAGTGACAGGCTCATGCAAGGCAGCCTTCCATTTAGCATAGACTAATCTAATCCATTGCTCCTGTCATGGAGTTACTACAACATGTCCTAGTGAAGTGTTGCAATATAACTAATAATTATTGTGACAGATCTTTTTAGTTTTTATAGTACTCTTTCTATGTTGCACCAGTAGCTTTTCTCAACCCTTTGAGCAACATGAGGATATCACATTTGGCATTTTAAAGCTAGACTTTCTATGCATTGACATTTCTGGGAGAGGTGTGGCTTGAAAAATCAGAGCAGAGAGAAAGGAAAGAACACCACAGATGTTAAATTCTCAGTGAAAGTAAGGCCCTGAGCCTCCTCTATACATTAGTCTCTTCCTGTACATTAGTTGTTTTATATTACCTGAATAAAAAGAATCATACAAAGACAACAAATGAGATTCCACTAAGCAGGAATCAAAACTGTCCTGTGACAGCTCTCATGACATAGCCTAACACAGAGACATCTGAATCATTGAAAATTGCTTTTATACTTGGCTAACAAGATTTGGATAAGTTACCAAGACATAATTAAGATATCAGAATCAGTAATTTATATTATGGATTTCTGAGAATTTGAGGTTTTTTTCTAAAAATCCTTGCAATGAATTATGGAAAAAATCTTTAGTAAAGTGTCTACTGGGTATGATGTAATATATGAAAATATTTCAGTCAATAAATAATTAATAGGAAAAATATTCATCTTTATGTGAATCCATAGAGGATTCAATAGCTCATGGATATTTTCTAGAAGAAAATAGGTAAGAAAGTGAAATATTTGTCTTTATTGATGAAAATCCTCAGAAACAGAGTGCAGAACATTCTGAGGTCTGCATGAAGGCCATGTGCCCCAGACTGACCTCTGCCTCTTGCTCCATCTCACTGACACCAAGATGAGGCTGTAGGCTCACACCAAGCATATTTACATGTTGCTCTGTAATGGGCTGGTTTCTGTGTTTTGAAAGTGTCACAAACAGAAGATCCAGAGCAGCCTCAAATTGGTTCTCCATTTCCTTCCCATGAGGAAGATGTACATACATTTTCTATATGCATATATATATGCCTATATTTTTATCTGTAGGTATATATAAAGATTTTCAACATATTAAGGACAATAAGGAGAAGACCCAAGATGTTTCCCCGATAAGACCACACAAAACAAAAGAAACAGCCAATGGGTCATGAACCAGAAAATTTAATTTCCACATCAGACATATGGGGCAGCTGATGCAGAATTCCCATTGTCCACAACTGTGGAAATGGCATGGTACAGATGGGTCTGTGTGTGCTTCCTCGTCCTCATGTCTGTGGCATTGATGAAGGTTGATGCAGTATCTTGGATGCACTATCTCATAGAATGGAAGTACTAAATTATTTTAAAACACAACTGATTCAAGTCCCTAATACTCACTTTTTAGTAAACACAAGCCCCAAAATTCATGTAAGTAGCCTCTCTGTCAGTAGGCAGGCTGCGTCCAGGGAGGCTGTTCAGGATGGCTTGCAATGACAATCAACACCAGTTTTCAAATCTATCCCCTCCTTTACAGGGTCCTTATTAGGAGGATTTCAGTTGTGGGTGAGTGTCATTGATGTGTCAGGAGCCAAACATCCCATGACTATGAGTCAATAAGATTTATTCACCATCTCTGATTCTAGTTGTCCTGAGGAGCTGCAGGTAGATGTGTGCCAGGATCTTGATGGCCTGCTACTGCATGTGTCAGCCACTTTTATAGCTCTCATCCTCTTGCTATTTTTTACCCTTGTGTTCATACTTCCTCTCCATTCATACTAATAGAAGCATCTTTTATTGCATTTTCCCCCATTATTAGAAGATTCCTGGACATTTTTTCTAGTATTTTGCAGGCACTTTTGTATCAGCTGCTGTAAAAAAAAAAAAAAAGAAAGGAAGAAAGTAAAATGTCACAAAAAGACACCAGCTACCTTTTTTTGATTAATAAGTGTTCTTCTCAACAGTCTTCCAAGGTTCTGGTGTTGCCCTTTAGTATTTCAATGATACCCTAATTATCATAAAATATTCCACTTTCCTGGTCTAGAATTAAAAATGAAGGTTACAATTCACTTTCTTTTATGCAATCATTTAATCTGTGAATTCTAACCTGATCCAATCTTTATATTCCACTTATTTTACTGGATAAGGATGAATTGGTGTGCTTTTCCAATTTCTGATTCTCTATTATTCATTTTACACTATTCCTTATCTATCAAAGCGAACTCTTTTCAACCAAGCTGGATAAAATTTTGATAGAAAGGGAAGAAGAGACTTGTCGCTGACAGGACAGACAGAAAGAACTCTGCCAAGTAATGGACAAGGTATTTTGTTCACATTTATATAATATTGTAAATGGTCTTCTGGGGATTGTCATGCAGCATTTATGTTTCAGAGTGGCAGCTGCATCTCTCCTGAGAAAAGTGAGACAGTGAGAATTAGTGAGAAGTTTAGTTCCACAAATCACCTTTATGAGAAAGTCACGTTGTTTAATAGAGACCTGAGCTGTGCATGAATAAAGCAGGCATTTTTACAGAGTTCATAGTAAGAGGAAAACATGTTTTCTGCACAATTATTTAGACAGCACTTTTCATACAATGTTAAACACTGAAATGTACGAAACAGAAAAAGTTTATCTCCCATTTTACATTGTTACCAATAGCTGGAGAAAAAAATATTTCATGACAGGAGGAAAAAATCCTGTTAAAATATTTTATTATCAGATCATTAAAATAATTTGAAAAGTTGTTTCAGAACCTTTAGAATGATCATGAAAATCTGCCAGTACCTGTAAGAATGTAAGCAGTCCAAGACAGAGTAAATCATGAGGCATCTTTTCAGGACTTTCTATTGGTTTGATTCTTGCCTTCTACAGCAGAATTCTTGCCTTCTAACATGACATCCAGTTCCAAATACTATGGTTCACATAAAAATAAAGTACATTATTGTAGCAAGCACTATTAATGGTGCCACAATAATGTGCCTGACACAAGAACTTGTCACAAAAATGATGCAAGTGCCCTAAACTGACATATTCCAAATACACTACCCCATCTTGCTACACCAGCATGTACATTTACCAGATAACATCTCTCTTTGAAATAAAGACTTGAAACAATTTTAAAAAGTCATATAATAGATCAACTCCTATTTTTGTATAGAACAAACCTATTCAGTTGGCATCACCAGCAGGTATAAATCTTCAGACAATGAACTAAATTACTCCCCAGAGACCCCCTCCTCCCTCGCATTTTGTTTGCAAATGACCTGTCACCCAAATTGCTGATTCTGTTCCCATTGCCAGTTCTCTGCATTTGTAAGCATTGTAATATTTTACAGCTTCCATATCATAGCATCTTCTACAGCAGGAGCTCAGCATATTTTGCAGTTGTTAAGTAACTTAGCTTTGCAAAAGGGAATTATTGCAAAGTGGAGAAACTCTAACAGCCTTCATTTTACAAAGATGGAACCTGAGGTGCAAACAGTTTAACCATAACCTTTTCATGGAAATTCTGAACATCTGTGCCTTTGAAAACAAGAACAACCCAGGCTCAGCAAGTTTTACAATCAGAACAATGATGAAGGAACAAAGAAGAGAAACAGCCAACATCATAAGATTTGGTGAACTTTTTTTTCTTTCAAAGCATTCAATTCCCCTGTTACTTTAGAATGTTTTAAAAGTAATCAGTTATACAGTATGGAACAAAGGATGTTCAGAGTGAAACATGCACTATGTGAATAAGGTTGCTTTGATATCATGTAGTTAGACTTGTTTAGAAACAAAGAAAATACTACTCAAGTAAAAATTTATATTTTGTTATTTATATCGCTAAGATGCTCATTACCAGAATTACCAAGTGGATGCCTATGTTCTTTTCCTATTTGAGTTAAGCTCCAACAAGTGGGTGAAGCTTTGAGTGCTCTGGGTAGCATCATGCCTTAGCATTCTAAGGGGAGAAATTCATACTGGGTGAGTGATTTGTAGAAGATTAAATGTTTCAGAAGGATCTCCTCACAAAAGAGGTATGTATTGTCCAATGAAAGATTTTTTCAAGTGAAATTTTTCAAGTGGCTTCCGTAACAAATGAGGATTTCACCCAAAGTGGTTTTGATGATGTTTTACTGATAATGATAACCTACAAAGTAGTAGCATGGATAATCCCAAGAAGGCAGAGTGCAACTTCAGGACATACAGTGGACATGGAAAGATGTAACCTAGCTCTTAAGGAAGGAAGCAAAACTACTTTACTAATTAGATAGCAAATGGAGTGGAAGAACACCATGAAAACCAGGAACAAACAGAGTTTCAAGCAGAGAAGACGTAATACATAATATTCTCATATTAGAATGAGAAATAGTTAAGTACATTAAGGGCTGCAATTAAAGGAAAAAAAAAGAGAGAAAATAAACTGCTCAGATTGATTTGAAGTGGATAGTTATGTTGTAACCAGAATAATTATTTTAATAATATCATGTTTATACCTTAGTCTTGTAATGAACTGTGGATGTTTGTGAAAATGGAGCTACTGTATCTATTGTATCTATTATTATGTGGAAATGAAGGATGAGATTCATTTCACTTAGCTTTATAAGGGTTGGGCATAAAGTCTAAGTTCATTATCTAGACTCCCTTTGGAGTCAACTGTCAAAGAAGCATTTCCCAACTTAAAATGTCTAATACAGTCAAGACTAATAGCCTTTGGACTTGCCTGTCCCTTACCATTGATTATAGAAAAAACCTGAAGTCTAAGTTCCTAGATACAGAACACTCACATAGATAAAGTTAGGTAATATTAATTCTACCATAATAATATTTTTTGCATTAAATATTATTGAGATACAGTCTTTGGAATGTCTAACTGCAATTGCATTTACTTATAAATACATGGTTAAATGTTTTGCAAGATCTCAACTAAGCACTTAACAGGAATACAATTTGAGCTGATAGTTACAATTTCCTTGCTTCCTTCAAGAGTGATAATTTGTAAATAGTTAATTTTGTTCAAGTATCAATTAGCAAAGCATTTTAAGTACCTGAGATTGCCAGAATAAACCTTTAAGTAAACTAGATAAAGAGATTTTGTCAACCTAGTGGAGTTTTCCCTAGAGAAGAGTAATAGATCTTACTGGCATCTAAAACAAATGCTGCATTCCTGACTGATGCACCATACAGAAAAACTTTTATAACATAGCTGGATGTCACCTGCATAGCATTTTCAGAACATAGAAACTTAATCCACAGGCATTCCTCTTCAACAATACAACTAGGTCTTTTCAGCTCCAGTGGTCCTTAAACCTAAGTTGGTCCCTTAAACCAGGGCCACACAGTTCTGTAAGTGATTGTAGCTGCATCATTTCTGTGTCAAGACTTCCTGTTAACTGTGTAATACTAGTTGCTGCAGCATTCTGAGTGTGACCAGAGATATATGTGGAAACAGAGATGATAAACTGTGCTGAGCACACCATAACTGCTGCAGTTGAAGCTGCCTTTGGCCAAGATGTTGAAGAGCAAACTTGATAATCCATTTGCTAAGCTTTGGAAATGAAAATAAATGCTAACAATCTCTAGCTTCTGGATTTCCTCCATCCATTGAGAAAAGGTTCATAATTTCACTGCAATTTGTATTTCCCCTCTAATCCTGTCTGGCTATGCTGCCTTGTGTTTAGATAGTGGTGTGTGCATGCTCTTCATCACTTTTGACTTTTGTACCTCCACCATATCACATTGGGAGAAGCAGTTTGGGTATTCATATCTTTGGTTGATGTGCAGAACTGAAATGGTTCTGGCTTAAAGAAGTTTTGCATCAAGACTGTCAGGGTCTGAAAAGTAGGAGACCCAGATTTTCAGCTTTGTCTCTGGTCAGTCCAACCCCTTGCCCCTTTTTTTCCCCTGCTTTCTTGTTACAGTGTAGAAAAATCATAAGGAAAAAGATACCCCCATTATGAACAAGGCTGCACTGTATCATCTTGTGAGGTGAGGAGCAGAACCTTGTCTGTAATGTTTCTCTGATTCTTGGAAACATGAATGTGAGGTTAGAATCAGTTACTTATTTGGGTCTGAGTAAGCTGTAAAGGCTAGATGTGAGAACTAGATTTTGCATTTTACCTTTACTGCTGTTCAAAGTTACAGTCTGAGAGAATCTCGTTCCTCTGAGAAGTAAGTATAATAAAAAAAAATTACAATTATGAATGGAAAACATATTCCATGAACTGTGGAAAAAAAATTCTTCATTTTTCTGCAGATTCCTTTTTTTTCCAGGAGAACAGAATAGCTGGTCAGCTACCAATGTGTGCCAGAAGGATAGACTGACCCTTTAACACCTGTGCCCAAAGAATTGTTTGGCATGTTCTTCTGCCGCTTTGCTGGTCCTACTCCCTCTGCATGCTTTGCCTCATAGATTTTCTGTACAGGAAAAATAAATGGTATAGCATTTACTGACTTTTACTGCCTCTTTTGCCTCAGTACCCCCTGTTAAGATAAATGGTTATCACAGCAGTATCTAGTTTGTCTCCTCAGCTCAACGTCCAAGGAAAACTATCACCCTGAGCAAGTACAAAGTATGGCAGTAATGACAAAGTTATGTTTATGGGAAGCTCTGCTGGGTGGATTCTGTCTGCATGATGAGTGCTCTTTACATAGTTGCTTAGGCTGGTCTCTGTGGTGAGACACCAGCTCAGGTGATTTCCCTACTGGTCTCAGCATGTTCTGCTGTGCAATAACCTCCTTCATTATTTCTTGATTTTCGTCATTTCTGAAATTCTGCATTTGCAGTTTTGCTTGTTCTGCTGCTTTGCAGATTTGTATACCTTTTTCCAAATTTAACTCAGTTTTTAGCAGATGCTCATGTACCTTCCTGTCACTTCAGGTCACCTCTAAGGATGCGATCCTGTGAATGAATCACAGAAAATTAAACTTTTATGCTTTTTCAAGGAAATAAATTTAAGTTTTCTTCAAACTACTCCAGCAGTTTCTGGAATTCATTAATCCAAGATTTTATTTTAAAGTAAGCAAATGAAATGTAAATATAATATAAAATCTGTGGTCTGAGAAGCTTTTGCACTGATCTAACATATACAAAGATAAAGGGGCAAAGAAGGAACCATGCAGCTCCCAATAGCAATCTTAGCTGTTGACTTGAACTTTTATGTTTTGTATTGTCTGCTCTTTCAAAAGATGTATAAGTCTGAAAATTTTTATTGTTTTCCTTTCTTCCTTTCTTGACTGATTGGCACTTTACAGACCAAAAGAGTCTCAAGGATTGTTCATTGTTGTCAGTAGCATACTCTTTATACAGTGGAGCATTCAGAATTAAAAAAAAAAAAAAAGGCATATCAGTGCTTCAGTTGTATTTTTACAGGACCTAAGGTGCTCTCCATCCCTAGAGGCAGTGCCCATATTTATAAAGTTTTCCACTCATGGGTCTATGTTTTTAATCAGCTGGAGACAGATCAAGGGAGAAACCAAACATCATGCAAAGAGGAAGACAGAGGAAGACATCAAACTGCTCTGTGTCCTCTTGAAATAACAGTAGACATGTCAGCAATGTGGAATGATCAACAATACTGAGTAAGGTTGATATCCAAGGGACACTTTTCAAGGATGGGATCACTGGTTTTATGAGCAGTTAATTGCCATGTTGACAGATGAATATTATCCTGAAAGCTTAGCACAGTATCTATCCAAAATTCAGATCAAAGCCCTAAGAGGTGTTGGCTCTTGTTCATGAGGAAGGAAAAAACTTTGTGAGTGCCCTAAGTGCTCTGATTCTTCGACATTGAGCTCTAGGGTATGGAGTTTGGGTCAGATTGCCAGTGGTAAGGAGTGAAAATTAAGAGGACACACTTCTTTCCAAAAGTCTCTTATCAAGGACTTCCTTTTTTTAAGCAACAGAAATGAAGAATAGCTACTTTATTGTACTTGGTCATATCTCTCTGCTCTTCATCAGGAAGGCACAGAAGCAGAGCTGCATACCAAACATATAAGCTATGTAAAGTAGATAAAAATACAAATCCTAAGAACATATATGTTGTTGCTCCATATGTTTTAAAATAGTTGGCAAAATGTAAAAAACGGTGAGTCTTTTAAGGAGATCAGACTATATTTGGGGATAATATCTTATAAGCTGAGGAATGCAAAGCCCATTTAATTATATAGTTAGGTTGAAAAATATGATTTGTTTTTCTTGTGCTATACTACTAATGAAATCTTCTCTAACAAATAAGTCCAAGAGTGACTTAATTGTTTAATAATGTACTATATTCAGTTAATGTAATGATTCTAGTCTACCAATTTGTGGCAGAGTATTTTGCTGATTTTGGTACTTTATTAATAGAAAATTAATGCAGTAGATTACCAAGATTTATGAATTTCTTTTTCCTTAGAGAAGCTCATAAAGATTAAAATTACTATTTGAGAGAAGACTGAAGTTAGCAAAAATTTTTTATTACTTTTTGAATAGAAAAGAAAGAAACAAACAAAGCTCATCTAGAGCCAGAATAATTCACATATACATAGTGCAGTAACTATTCAATATTGAAATGTTAGTAGACAATGTTAGACAATAAAAATTCTCTTGCATTTTTGAATAGCCATAAACAAAATAATACAGAAAGGCACCCAACTGAAGTCTGTTGCTCTAAAAAGCTGGTGAAGTTTTCTTTATAAAACTTTAAGGTTTTTTTAATTAACTGAAACATAAGTAATCAAAAAAACATATCAATATCTCAACTCAATATATTGCAGCTACAGCATTATGGGAAAAGGATTATTTTATAATTATTTAGTCAAATAGTTAACTCTGGCAGGTCTTAACAAATTTATACTTTTCAGACACCATTGATATTACATTCTACTGTACTAGATAATTTGAAACGAACACCTGTATAAAAACCAACTGGGTTTCCAGGAATTTGCATGGGCAAATACAAACCTTTTTGCAGGGCAAGAATCTACATTTACAGATGCCTGGTTATTCCACTGCTGTTTCTGGTTTTGATTCCAGTCTGTTATTAAAGGGTAAGGCATAGACTTGTTAGTGTTTCAGAGCATTAACAATCCAGCTGACAGCAGCTGCTCTCAGCACCTCTAAAGACTAAACCCTTTAAAACACATTTTTAAAATCCTGAGATCCATAAGAAAGCTCAAACAATCATGGCCTCATGAGAAGGAAGTAAATAGCAACAGGAGAAAACAAGACACTTTTCTAAGACAGGCTGAGTAGAATTTATCAAATTAAAAGAAGAGGTGAGCAAAAAGCCTTGGTCCCATTTACATTCAGACCCCTGTTCTTTACTTTAGCAGGAATAATAAAACATGCAATTACATGAAAGTCCTTTGAGATGTCATTAATCTCCTTTTTTTAGAAAACAGTCTCAAATAGTGTTATCAAACAAAAACTATCATCATTTTGTACAGTTTTGGGCTCTTGTTCCTAAAGCTTCAGCTTAAGGTAATACAGTCAGATACATGTAAGTTTTCTTTAGATGCCATTTGACTAGGATTCTTCAGGATGTGTTATCTATTATAAAATACATATTTTATTTCCAGAACAGTATTTTGTTGTTTGTTTTTTTTTAAAACATAACTCTTGAAAGTATGAAAATAATTTCTTGGTTTTGAAAGAAAACAATTGCTTCAAAGAAATTGACTGGAAGGAATTATTTCAAAATTTAAATAAATACATAGCATCAGAAGTGTAAATATTCATAAGCATGCAATAAATAAATACATATATAAGGAAAGTTGTCCAGGAAATGTGAAATTTCTGTCACAAAAATGTAAATACAAAACCATGTTTCTGACTATAAAGAGATATCAATTTTATAGTTGTAAATATTAAGGGATAACATAGGGTAATTGCCTATTTCCTTTCATATTAAGATGACTAGTTCATGTGTAGATATCATCATATGACCAGATGAATTTTTATAATAACAGATAATTTAGGGAAAAATTCAAGATCTTTTAAGAATTAATACCCTTACAAGGTTTGAGAAATGCAAAAGGGAAGCCAATATATCAAAGTATGTCAGTGTAGATTAGGGCATTACATGTAGCCTAGACAACTATCAAGAAACATAAATCTTCCATCCATATTTTTGATGACAACTTTATAGTTTACATTTTCTCTTCACAGATGTGACTGAAATTCACCATCATGAAATAATCACATGATCATTAATAAAATTAACTCTATCTAAAATAGGCATAATCATGCATTTTTGTGCATTTATGTGTCTATGTATATTTTTCAGTTTTCTTGAGTGAACTCTTGTTCTTCAATTTTTTATTTCTAGAAAAGTAGTGGCTATACTCTATTGCTTCTAACTTTGAACAACTTTCAAATTCAACACTCCTCATAGAGCTGGCTCAAAACCTCTCTTGGTAATTATCAAAATTACCTCTTGGTAATTTTTGAGCAGTCTTGGAAATCTGGAGAGGTCCCGGCTGACTGGAAGCTGGTGAATATTATCCCAATTTTCAAGAAGGATAAGAAAGGACCCCAGAAATGACAGACCTATCAATCTCACTGCAATGCCTCATAAAGCTATGGAGAAGATTATTCTGGGAATTATTGAAAAAACACCTGAAAGACAATGCAGTCATCGGCCACAGCCAGCATGGTTTCATGAGAGGAAAGTCCTACTTACAACCTGATTTCCTTCTATGACAAGGTAACCCACCTAGCTGGTCAAGGGAAGCCAGCTGATGTAACCTTTCTGGATTTCAGTGTCTCTCACAGTAGTCTTCTGGACAGAATGTCTGGCACACAGCTGGATAAACACATCACGTAGTGTGTGAGCAATCAACTCATGGGTTGAGCACAGAGGGTAATAGTGAGTGGGGTGACAACAGACTGTCACTAGTGGGGTTCCGCAGGGCTCCCTCTTGGGGCCTGTGCTCTTCAACATCTTCATACATGAATTGGACACAGGATTGGAAGGGATACTAAGGACGTTGGCAAATGACACAAAACTTAAAGACACTGTTGGACTCCCTCAAAGGCAGGGAAGCCCTTCAGAGAGACCTGGACAAATTAGAGGACTGGGCAATCACCAACCATATGAAAGTCAACAAAGGAAAAGTGCCTTTCTGCACTTGGGACAGGGCAAACCCATATGTATACACAGACTGAGGAATGAGATATTGGAAAACAGTGCCAGGAAAGGGACCTGGGTGTCCTGGTTGATGGCAAGTCGAATCTGAGTCAGCAGTGCCCTGGCAGCCAGGAGGGCCAGTCATGTCCTGGGAGGCATCAGGCAAAGCATTGCCAGCCAGGCAAGGTTGATGATTGTCCGGCTCTGCTCTGCACTAGAAGCAGCCTCACCTTGGATATTTTGTGCAGTTTTGGACACTACAATATAAGAAAGACATTAAGCCATTATAGAGTGCCCAAAGGAGAGCAATGAAGAAGGTGAAGGTGAAGGGCCTTGAGGGGAATCCGTATGGGGAGTGGCTGAGGGCACTTGGTCTCTTCAGCCTGGAGAAGAGGAGACTGAGAGGAGACCTCACTGCAATTTCAACTTTTTGTGAGGGGAAGAGTTGGGGCAGACACTGATCTCTGTGGTGACCAGTGACAGGCCCATAGGGAATAGCCTGAAACTGTGTCAGGGGAGATTTAGGTTGGATGTCAGAAAGAGGTTCTTCACCCAGAGTGTGGCTGGGCACTAGAACAGGCTCCCTAGGGCAGTGGTCACAGCACCAAGCCTGACAGAGCTTTTACAAAAAGCATTTGGATCATACTCTGAGGCACATGATGTGACTCTTGGGGATGGTCCTGGGCAGGGCTAAGGGTTGAACTCAATGATTCTTGTGGGTCCCTTCCAACTCAGCAGATTCTGTGATTCTGTGATTTTGTGAATCTTTTTAGATCAAATGTCTGTTATTCCAAATGTATTTTAACAAATTGCAGGGAACAAATATGCAACACACTCCTCCCCTTGAAACCTTCTATGTTGACAGATAAAATGTCAATCACTTTTTTTACAGATACTTACATTTATTAGTGTTTCAGAGAAGATTTTTTTTGAAAAAGCACATCTTTATCTAACTAAAAAGACATCTTTTTTCATTCCAACATGCCACATATTTATAACTCCACACTCTAGTTTTTTTCAAAGATTCTTTTATGTTCACTCAAGGAAATGTTATATATCTTAAAATTCACTATTAAATAGGTATCCCCAATAGTATTCCTCCTAAAATTAATTAGAAAATTAGAATGCAATTAAAGCTGAGAAAAGCATAATAAATTAGATATTAAATAAGTTTTTAGATGCATTTGCATTTCTTCCTAAATAACAGTGCTTTTGAGATGTGTAATTCTTTAACTCATCATTACAAAGCACTTAATTGTGTAGCTTTGCCATCTTTAATTTCTCATGTCTTTTGCCTGCTGAATTCAATTAAGCTGCTACTTAGGAATAAGAAGAATGACAGAACATGGGATTTAATACTTACATGATGCAAATCAAGATAAATAATGTAAACTATATATTTTATAGATGATGCTGTTGTGCGCTATCTGTGTACATCCAAAGCTATTACAATAAGGTTGAGGATATTAAGTTTCACAAGTGTATATGATTTAAATTGAAAGTCTATGGCTCACTGAAGGTATGATTTTATATGATACCATAATCTAGTGAGGGACTTCTACTACTACTGATTTTTATAGACCTTGGACATGCTCAGCATTTCTAGGGAGTTTCACAAGTTTTGCAGAATTGAGCCAGGAGTAAAAAAATCATAAAAGACAGGTTAGTAATTATAGGCAGTTTCACAAACCCAATTTCTGAAAAAATTGCAAGGAGGTAACTGTGCATCTATAGTGCCCAAAATCCCTTTGTATGCAATGAAAGCAAAGAATTAGATTACAAATCCAGTAACAGACTAGCACATGAAAAAAATGAATCCAACTCCATCCTATAGCAAGATGAAACAACTCTTGATAATCCTTTCTTCAGCCTTCTGCCAAAATGACAGAAAATCTAGTAAAGCATTCAGCTTCTTAAATTAAGACAATTAAAGGCAGAAATTGCAAGGCAACTCATACAGATAGTGAATTCAGCTGACCAATGTAGAAAGCTGCAACTTCTAAGACAGAACACTCGGCAGTATCTACACTGGACAAGACACAGGCTGAAGGGTCAGATCCCTTTCATCCTTTCTGCTAACTATATTGCTCACTTCCTGGCTTAGTTTGGGGTGTTGATAGCTCCTATAAAACCACAGCTCATTTATATTAAGTTATTAATAACTTTGCCTTTTCTTAATCAGCCATGTAATTAACCTACTAGACATATAAAATGAAGAATAAATTATGGGAATAAATTTGTTTGTTTCAACATTAATTGCTATATGTTACAATGTTATACCACACTTGTAAACCCTGCAAAATTGGCAGCTATCATTAGTTTACAGTTAGTTGGTTAGTTACACTTGCAGTGAAGCCTGAGACAATTACTGCTTTCACAAACTCTACTCATATGCTCATACATGCTTCAGTAGAGTTTAACACTGTTAAACACTGGGATCATGCTTCAAAAAACACAAAACTGAGTTTCAACTGTTACCGAGTTTTGATATTCAGGGAGAAATATAGTACTGTATATACAGTATGGTACCATATATACAATCTGGACTCATCAAAATGTGAGGGGTTTTTAATGAATAAGAATAAATTGCCAAAATATGGAAACAACTGGGATAGCTTATGAGAATTAGGTTTGATCTGAGACATTGACATGATTTTGATGCATAGAGTAAGATGTTAGGTTTAAATATCTTTTCACTATTTTCCCGCATTCCAGATGAAAATTCAACTCTAGTAACCTCTAAAAAGGTGTCATCATTATAGTAAATGTCACTTTCATTTAATGCAGAAAGGGAGGCACTGAAGAAGGCGGATTCATCTGCAGCATTCTATTTTTTATTGTATCTAACCAGTTGTCATAATGCTTAATGACTGTATTTTTTACAAATTGTTGAACAACTTTTGTTCCTATAACGTATTAAATATGAAAAGTATTCATGATGGGTTTTCTACAGAACACTCTTCACTGTTAAGATGAAGGTACAGAAAACATACAAAATATCTCAGCCCTTGCAAAAACGTTGTGGTCATTCTGTTTTTTCCAATACTTTTACAATAACATAACTGCATCCATTCATAGGAAAGGGAGGGGTGTACCTTTTTGCTTATATTAGCACTAATCATATTCTTTACCAAAATGCTTTATCCTGAATTACATTTCTGCCTCTCTCTAGTCAAAAATGACTTGCTGAACCCAGACCACCATGTGAATTTCTTCCTTGGAGATTGTTTAAAATATGCTACTAACTAGTTTATACTTGTGGTATATGCATATTCAGCAGCACCATACAATTCTATTTTGGCTTATTGATTGGATGACTAGAATTTTTATAAATAAAGGATGGGGAAATCAGAGACTTCTGAAGATAGACACATAGAATGGCATTTGTGAGATCACAAATATAGACAGTGGTACAGATATTTTCATGTTAGCTGGTTGTCAAGACTTTTTCACAGTGAGTGGAGTAAAATTGGCACTTTTAAAAGATGAGTCATCTCATCCTAAAATAGATGATTAAAATAGGTCAGATGAATCACTGGATATTGCTCTCTATTGACCTTGAAGAGAGCATTGGGTTACTAGCTAGTATGTACACATATAAACTACAGATGTACAAAGTTGGGTGAAAGGGAGAGAACCCAGTATAACTCTGGAAACACTATTTTCACTACCAGTTTTAAGAGCAGGTATCAGAATAGTAGGCTAATATCTCCTAAGGAAAAATAAACAAACAAACAACAAACAAAAACAAACAAACAAAAAAGAGGTTTATTGTTTGCATCTTTATGGTAAATAAGCTAAAAGAGAGTATATGTGATTTAAAGGGATGTCCCATGTCTCTGTGTAAAACATTATTATCATAGTGTTTCAGTGCATAATATTCATATATTGAAATCATATGTCTTTTGAGCTTCAAGACCAAGATGTAATACAGTAAATTACAGGCTCATTGAAGAAAAGACAACTTCAAGATTTAAAATACACTTAAATTAATTTTCAAAATTCTGATTAGGTGTCAAATGGCTTTGCAGGAAACTACAAATTCTTCCAATTGAATTAAAATATAAACTGTGCATATGTACCAGGTTTTGACTGGGGAAAGTCATAACTGACTCTTTAAATTGTAACAAAAAAAAGTTTACATAGAATACTTTAACATCTTCAGACATCTCCTTCCATTAATTTACTCTTCTGCAGACTCCCACAAGGGCATTTTCTTGAAATCAAAATCCAAAAATCATTCATCCTGACAGATCTGCCCAGCTTTATCCCCAAACCATCAGAATATAAACAGAAAGGTTAAAGGCAGCATTATGTGTCTCTGCTGTGGTTTGTTTTTTGTTTTTTTTTTTTCATCTTATCTCTCTATGACCTTCAGGTGAACTTGAAGACTGCATCCAATATAGACTGAGCTTTCCCTGGCTTTACTTCACCTTCCATTTACTCATCATGATGTACTACATCATTAACAACATTTGTTGTTCAGATAGAAATGAAGACCAAACTATTTCAAATCTGCCTGACTATAATGGGTCTCCTGAATTCTGATTTAAATAAGACTGTACTAAATCTGATGTTCCTAAGGCAAACAATCTTCTGCTGCTTTTGAAGTCAAAGGGAGTTAAATTCACACATTACCTTTGAAACATATTCCTGAGAGTCTAAAATGGATAGAAGAAAAGCAGTGTTATAAATTCTTCAGTGGCTCTTTACTTCCAGGAGTTGTATAACTCTTACAAATTCTCCACGTTTGCTGAGCTTGTGTACACATTAAAGAGATAAGTAGTGCAACTTTGCAAATATTCAGAAAAAATACTTACCAAATAATGCAATTTCTAGGTGTTCTGGTTTGGGCTTGGATAGAGTTAATTTTCTTCCTAGTAGCTAGTAGGGCTGTGGGTTTTGAATTTAATACTAGAATGTTGATAACACATTTACGTTTTAGTTATTGCCAAGTAGTACTTACTCTAAATCAAGGACTTATCAGTTTCCCATGCTCTGCCAGAAAGTGCACAAGAATCTGGGAGACAGCACAGCCAGGGCAGCAGATCTGAACTGGCCAGAGGGATATTCCATACCACAGAGTCATGCTCAGTATACAAACAGGGAAGAGTTGTCCAGGAGGTGCCTGGACAACTGCTGCTTAGGGATGGGCTGGACATTGGACAGTGGGTGGTGAGAAACTGCATTGTACATAGTTTGCTTCTCTTGGATTTTACTCCTCTTTCCTTCTTTGTCTCCATTTTCATCATTGTCATAACCATAACTGCCATTATTATTATATTTTATTTCAATTCCTAAACTGTTCTTATTTCAAGCCATGAGTTTTGCCCCTTTCTTTCCAGATTCTCCTATCCACTCCACTAGGAGGAGGGGAGTGGGCAAGCAGCTGTGTGGTACTTAGTTGCCAGCTGGGCTTAAACCATAGCACTAGGTTACTGAAGTGTTTACAAATTGGTACAAAAACGTGTACAAAGTGTGTACAGATTACTTAGAATTTCTGAAATCAGTTTTTTTTTATTTAACAAAAAAATCACTTCTTATAATAGTTATTATCCTAGATAACTTTTATCCTGGATCCAACCTAGTTAGCTGTTTTGTTAATACAGGCCAAAAAACACGAAGTATAATAGCTAGATATAGAAATACTGACCCATGTTTCAGCATATGAGCAATATTGTCTTCATCTCTCGTCTTCACTTCATGCTAGTGATCCTTTTGTTCTCTATACAATCTTATATACATGTGTGTGTATTCTATGTGTACATCTTCTCTTGTACTGCAAAGTGTACTTTGTGGTCATTGCAAGGATTCAGGTCAGAACTATGAGAAAGTGACTCTTGTATTGTCTTTAAAATGTACCTGTAATGCAAATTGTTGGATTTATCCACATTGTTCTAAGGTGAACTTCACCAGCTTTTCACTGTATTCATACAAACACCACTATGATTATTTGGTCAAAATACAATTTGAGTATGTGTCATTCTTACAAGAAACTTCAGTTTTTAATTGCAGTCATAGTCTAAGTCCCAGAAATCTTCCCTTTCTCTATTACATGTGCAAGCACGAGTTTTATTTATTATTCTCTTTAATCTACTTATGTCAATACCCTTTATTTATGCTTTAGTTCAGCAAAATATCAAAGCAGGTCATCCCCAAAAGCACATGTCAAAAATTTAAGTTCCATTAAACCCAAAGATGATCAAGCAAAATGCAAAGGAAACTCAGTAAGGACTACACTTGTGAGAACAGCTCAATGCGCATAGTGGCGCTTCTTTTCTGTTATAAGAACTAAACATACAGGAAAGCTTTGTTGGCAAAAGCAGACTTCATAAATAAGATTTGCATGGGTTGTTTTTTTTCCTGAAAATGCTAACTAGTCATAAAAATATGTGAAAAAACCCAAATTATACTCTAAATAAAAAAACCTCCAAGTTGTTAAAAATGCTTGTTTCCAATAATCATGACTGCCAATTTTTTTTTCTCCAAAACACTTATTTATATTAATGGTCATTTGGAAAAGTATTCATATAATAGCCCTTTGTAATTTTGGGGGAGGGAGTATTTCTTTAAAAAATATTCAACAGAGTTTGAAATGTTATTTTTTTCACACCTTTTAAACGACTGTGACTAGAAATATAATTTGAAATTTTTATTTTTTTCATCCTTACTTTTTCGTTTTTTTTTTTTTAGTAAGGACTAGAAAAAGAGTGAGGGTGAAAACGATTTTTTTACACCTTATTCTTGGAAGGTTTACATATCCTTGTTGAAATTAGAACAGTGAGGTGTTTCTCTTTTTTTGTTTCTACCTCCATTCTTTTTTTTATTATTTTCTTGCTTTCCAACTTTTTCCAAAGACAAAGTCAAAGCAAGCAAATCTTTTGGCTCATTCCATTTAACTTCTAAAATTTTCTTTTTTTGCTCTATCTTTGGGGGGAAAAAACAACAAAAAACAAAACAAAACAAAAATGCTGTGCCACAGAAGAACTAGCTATCAAAAAATAGTGTGAGTACGCCACCATTTATTTTTTTCACAAGATGCATTTGTCTTTAAGGGATCTCATATAATTTGCCATCCCAGAGCTGGATATCATGAAATATGATTTATAGCTCTTCTGTATCAGTCAATAAATGTAAACAATTCATTCTCAGACTTCTACTACCTTTTAAGAATATTAGTCATTATTTTTAACAGCTGTCTGTGGTGGTGCACACATGTAGCATGTAGCAGAAGAAAAATTGCCTGCAGAAACTGGAAGTACTTATCTCACACCCATAGTGCAAAGACTATTGCATAAAAATAAAAAGGAATGTTTTATTTATTAACCTAATGAAACTGCAAGCAGGCTGGCTTGGCTGAGCAGGGATCTTCACTTGTTAATAAGGCAAAAAAGGAAGGTATATGCCCCGTGGAAGCAAGGTCCAATAACATGGGAAAAATACAGAGATGCTACTTGCTGCTGTGAGTTGAAAATTTGTGAAGTCAAAGCTCAACTGCAGTTGAAGCTGCCAGAAATGTGAGGGAAAATAAAAATCGTTTTTTCAAATATATTAATGGTAATACAAAGTATAGAAATACCATTGACCCATTACAGGATGAGGATGGTCCCCTCACAAACAGGGACAGAGTAAAGGCAGAGATGTTTAACACTTTCTTTGCCTCTGTCTTCAACACAGATGATAAACCAAGGGGGTTTCAGTGTCCTGAGCTGGAGGACCATGACTGAGAATGATCAACATCCAACTGACCCTGAAATCATGTGGGATCTGCTGCTCCAGTTGTGACGTTACAATTCTATGAGGCCTGATGGAATTCATCCCAGAATCCTCAAAGAGCTGGCTGATGTAATCTCAAAACCTCTCTTGATGATTTTTGAGTGGCCCTGGGAATCCAGAGGGGTCTCAGCTGATTGGAAGCCAGGGAATGTTGTCCTGCTTTTCAAGGGCAAGGAGGACCCTGAAAACGACAGGACTGTCAATCTCACTTTATTGCCTGGTAAACGTATGGAGATTATGCTGGGAAGCATTGAAAAACACCTGAAAAAAACCCCAGTCATTGCTCACAGCCATTATGAATGAGAGGAAAGACCTGCTTATCAAACCTGTTTTCCTTCTATTTCAAAGTAACCCACCTAGTTGTCCAAGGGAAGCCCGTTGATGTAATTGATTTAGATTTCAGTAAAGTTTTGGACACTGTCTAATATTTTTGGTTTTAGAAAGACATCCACTGGAACAGGCTCCCCAGGGCAGTGGTCATGGCACCAAGCCCAAGAGAGTTCAAGAAGCATTTGTACAATACTCTCAGGCCCACAGTGGGACTCTTGGGGGTGGTCCTGTACAGGGCCAGTAGTTGGATTCAATGATCCCTGTTAGTCCCTTCCAACATGGTATATATTTTAATTCTGTGATTAGGTCTGTAAGTATAGTTGGATAGAAAAGAACATCATGGTTAATTTTAAAGAAGACTGGAAGAACGAATACTTTTGTACTTATGTTTGCGCTGTAACAATTCAACTTGTCATGGAAAACCAAGTACCAAACTTGGCCTTTTTCTTTGTAGACAAAACCTTGGTAATCTTTGAATATAAACCCAAGTATATTTCCATTGCACTTGTACAGAAGTGGCAAAATAATAATTTCTACCGGGAAAGAAAAATTTAGTGGAAATTGTTTTCTCTTTTCTTTCTTTATGATATGCTTGCTGATTTACGTAATGCCCCTGGCTCTTCCCTTAAAAACCTCTCAAAAATATTCTTTCAAAATAGTCTTTACATCCCAAACTTTTTGTAGATAGTTAGAGCTATAATGGACAGGAGAAAACTTTCTAATAAATAAACAAGATGAGTAGAACCTGTGTTGATTTTAAATGCTCTATCCACTTGAATTTTTAATTCCCTTTCCTGTACCTTCTTCTTAATTATCTGTCCACATGGTAAGTAGACACTTTTCTCAGGTGCTTATCTGTGAAGTGATGAGTTTACTCATACTGTCACGTAAATTCCTACTATTATTTGCAAGATTAAGTAGTGAAGTGGGTTTTTACACCATGTTTTGGATTAGGTGAGCTACCTGACTCTCAGAAATGAAATTCATTGCTCAAGAAAGCAAGCCACAGCCTGAAAATCAGCCTTTCTATTTCACATGATCTTATTGTGTTCTCCAGTAGAGTTTGAGCTCTTCCTTCTGTTTTTTGCATCTAAAGCAGGGGAAAACCAAGCACTTCAGTGCTTGCTTAAATCCTGCACTCCAGAAACCCTGTTCCCCTCAAAAAGGGAGGCTGGTTCTTTTGTAAGCAATATTCTTTTTCCCTTTCATTGTGAGGACTCCAAAGCAAAACTACATTCTCAGACTGCTGTATTTTTTTTTTAAAAAATCATTTAAATATAAGAAAAGGTTTTTTTCCTGTAAGAGCAGCTGAATACTCAGGTCACACTGCACCAAAAACTTGAGGCATCTTTATCCTAGGTGATACTCAAAACACAACTGGACATGTCTCTGAGAAACTACTCTAGATGATCCTGTCTATGATTGTGTGATGGTGAGCCTGCTTTGCATAACCTCATCTCTTATTTCTCCATGTATGGTAGGATGCAGTGTTAAATTGTTCATACTGTTGACTGGTTGCATTCTTAATAAAACATGACAAAGACCCGGTTTATTATTTGTCAGAAATTAAATTTTGAGCGAAAGGGTCAACAGACTGTAATGCCACAAGGCACTTATATCCCAAAAAATTGACTTTAAAATGAGTGGTAATAGCATCTTATTCAGCACAAGAGCAGAACCATCCATTTAACTTTATTTCAATATCTCTCCTTTTTATGTATCCCAACTCCTATCTTTGAAACTATTAGAAACACTGGTCTGAAACAAGCTACCAAAACAATCCAATTTCTACCTGTTTCTTTTCAATAAACTCAAGATCTTGTGGGGTTTTCCCTTTTTTTTTCTTTTTTAAATAAAGGGTATATCATTCCCTTTTTTTCCACTGGTCTAAAGGAATATGGTAGTTTTACTGCTCTTCTGTCCAGCTGCAGAATCAAATAAAAATAATCTTAATCTTTCAGCCATTTAAAGACCTATAATAATTAGTTGGGACACAAAACTGTCTTTATCTAAACAAATTTTCTTCTCAATCATTTGTTTCACTTTTCATAATTACCTTCAGGAATAAATACAACCATATTTAGTTAATTGTACTTTTGTATATGTATTGGGTTTGCATGGCCAGGTTTTGGTAGTGGACGGTAATTGGTCAGTAATAAATTCAATTCATTTCCCCAAGTCAAGTCTCTTTTACCCATGATGGTAAATGGTGAGTGATCTCTCCCTGTTCTTGTCTCAACTAATGAGCTTTTAATTGTATTTCCTATTCTCATACAGTAGTAGAAGGGAGTGATAGAGCAGCTTATTTCAAGAACTGTGCTCTTGAAGCACATTTGTGTACCAAAAAGAAAACCCAAACAACCAGAGTGTGCCCTCACACAAACATAAGATACTGTCCAAAGCATATCACTGCTTTCATGTAATTTTTCTTCAGTAATTTTGGGGGCCATTATTACTAGTAATGCATAATTAAGTAGAATTCTAACAGGAACAGCTGCAGGCATCAACCAAAAGCCTGCAGTGTTTTTTTACAGGGTGTACTCCTTCATCTGTCCTTACTTCAAGCTTAGCCACATGCACATCCTTGCTATGAAAGTAAGACATCAGTTTAGAAAGTGCATTCGGATGTTTTCAACTGGGGAAATAAACATTAGCAGTCCAACTTGAAAGCCATATCTAAAACTGTGGACATGTGTTTCTATAAGAAAAAATAATGAAAGGAAATACTGCTCCATGAATTGTTTTCATGTGCAATTTATATGCTTTTAGAGGCTTGAATATGGGTTGTCTTTGGTGTAAATAAAAGCTGAAAGGTGGGGAGGATTTAGGAGTTTCACTGTGTATACAGTCCCTCATGGAGCATAATTCCTTCTGACTTTAAAGAATGCAGATGAGAAAGTTGATTTTAATATTTTCCACTATCACCTCAGATGTTCTACCTATCTTGTTCTTGAGCAATATAAATGATGTACATTCCTTATTCTGTGTGCGTATATAATGCGACTATTTATTAGTAAACTTTACTATAATTCTAACAGGTTATTATCATTATGTGCAAATTTATGTTCATAAAGTAATATTGACAGCACAACTCTTTGTGTGTTATATAGAGAGGGGAGAATTTGCCTATGGTTTTTTACACTATTGGGTGTTTTACTACCATTTGAGAATCTGGTCCCTTTTATAGAGTGTTTCTAAGTGAAGCATTGAAGTCTTATATGGATCAGTTGCTGAAAGGCATCTACATGAATAGGACATTACTACTTCTCAATTTTCACAGCATTGAAATATTTATCAAAAGGAAACATTAAAACTTACCATATGCCCAGCATTTAATCCCTCACATACATAACTTAAGTTCAATTTAAGTAGTCTTGTTGAATGATGAAAGTTTCTAGACCATATAGTATCAAGTACTAATTTCTTACCTCAAGCCATGTTGTTTAATGATACTTTTGGAACTGATTGTTTGAAAAAAAATTAAAAATGTCAAAACAGAGACTATTCTACTGAAAGGAAAAATAAAGAATTTTATGTAATTTGTTTTTGACAACCAAAATGAAATATTAAATAACTTTTTAAGGTCTGACTATTTTTCTTCTAGATTGAGTCGAAGTCCATTGAAATCAAACACAGTTTTTCCACAAGCTCACCAAGTTTTGCATTGAAATTTTACAGTGCCTTTCTATGGCATTTTGATAACAGGAGGGACTTAAGCAATCTAGAAAAAAAATTAAAAGAAATAATGAAAATAAAGGTTTATCTAATAAAAAAGGCAAGATATCTTTGACAGAAAATGCCCTGACATACCCTCAAAATTTTTATGCAAGTGAAAAAATAGATTTGTAATTAAAGAGGAAAATATATTTATGTCAAAAAACTACAAGAAATACATGAAATATGTAATTCTACTAACTGCACCTGCCAGTTAAAGATAACAGCAATATGTTCTATTGCAGTAACTTTTCATAGTAAATGAAATTCAAAACTGAATAATTCTATGTAACCTTCTCAGGTAACTGCCTATTAACTGTAGCAAATCACTTTTTTGTTTGTTTGTTTGTTTCCTAACAGTGGAGCCAGTGCTTTGAAAGGAAGGCAAACAAATTAGAACTGACTCTGGAGGGTACACAAAATAATGTTTAAAGAACAGCTGCAGTTTAGTATCCACCTGGACTCAGCAGCAGTTGTAAATTAGGTTAAATGTCAGTGAAAATTACAAAGTGGAATAAGTTTTATCATAGTTTCTGTATTTAATATTTTAAACAGTAGTTCATTTGAACCACAATAACAGTGTATCTATGCATATTTCTTCATAGACAGAATGCAAAACATAGACCTTCTAAAAGCCTTAGTTTTGACCCTGTGCAGAGTTATTCCAGTGCTCAGAAGAAACGTTGGCATTGCAGTATGAATAGCCAAGAATGATGACAGTAAGGGGTACCCACATTCCCACAGGTTATACTGTCAAGGAAACGAAAAGCAACACTAAAGAAAAGAAATATTTGCATGTAGTTAGAACTTCCAAAAGCTTTCCATTCCTACAATGAACCTTGCATGATTTGACACTTTGTCAATAGTCTGCCGTTTATGGAAATATCACCCACTGACCTACAGAATGCATTTAGGGATTCAAAGGTAATAGCAATATCCAAATAAAACTCCAGTATTTAAAGCCATGGTAAAGTGTTTTTGTTTGTGGGGTTTTTTTCATTCCTTCCAGTGAAGAAATTAAGCACGACATCAAAGACATTTTTTTTTCAGATGATTCCTGTTAAATACACAGTATTAGCCGGAAGAGCTAGTAGATTCAGCCACAGCACTGTTCTGTGTGGGTGAGTAGATGTGCTTTTTCTGTATCAACAAAGTCTATTCCAGAAAATATATTCCTGTGTTGGAAATAAATTCTCCCCCTCTGACCTCTTGTTACCTGCTTTCTCATTAAATCACTCCTCTCTGTAACTTGCCAGCTCCCACATTTACCTCTCATTGTGCCATAGCTGATTGAGAAAAACACTTAAAGTGCTATATGTCAATGCTAGTCCTGCTTCTACACCCCTCAGTCAGCTCAGGAAATCAGTCAGCCCTGGCCTCATCTTTCACAACCACCTCAGTTCAGATTTCTAGAAAATAGTTATCCCTCAGCTCCCCCTTTTCCCTTTAGCCTCTTCACCGAATCTGAAGAAATCCTTTTTTAGGTAATAAATCCAGGGAATAAACAAACAAATCATTTCATGGCATCAAACAATTTTACCCTTTCTACTTAGGCAAGCAATTCACACCTCAGAAGTCTTTTTTTCCCATCTACTTCTAGGGTCTAACTACCTTTAGATCCACAGTGCTTGACAAATGTAGTGGGCAGAGCTTTCCCAGCTGGAGTATTAATTGGTTTTATGGGCAATATCTAGTGAGTTTTTACTCTTTGAAACACATAGATATATGATCTCCATTATCATCTGTTCTAAGATAGTCATATCCTGGCTTTGACCAGTCAGCTATATAGAGAATAATGAAGTTATCACTGTGCATTTCACACTGTCTTAATACAATCTAAAACTTCAAAATTATTTGACCAAAGCAATTCCTGTTATTGTTATGGTTTTAATCCCAGATCAATGGAAAGTATTTCTAAGAAAATTTCACTTTGCAATTATTTAATCATCTAAAACAGAGCTTTTCCAGGGACCTCAATGCACTGTTGAAATATATGATGATATTGATCCTGGTCCAGGCAGGAAAATGCACAGTGGGAAAGGAAATCTGAGAATCAGGTGTTGTGGATTCCCCTCACACCCACTGCCTGTCTTCTCACTCTCTATACAAATGCATTCATCTATGAGAGTGGTAGCCAGCCCTTCTCAAAAAGAAATGTAGCAATTACGTTTTAAACATATGCTTGACTGGTGAGTAGAGTGTATAAAAAAGGGAGGTTGTCTGCAGCTTTAGAAGGCAGGAAGAAGCTGAGGTTAAGATAACTTTAGAGATTATCATAACATGATAAGCTCAATAGTTACAGTACTACAAGGAAGTACTTTGGCTGGTGTGTAGTTCAATTGTGCAGCTTGTGTGACCAGACAAATCCTGATCTTCCAAGGCAGGCATAAATATTTTTTATATATATAAATGTATTCCACTCACAATTAATGAAGTTGCTTTGCTGTTTTTTATACATTTTACATGTGGAAATTAACTGTTTTGGAACATGTATTCCACATCAAAAGTGGCTGCTGAGTACTTTACATAAGATTTTTTTTTTTTAGGCCTGAGAATGCTGGTTTCCATATGCAGGTTCAAGATTGGTCCCTTCTTTGTTTCTTACAGAATTTTCAACTTCTTTTTTAGAATAAAAAATGGAGAAAAAATCATATGTGTAAATGTTTATAAAAATCAACTCCTAAAAATATCCTTCTAGATTTTCTGTCATAAATACTTCACTGAGGAAACAGATAATATCAGTTTTCTAAATAATAGAAAACTTAGGTTCCATGTATATACAATATGATCTGTGTTGAATTTTGTTGAAATTGCAGAAAATTCTATCACTGACTGCCAGTTTCAAAGCAACTGCATGCTGAAAACATCAAATATATGCTCTGCAAAAAGAGAAAAGTGAAGAAACACAAAAATACTGAAAATCATATTTTTAACAAAATAATTTGGCTAGAGAAGCAGACAAAATACCTATAAAACATATTGAACAAGGAAAGGAGGAGCCATTCAGATCTTTAAATCAAACCTCTGTTGTTTTAGCTGCTAAAGACATAGAAATGTTGAATTCTAGAAAATAGACTTTCTAGAAAATAAACTTTCTTTGATTCTAATTTCTTTTGACATGTGCTGAGTTGCCAGTTATTCAATTGTGAAGGTTAAAGTTTTCCCTTCTCAGGAAATTATCTTTTTTCTTATACCAGGAAAGCATATCTCTAATAAATTTCTACTGTGTTGACATCTTTTGAATGGATGTACAATAAATCTCCTATATGATCTAACACTAACTCAGACCTTACAAGAGTAATAGTTTATTCTACACTCATCCAGAGCCTTTTAATTATTTTTGACTATATAACATCATGTGATTAAGATTTATAAAATGCAAGCGATATCTGAAATAAGAGGTACCTTTAATTTCTGTATCCAAACTGTTACACTATGTAGGATCTTAAATATCTTTACAAATCAAATTTATTGCTGAACTTACGATTTTTATTATCACTACCTTTTAAATATAAAAGGTTTCACTGGTGGGTTTTCTTTTAGTTAAATGAATTTAATTTGAAGATCTAAGTGAAATCTAGGCATTATAGAGATTCTATTATTCCCTTAAAAAAAAAAAAAAAGAAAATTGCCACTGAAAAATGGCAAAGGTTTTAAAAGAGCATTTGCATTACCCAGTGTCAAATGCTAGGTTGTCCTGAATCAAGCCATACCACGTGAACCACCCCAGTAGTTCCCTACCATTATCTTCTACTGAAGTCATTTGCAATTCAAGAATAATTTTTAAAGAAAAGATGAGATTTGTCTCCCTTATTTTTATACACCTACAAGTCAAATGTTAGAGTGAGTCATTCCAAGATTAATAAAGGACAAAAGGGAAAAGGTAAAAAACTATACATATGTTAAGGGCAGGTTCATCTGACCTATTTTAGACTTCTAAATGTTTCTCCTTACAGGTTACTTGCTGTTAGTAAGCAAGCCAGAGAGGGGCAGAGGGGCTGGGAACTGCAACTAGGAATATACAATCATGCCAGTACTGCTTGTGGATGTCTCAGCCACAAGGCCAGGAAAGTTTCAAACACTTCCAAATTAGAGGAAAGTTTCAATGTGCAGGGAAAAGAGTATCTCTGAAGTGAATGAGCAGCACCTTCAGCATGACAGTTCAAGTGAGCAACTGGGGTTGCTCTGAAGATGTGAGAAGCATCTGAGTCAGTTGGTGAGCAAAGGTACCATGAGCTGTAACACCTGTCTGTTCCCAACCTTATCCAGGGTCCCTGGAGCAGAGTGCATCTCACTTTGCCCTTCTTGCTGGTTTAAAACATCAAATGTATTCCATGACCACTCTGTAAAAAACTATTGTAAATAATCCTATATTTCAACTTCCTAGGATTATTTTGGAATGTCTATACTTCTGACACAAATATGACTATAACTGAGGACTGCAGTAATGCAGTCTTTATTCCTGAGGTAAATATATGCTGTATTGGCTGTCTCCCTCAGATTTAAGAAACTGAAAAGACTGTTGGGGTGAGAGCCCATCACTTGATTAAGATCTGGTGTAATTTTCATGAGTGAAGAACATTTTAGGATTAAATTTTTAAATTTATCCTTAAAATATAACGTGTGAACTCAACACCTTCCATACTATCTCAGGTTAGAATTACTTGATTTTCCAAAAATTATATAAAGGAACTTGCACAATACAGAACAGTTTTGAGGGTATGATCAGTTTCATTCTGGTTGCATACTTTGTAGCCAGTTGTTACTGTTACACACCTTGTGACATTACAATTATATTTGTTAGGTCTTCATTAAACTTCTTCTGAAATAAAAGACAGGGAAATCAACACTTCTAATTTTCTATTTTTCAGAGTCCTCCATCCAAAAAGCAGATCATTATCAAGCTTACTTAATTTTTAAGACACTTTTCAAAGCAAAAAAAATTTGTATTAGCTTTTATAAATTTTGTAAATTACATAGTTTAAAAATGCAATCCAACTGTTCTGCTTTTTAATTATTGGTTTTTTTGGGGTTTTTGCTTTTGTTTTTTACTACTTCATGGATAGCATGGAAGGAAAGCAATGAAACAGGAAAAGAACATGTCAAATTGTTTGACTCCAACAGGTCTCTGAAACACAAGCCAGCTATTGTCTACTTTCAAGTTTAGAAGCTTTCTTTTTAGTCGCTGCTGAAATAACATCTATAAGTGTTCTCTTATTCTTCTCAGTAAGGTCAAACATCAACTACATCAACGACATGCTCAAATTTACTTGCAAAAATAAATCATCTATTCTGGGAAAGTCTATCCATATAATTATACATTTCTACACTGCCACAATATTGTGTACTGACCATTATTGTACATTTACCAGATTTTTCATTCTCTGAATTGCTTTTTTGGCTATCTCACAGCTCAGTAAGAGTTTTTTCTGAGTTGACACGGTTCTCAAACTGGTAAATCTCAGTAATATTTTTCTGAGTAAATATGTCCATCAGATTAGATCCGGTCATTAACAGTCAGTATCTCTGGCAGCCTGCAAACTAGTTTCATAGGTGTAATCACTGTTTCCAGTTTGTGTTTGGTAGACTTTCCAGACTGTAAATTAACTGTCAGATTCAAATTCTTCCCTAGTCTTTGTGAATCCCTCTTTCATAGACAATGATAAACTGTTTCCATGTCTGCTATCTCTTACAATAATTAGTTGAAGCAAGTCTCTTTCCAAGCTAGTATAGTATTTTTTTATGTTTCTTTCAATAGTTAATTTACTGCTGTAGATCTCATTGAGCATAAGAATACTTTAGCAAAATGCTTTCAAATCTGTGATCTTATTTTTGGGAAATCCCTTTGATAAGCCCAAGATCAAATTTTCAGCAATTGCAGTCTTCTCTGAGTTTCTGTAATTTCAAGTTCACGTGCAAACAAATGAAACAAAGTCATCCTTCTCTCACACTCCTTATTCTTTTCTGACTTTCTTCCCCCACCCTCATTTGGATAGAGAAGATGTATGTATCTACCAGTACCTTAAAAATATGGGCACTCTATGTTTCTGAGTGCTAGACTTCTGGCAATTTGGGACACTAAAATTTATGTTGCATTTTAAAATTTTGGCCCAAATATGATAGGCATAAAGAGCTAAAAGCATCAGAGTAACCAATCCATATTGTAAGCACTGCCAGAGTTATTTCTTGCTCTGCAGCATCACAATTGGACTGTGAAAAGAAAGTCAGAGGCTCAGCCATAGATCACACAGAGCTCTTTGCCAGCATCACAGGAGCAAAGATGGATTGAGGTAAAGAAGCCCCACAGAAAAGGTTTAACTTAGTGTTTTCACAGTGCCGAAGTGTGTTTTACCATGTGGTACTTGGTCTGATGCAGGGCGTAGTCAGACAAGACAGACTGAACTAGGCTAATAGCTTGTTGCTTCTGACAGACCACTCCTCTGAGCCAGCCCTGGTGCTCACGCTGCCCCTCAGTGTGCAAATTCTATTCCTTAATCCAGCAGAAAAAGGAAACAAAGACAGAGTACCAATGGGTACAGCTGTCTCTGGAGTACATGGAGCTTACCCCCAGCACTGAAAAGACAACATGTGGTGACCAGCACTGTCCCAGAGAAGCCAAACATGGCTGGACTCCAGGGGGTCATACAGGAGAGCTGTTAACAAACAAATACACTGTATTTGAAGAAGTTGTGACTCAGTCTGATGAAATGTGTATTCTGATTCATCTTATCCAAAAGCAAACATCTAAATTAGGTCACATGAATGGCCCTTAAAGTGTCTTTTTCTCTCCAGTACTGTAAGAGAGCAAAGGTTGCCTAGTTTCGCTGCATCCTAAACATCTAATATGTAGAAATACAGAAGTAGCTGAAATAAATCACCACCTTGGGCAATAGTTTGATGGAGGAACCATGGTAAAAAAAATTATTGTATAGATGTTGATTTGGTTTCCTGTACTCACAGAACCAAAGATGTTGGTCAGGTTTGTTGTTTAAAGGAGAATACAGCTTCCCATTTCTCTGCACAAAGCAGTTTTCCTAAGAAATGAATGCCAAAAAGACCAAGCTTTTGGTACTGTTCTGTAACTTCTTTAGGTAGCTTTGTCACAAAGTCCAGAAACAGACTTAAAAACTAAGAAAGCAATGGGAGCTCCGCCTAACAAACCAGAAGGGAAAACAAAACCTCTAGAACCAATGTAATGTTTCATGTTACTTTTTTGGATGTTGTCTGAGTGTTTTACAACTTCCAGAGACATTAACATTATATTAACTTTCCCTTGTGAAATTCTACATTCAGGTTAATTTAAAAACTAAGAATTTTGTCAAGGTAATGGGCCCCTAATGTATTGTACAAATACATATGAACTACTGTTTGCAAGAAATAATTAAGAAAAGAAAATCAAGGAAAATATCTGTGGTTATATTACTTAAGTGAGAACTTATTCAGACTTAAAACTTTTTTTTTTCCTATAATATAATGGCTAGGAGACTGCAGAGAATGAAAAAACTCTTAAGAAAAGAGAAAAATATCTAAATATCTGGTCTATAAATACACTGTTTCAGTACAATTTCTTGAGTTATTTTCATATTTAATTCAGCTGCTGCCATGACAATTTCTCCTGCTCTGCTTTCATCCTTCTAATTCAAAATACTGTTAAGAAAAAACCTGAATGAGAGAATACTGGATGAGAAGGAATTGGTCATCTTGTCCTTTAGAATCAGAAGAGGCAATGAGAAATGGAGAGAGTTTCTTACCCCGTGCACTTTAGATGACGGAGAGAGGAGTAGGTAACCTAGACAGACTTCTTATATAGCACAAATTCTTGACTCTTCATTCAGAGATTCAGATTTAACCACTGTTCAGGAGCAAGTCATGATCTCTTTGCACACATCTGAAAGATTTCTTTGCTCATGAAGAAGAGAAAACAGAAATAGACTTGCAATTCAAAATATAAACTGCTTTATTTCAGTTTTAAAATAATTCAACAAGTGGTACCTGTCACTCTGCATTTGATTCCTATAGTACACCCCATAATAGTAGATCAGTCATAGCTCAGCAGCAGCAAAACATTTAGTCAATTCAGTTCAGAAAGGGCACTTCATAGAAATTTCTCATTTACCACCTTGTTGAAGGTCACAGTTTTCCTACTGTTAATATAACCTATTGGCAGACTCATATAAGAAAACTATCATATTGATTCAAATTCTAGTGTGAGGATTATTTTCACTTTTCATTTACAAGTTGTTTTAGGAAGAAAGGAATACAAGACCAACAACATTGAACCCACACCCTTGTTAAACATGTTAAAAGCAAACAAGAAAAAAACATACAGCTAAACCCAAAGTGTGGTGGGTTTGTTTTAACATGAAATCCTTAATAAAGCCTACAAAATAAGATTTTGACAGAATTCTATTCCCGATCCTCAATAAAATCACTGGGACAGAATGATGATTATAACATGAGCAGGCTGGCACATGGTGAAATTCCTGGTTGAACCTGTACTGAAGGGGCTGGCCACTTCCCATCCCTTCTTCTCACTGGCACACATTTTCAAATTCAGTTAACAGAAGAGGTAATACTTCTTGGTTGAGGAACTCTTTAAGATGTTCGTGTCTGGTTGCCAACAAATGTACATAGAAAGTGTCCCTACTTGTAGTAAATGCTGAATAGGCCAATTTCACTGCAAAAGAATAAAACACCATAGTGTATGCTAAATTTTTTACCTAAGAACCATAATTGTAGCTTTTCCATCCATTACTGATAGCAATTTTGACAGCCTGAGAGCAATCATAGTGTTAAAGAAAATACCCAGAAAAATACACTAATTCAGAAAATGGTAAATTTCATCTGCCTTTTACAGAAACAAGGACTTAATTAATATACTATAAGTGGCAAAATTAAAATTGAAATCTGATGACAAAGTAAACTGTTCTTGTTTAAAATTTTAAACTGAGGTATCATCATTTTGAAAGGGTAAATTAATATAATGTTTGACTATAACAAAACCGTGAGGAATGGAGGTATGAATAAACAACAGGAGTCCAAAAGCTAATTCAAGGGCAGAGGAAGAAGAACACAAACAATGATCTGTATTTCTGCTGTGTCTCTGAGCAACAGTGCTCAGAAAAAGCAGGTCAGCTCACCAGGTGGTAGACTGTGCAACTGTTTGATGCTGAACTCATCTGATGATGCTCTTTCTGTGTAACACACATGTCTAAGGAACAGTTTAAGCAGTTAAAGCAACAAAGAAAGTTTTGCCTTTAATGGGAGGGCAAACTCAGACAACTTTTCTGGGACATTTTCTCAAAAGTCCAACCCCTCTTACATTACAAACACCATATTCCCATGAACTTCATTGTTTTTTGACTGGAAACATGAAAGACTTCCCTCAACACTTCACCCTCACCTCAAACCTTTTCAAAGAGCATATACAAAACCATCTTCTGAGCTTCTGAAGGCTCTACCAATATTTTCCTCTGTCACTTAATTTTCTCCCCTATTTTCTGCCCACTTTGACATTAAGGTCCCTGTAACTCACACTCTTCCTGTCTCAATACAATAATCCAGATATTCTTTAGAGAATCTCAATACCACCACACAATTATTCCAGCAATTTCTCCCCAAAACTGACTATATACTCTCCCACACTATTTTTTAGGTAGATTGTATCATTTTTGGACTGGAATAACAAACTCCTCTACCATCTTCCTGCTCAAATCCATTTACTGATAAAAAGTTAGTCCTATGGTGAAAACAAATGAGCAAACAAACGAAAGAAAACTCCAACAGATCAGAGACAGAGAAGTTTTCTTTTCTTCATAGTACCAAAACTAAATTATGGAACCATAGAGGTATACTTCTAGCCTTACTTTTTACCAGTTTTAATCTGTTATGTGCTTTGGCTAAGCCAACAAAATTGGTTTGAGCATGGGGACAGAATGTGAACAGTTTAATCTGCAACTTTATCTAAATATTATAGGTATGATGCATAGACATGCACTTCCTAAAGCACCATTTGCCTCAATTTAGAGGGGCAGGTGTATCTACTCATCAAAATCCGTGACTCTAACTAGTGCGTAAATATGTAGAACCGGCCTGCCTTTTCCATCTGTGTTTAGATAATCCCAGATGACCTCCAGTTTTACTGCAAATTAAATATTTATATATGCAGTCATTTACATATTCACACAAAATAACGAAGAGAGAACTGGAATAGAATTCCTATGACACTCATATAGAAGGCAATCACACTATGCTCTGCTATGCTATAATATAATAAATAAAATAAACATAATAGAACATACTCAATTTCCAACAGTTGTTTTCTTGAAAACCAAAGCACTTTACCCACATTTCCTCTCCAGCTTAAATTTATTCCTGGACAGTTTCTTCCCACTTGTTCTTGAGCCAATACTATTCCTTAGCTTAAACACTTCCTTCCTGTCTCTGGCTTTACCATCCTGTTGTATTTAAAGACAGCAATCTTATCCCTTCTCTGCTTTTGTTCTGCTAAAATTCTTAGCTCTTTCAGCAGCCTTTCATGAAATAGACTCTTCCTTCCCCTGAGAATCATAACAGCCTGTTTTGTGCACTTTTTCAAATTCATCTCTCCTGACTATGAATGAGGAATTGAACACAATATTCCAGATCAGGTCTCATCCAAGCCTGCTACAGT
The DNA here is from genome assembly GCA_013396655.1 of Campylorhamphus procurvoides. NCBI lineage: Eukaryota > Metazoa > Chordata > Aves > Passeriformes > Dendrocolaptidae > Campylorhamphus > Campylorhamphus procurvoides. Next base: position 173,773 of record WBMV01003451.1, read on the forward strand.
TGCATTAATATTCTCTCTCCCTCCACTGGAAATATCTCCCCTGACACATTCCAGTCTTTTACCAGCTTTTTTCACCATCACTTTACAATAGTAGCACACAAATTATCCTGACTGATGAATGCACTCATCTACATTTCCTTCCCATGGCATCCCATTGATAAGCTCTAAGAGTATTACAAGGGCTTTTTTTGATTGAGTTTATTAGTCTTTAATAATTAAAGTTCTTTGTATTTCCTAATGTTATATGCTATTCTATTTACATTATATCAATCCTAATGTCAACTGTCTCTGAGTAACATCCTTTTACTACTCAATATTAAAAGTCCAGCCATTTTCAAATAATCAACTCATTTCATTAGAATATTTTTACTTTTTTGAGTGAAATTTATTAACCACAACATCAAAGAACCTGCATCTTGAAAATGGCTCTGCAATAATTTTAACACTTAGCTTAAGACTTCTTGGTTCAGCATCACCCATTTCTTTTCTTCCTGTTAGCTGTACTCACTTGAAGACTTTTATATTTATTTCAGCTTTTTCTAGGAAATCTCCATGTGGAATTATTGTGAGCTTTATTAAAAGGTGAGTTATGCAATGATCCAGCTCAATTAGATCCTTTAAGACCTTTCTGTTTCAAAACACAATTATCTTTTGAAGGAAAGATGTCTTTTCAGTCTAGTCTAATTTACTTTTTTGAAAACTGTTCCTTATTGTCACATTTTATGTTTTTTCTGTTGTTTTCTTCAACACTTCCAATTGTCCAAATGAATACAAATTTCCTATTCCACAATCTTAACAAGTATTTACTTACCGCACAATGTTTTTTCTCCTGCCCCCTCCAGCTCTACCTCTCCCTTGTGTCTTTCTGGTTGTATTGATGCCCCAAATCCTTACTACCAGATCCATGACTGAAAGTATCATTTATTTAATAACTATCTGTCACCACAATAATTTTATTTATCTTTTTTAATTTAGTGACAATCTCAGTTATAACAATTTCTATTTCTACTCTTATTTTCCACAGCATCAACATTGCAATTAAAAATTTTAACCAGTCATTCTCTTCATATTAAGATTTAATAGATTTGCTCTATTTCTTCCATGTCCTTATGACATCATAGCCCTACTTCTACTTTCATTATTTTCTTCTTTGTTTTTTCTTCTGTAGAATATTATTACATATTTTAGTATGTGTATTCTGCTAGAAAAAAAATAGAAGGAACCACTACAAAAAGAAGAAATTTGCAGCCAAAAGAAACTTGTCTTTCTACATGAATTTTCCACTTCTTGCTGCTGACTCAGAGTGACAGGGATAAACTGAGCACTCAGAGGTATTGCCCATAATTTAAACTCATGCTCTCTCTAAGATGTGGAGAATACTAGGATCACATACTTCTGTACTCACTGAAAAGTGTAACTCATACAGTATTTCCAAGTTGATCTTCACATAAGAGGTTTTTGGGACACTCCTTACCTAAAGGAGCAAGGGGATCAGCTCAGGAATGCAGTCAACAGGACTTTGAATCTATAAAGCCCTGTAGTACTAAAAATGCTTGTTGGTTTCCATCTCATAATAATATTGTCTATTTGCATTAGGTCTGTCTTGCTCAGTTTAAGAAGCACAAGAATACTTAACTCTTTTTTCTCCTTCATGGACAGGAGGTGTGGGGCACAGGGAGGGGAGCAGAGAAGAGAAGCCAAAAGGGTAAACTGCCTCAACACAATCTTTTAATTTCAGAGATAACTCCATCTCCAGGGATCACCCCCAGTGTGACAGATGGCTGATGCTAGGCTTGCTTCTTGACTTCCTATGGAGGGTGTGAGCAGGAACTGAACACCCCTAAGCACCACAAATTAATAGAAAATTCTTTTGCACTGTTCAAATGGAGAACACTGTTCAAATATTGCAGTCCTCTGAGACAAGCTGTATTTACAAAAGTCTACATAACTGCTGAGAGTGCCACTGTTTAAAAATTTACACCATCCTCCACTCACACCTCAGCAAACTCACATTCTAAAAATTAATGAAAATAACAATAAAGGCTCCAGTTTCCCTGTTACCCTTGAGGGCCATATATATTAATTGCTGCTACAACGTGGTTTGGGTTTTTGGGTTTTGGGTTTTTTTTTTAAGTAAGATGTTGAATTATTTGGACATGCTACAAAGCTATCTGGCACTGTGTGACCTAATAGAAAAGCAAACCTTAAGAATTTACTATTATAAAACAGTAACATGGAGAGATAAATACTCTGCTGAGAGGGAAATGTAAGCTGCAGAAAATTAATAACAGCCATTTCTCTATGGAAGAAGAGTGACCTACTCCTAGTTAAAATTTCTTTCTTTCTTGTCTAGCTTTTCACAGTCTCCCTTATCTCCTTCCAACATGGAGCTACACATTTCTACTTTCCCAGCTTGCATTCAGATGCCTTCAGCTGTTTAAATTTAGCATAGTCAAACAGACCAGAAAGGGCTCTTTTGGAAAAGAAGATACCTTCTTTTGAGTTCATAGACCAAATGGCACCTTTCTTTTTCTCCTATTCTGTTACTCCACTGATCTTAAAGTTGACATTTATTGTATCGGTAGGTAGGATGGTAAAATAACTATGGGATATGCATACACATAGAAGCTATGACAAAGGCATGTAAAAAAACACAAAAGGAGAGGAGAAGTGAAGAATAGGAAATACTTCACTGCATTTAGTGCCTTTGTTGTACAAACAATCGGGTTTAGGATGTCACTTACAATTTTATGAGTCCTAGATAGGCCAGATCAAGGTGTAAACTAGTCCTTTCTTTGTTATGAACACATTTTGGGGGGTTTTGGGGTGTTTGTTTGTTTGTGGTTTTTTTTTTCCCAGCAGAAATATTTCAATTTGTATCAGCATTCACAGATAGATTTCTAGAAAATCACAGATATCATATGCTGAATGTGCACCAGGATAACCAAAAGCAAGATAGTTTCAGAACGATTGTTATGCCCGATATAATTTTCATTAAAAAAAAAAGAATAGTTGGAGAGTGTGAATCCCTCTTTCTTCCTTTCTTGTTTCTCCTGCTAATCGTTTCTTTTCACTATCTTGCTTCCTTATCTTGGATCTCTTGCATTACCACTCTCGTCCAAATGTTGTGCAAATCCAGTGGCAATACAAGAAGGGGAAGTGGTGGAGGTCCATCTTTTAATTTTTTGCTTTTACCTTCTCAGAACAGGATTAGCCTGATACAACCTAAAGTAAAGAGACTAGCTTGATTCCTTCTTTCCTTTTATTAGTGTCTCGCTGTCTGGGGACTGGTGTCGGGAATCAATCATGGGATTTGGTTTCCCATTTGCTGAAAAGTACAATGTCTTGAATGGACTGTGATATGATCAACTTGGGACAATGTAGACATGGATACAAAAGAGATATGGAACTGCCTGAAAATGTTTTTTATTACAGTTTAATACAGCTCTGATGGTAAATTTTTCTTGTAAGTGAGCCCATTATTTAGACAGTCCCTAGGACCAGTAATCTTGAGCAGCAGTTCTGCTGCAGTTTCAGTGACCATTCTGTGCCCCTGAGGACAGACACAGATAAGTGAGAACTGAGATTTTGCTTTTGGTTGGTGACAGGTTCTTTTGATATTATCTTGGGCAACTTACTTAGATTTTCTACTTCTTATTCCCTTTTCTACCAAAATGAGTATAGTTTGAAAATACGTGCTCTTTGGGTGCTACTATGATATCTATATATGAAGGATACTAAGATATGACACTAGGAAAATCAGTTAAACACTTAAAATGCAAAACCGAAAAAGTTTCTATGTCAGTGGATGTACACATGAAAACAGGATCTGTTTTCACACTCAGAAAGAACACCAAGCTGCAGTGTTAGGTTATCCTCAACCACTCCTTCAATAAGATGCGGGAAAAGAATATATACATCTAGATGTTGATTAAAAAGATACTTTTGAAGACATTTTAGAAAACCTTTTGTTGTCATTTAAAACTTGGTTACAAGGTGAAATATCATATTTAAAGACAATAGGCAAAATTTTATTTATAACTTTTAAAAAGCGGGAACAAAACTTCTGGGGTAGAATTGTGAGATTAATATGCATTATCTCCATGAAGACATACACTTCCATAACCCTGTACTTTCAGGGTTAAAGCTGGCATTTGAGAGATATACTAAAGGTATAGTAAAGTTATCTATTTCGAGTCTAAATAAGAAGCATTTAACTTCTAAGAAACCTGAGGAATGTTTCAGAGGAAATATGAAAGGTCAAAGTTATCTTTTGCCACGCCTACTATGGATAAGCTAGAGAGTTAAAAATAATCATGATGTCCAGCTGCACTTTGGTGTTAATGTGGCCATTGATCCTGAAAATAATTGCAGTGTGCCTCACAGAAATCTGAAATATTGTCATTTGGGTCAGTAGCTGTTCCCTTACCTTTCACTCTGAATGTCAGAGTATTTATAAATAGGCATCTGTGAGTTCTTGCCACACATGGAAATATGGAGTAATGCAGTTATTTGAAAATGGATAAGAAATAGTGAAAAATCAGCCTCTTTATGTGGGGGAGTCCTAGCTTCATGTTAGCAAGCAGAGATTTCTGGCATTACAAAAAGATTAATTAGTTCATCTCACATGCATTAGTGAAGATTTCCTAATATGCAGAGTTGACACACTCCCCAAATATTTTTGAATGATGGGAGGTAAGACCCATGGGAGACCACAGTACATGTTTGTTCATTGAATGGCAGGTGTGTTCCAAATAAAACCATGCTTACAAAGGTATCCCTTGGAAAAAAAATAAAAGGATTAGTTTCAGACAGATGTTTTTACTGCCTTTCATAAAGCCAGTAGAACATGAGAATAGCTGTGAATGGATCCTCACTGTGTGATTTTGTTTTGAATTAACACTGCTTTTCTCTCTGTATTCAGCCAGCCACAGCAGGTGGGGAAGCTGATTTCCTTTGTTTAGTTTAGAACTGTAAAACTAGATTAATTTTTTTTTTCTGGGAAATTTTGCTGCAGTGAAGACTTCATTGGTTAAGGATAAAACATCAAGAGGGAGGGCAGAATGCCATTGTGTAAGATCTATAAATACATGTTGGGTATATATATATATCTCATAAATGCAATTAGACTAGGAAGTGCTGTGCTACTGTTATCTTCATGGAACAAATGTTACTAAAAATTTCTCTGCTGTTTCTCCTATCAGATGCATCTGTTTTTTCCAGGTACAAAACTGACTTTAGAAGCTGTTATAATAATTTTACTCTTCTGGGAAAAGTCCTTAGCTATAACTACAGCTTGCAGCTATTCCTATCAAAAATGAAATTAATCCTTCCAGGCACGATGGACGTACATGTTGTTCTTGATGTGAAAAGGTGTGAAAACATTGGTTTGGGCAACTTTATTTAACACAATCTACATTGGATTTAACAGGCTACAAATAGTATTTAGTTTCCAGTGATCTTCAGAGCTCCTCTGTGCTGTAGAGCTCTGGTTTCTGCTTTCTTCTATGAGGAATCAGTTAACCATGCCTTGATTTTGAAATGTAGCCATCATGTTGTATTATGTGTCATGTTTAGACAAGAGCTACTGATCTACTATTAGGTTGATCTGCAAGAGTCCATCCCAGTCAACTCTGTATATGATTTTCATTATCACAATGGCAATAGTCTGAAAACCAGCAAAACTCACTGAATTAAATAATCCCTAAGCATGCATCAAACATAACATGCAAAAGCATTTTAAGTGCATACAGAATACACCAAGCCCCTAGTGTTACAAATTAGTTGAACTGAATTGAATTATTTGGAATGGGGAATAAAATCTTAACTTGCTAAACCTAAAATGGATGCACCAGGATCAAACAATTAGAGCAATCAATGGCAATAATATGTAAATAGGGCATCAAAGATAGACTGCTGGAACAGTCCACGGAGCTTGGCATGCAAATGCATACAGCACAGAGTGGATTTATTTTATTGCAATCCAGAGAATCAAAAAGACAAAAAAAGAAAAAAGCAAAATACAATACCCAGCAAAAAATAGGCTGCTAAAGAGACGGGAAGTGTGCTATGCAGACAAAAAATGTTTCCCTTGCAGAGAAGCATTTCTGGCTTTGATACACTGCATTTTCCCAAGGCTTTAACCTGTAGCAAGGAGACGATATTTATGCAGTCTAATAAAATGCAATTCTTTGTGTAGCTAACACTTTTATTCACTCATAAGTTCCACTTCTGAGGAATGTTACAGACATCAGTGGATATTAGGCCTTTTTGATTGCTTGTTTTCTGCTCTGCTAGATATTCCCTAAAAAGCATGTATTTCTTGATCTGAGTAGGAATCAACTGTAGTGTCCATAACCTGGGACTCTTAAACCGTCCCTGGTTCTGGTTCCTTTGAACTGAGTTGTAACATTATCTCTGCCACTAGCAAAGACATAACTAAGAAAATAATATCTGGAAGCTTTCTTTTTTTTTCCTTTTGATTTTCCAATTTTTTGTTTGCCTCAGATTCACCCATTTTTGTCTTATAAACAGTTTGACTAACAGTAACAGAGACATCTGGGTACAGACAAGTGAAATAACACTCTCATTCATGAAAAAAACAGAAAAATAAAATGTCCACATTATGAGGAGTTTCTCTTATTCAAGGTTGCTTTCTATGCAGTCAAATATCTATTTTTGTGATATGTCATAAAGAAAATATTTTTTGTGACTAATGCATGGCTTACTGCTTCTATATGAGATTCAGCTGTAGAACATGGATAGCTAAAATTCTTGTCATTAGTGTCTGTTCTAGTACTTGAACTGAAAGATTGAACCTTCACTTTCAGAGGGACAATGTCAGTTACTTAAAGGTGATGGTTTTTTTCCGTTTCTGCTTAAAAAATAATACCAACTTCAGAGTTATCCAAATCTCCCTCTCTGGGAACAGGTTTTGCAGCAGGATTGGTCCAAACTGCATGTGTGCAGTAACTGAACAAGCCACTGCTGCAGTGAACATTTGCACAGCCAGAAAGCATTCCCCCAAAAGTGGCCAATAGGGCCATGATGAAAGTTTTAGACTAAACAGATAAAAGAATCACAGGATCTTTTTTGAATTTCTGACACTCAAGGCAAATATACCCTCCAAATTCTTCTAGCATGTCTGGTCTATCTTGCAATTAATATTATTCATAAAAGATCTTGAATTTATCCCTTTGTTGCACTGGAATATTTTTTCAATCTGTTTCTTTCTTTCTTCTGTCAGAGGAAAAGAAAAAGTATTTCCTCCACCTCAACCCCAGAACATGTCCTTTTTATCTTTCAATTATTCTTTCATCAGCAGTGTCCTGAGACTTGATTCCATGTTGAAAGAGAGTTGAATTCAATCTATTCTGCTGGTGACATTCCCGCTATACTTGTGTTTATTTAGCCTGGAGCACCAAGATCGGTATCTGCACTATGTGATGATGTACATGGCAGACAACCACTTTTGTGATGGACTAAGTAAACAAGAAGTTTCTGGGAAGACAACTGCAGGATTTGTCTGGACTGTTTCAATCACTTTGTAGTTGCTTAGTTTCTTTGAGCTAAAATTTTCCATTACTTGGCTCGTTTGACAATTCCTTCTAGAAATAAATTTAGTAACATCATGCTATAAAATGACAGTTTATCTGGATTCTGAGAGGAAGCACTTGCCTTTCAATGACCTTTCTATTATAAAGCATACTGCATTGCTAAAGTGAGGTTTGGTTAGGCTGGGCTTGGCTTACCCTTAAGATTTGCAATTTCTGCATGTGACTGCATATGAAATTTGACTATGCAGCAGTCTGCCTAAGGACTACTGTATGAGGAGTTACTGACCCACATAATGACTAATCCAGACCTATGCTTCTATATCATGGATACTGCATGACTGGTACTTAATCAAGGCATAGATAATCAACAGTATAATTAATCAATTAATACACAGTCTGCAATTTATTCAATATACATGCAGTCCTTGTGTACTTAATCAAAAGTATGCATATAATATTGCCTTACTCACTTGAAATATTAGAGGCACCTCTTCAAGAACTGTAGCTTTATTAATGAGATAAGAATATGACACCATCCAAGGGCCTCTCTAAAGCTAAGCCAGCATCACAGGTTTCATTGCTCAGAATGATTGATGAAGCTGTACTGTGAGCAAGACTCTTTAATGACACCAGCCAACTTAAGCATGGTGAGTGTCACCATGGATAGGATCTGTGAAGTACTCCATGCCTTGATTGGAGGTCCACACAATTATATATCAGAAAGGTATACGGTATTTTATAACTTGCTATTACCTTTCCTAGGCTTTTAGTAAACAGTTATCTGTCTTGTAAGTATATGTACCGTTCTTACTGGAATTCAGATAAACCAGCATCACCTGGTGCAAACCCGTTATTTTTACTGTTGAAAGTTAACTGCACGAAAAAAAAAAGGTGTTCTGTCTTTAGGTAGTAATGTCTGAGACACATAAAATTAACAAATAAAAATTACTAAGCATATGAAATACCTATTTTCTCTGTGACCTTTCATGTTGAGTAGTCTAAAATATGACAGCTACCATTATCTGTCTAATTACAGTGACAATTTCCTGAGCAAATTTTCTGAGTCTTTTTTGTCATTAAATACACTTTCTTTTATTATCTAGCATACTCTACTAGCTAAAAATTCCTTTTCCTCCCATTCTTAAAAGTCTGAATGCATGCTTTTCTTCATCTGAATCAATTCACTTTCTTTTATTTAGTCCTGTAGCTCACAACCCTCATGGGTTAGTACCAGGTCTAGTCTTGTTCAAGTTATTCATCAGTGACTGGGATGCAGGGACAGAGTGCACCTCCAGTAAGTTTGATGATGATACAGAATGGGAAAGAGAAACTGATAACCCAGAGGACTGTGCCATCATTCAGCAAGACCTGGACAGGCTGGAGAGTTGGGCAGAGGGGAACCTAATGCAGTTCAACACAGGCAAATGAAGGGTCCTGCACCTGGGGAGAAATAACCCCAGGCACCAGCACAGGCTGGGGACTGACCTGCTGGAAGGCAGCTCTGCAGAGAAGGACCTGGGGAATCTGGTGGACAATAAACTGTTCATGAGCCAGCAGTGTGCCCTTGTGGCCAAGAAGGGCAGTGGGATCCTGGGGTGCATTAAGAAGAGCATTGCCAGCAGGTCAAGGGAGGCAATCCTGCTCCTCTACTCTGCCCTAGTGAGGCCTCACCTGGATTGCTGTGTCTGGTGCTGGGTTCTTCAGTACAAGACAGACAGAACTCATGGAGTGGCTCCATCGACAGGCAGGAAATATGATTAAGGGACTGGAGTATCTCTCTTACAAGGATAGGCTGAGACAGTTGGGCCTGTTCAGCCTCAAGAAGAGATGATTGAGAGGGAGGTTATCAATGTGTCTGAAGGGAGGATGGAGCCAGGTTCTTCTCCGTGGTGCTGAGCAATAGGACAAGAGGCAATGGGCAGAAACTGGTGCACAGGAAGTTCCACCTGAACATGAGGGAGAACTTCTTTACAATGCGGGTGACCAAGCACTGGAATAGATAGGCCAGAGAGGTCGTGGAATCTCCCTCACTGGAGGTATTCAAGAACCATCTGAATGCAACCTTATGCAATGTGTTCTAGGATGATCTTCCTTGAGCAGAGAGGTTGAGCCACCACTGTGACCCCTTCCAACAAGACTCATTCTGTCATTCTATGATTCTGTGAACTCACTTGTCCAATACCTCTATTGATCCAGAGAGCCACCAGGTGACTGACTCTTTACCCTCTGTCAGCATTTTTCTGTCCAAGCTGGAGAAAAAATGAAATTGAAAAGGCTGAAGATAACCCAGCAAGGAAAATGTTGTTTGCAAAACATATTGGAACATACAGTTTTATAAGAACATACGCAACTGGTTTTTAAGTCTTCTATCATCAAAAATATTGTTGTATATAGAAATAGCCACCCCTTGTAATACACAGTTCAGAGGACAGGATAGGTGTATTTTCTGGTCCCTGCACCTACAAAAGGAAATGCATATTTAAATGTCCATTGGTACGTTTCTGCAGACTTTTTATATCCTTTAAGTGGGAAAAAAAATGGAAACACAAACACCATCAAAAAACCCTGGTATACAATAACGTCCTGCTTTTTTTCTTATGGTAAACTTCACTAGCCTCACACAAAGGACTTAAAAGTAAATCATGGCAGAAAATATTTTCAAAGACTAGGAATTTTTTCTCCTGCAGAAATTATTTAGAAGAAGTGAGAGAGAGCTAGCAGTGACAAAATTTGCCATCAGTGGAGAATTTTTCCTCTCAGACATTTCTGATCTGTATTTCTGTCTGACTGACTGACTACTCTGCACTCTCAGGTATCATTTTCTGTGATCACCACTCAGAAGCTAGTAAATTCATATCAAATTTTAAGACTAAATGCATCTCTCACAATGCATTAAACTACATTTTCTTCCCCTCTTGGAGTGATTTTTTACGTTGTGCCTGCAGTTTGGCAAACATAGACTGGGTGTGCCCATATACACCTGTAAGTATTGTTCCCTTGATCAGAAAGCTATAAAGTGTTCCATCTAAAAGCTTCTATCTGAAAGAAAAGCATGAATTTGTTCACCTTTAAAAATTCTGTCTCTCTTTATTGCTGGTAATGCATTACTACTGGTGGTGGTCATCCTAGAGAGAGATTTTCTGCAACCCGCTTTTGGGACATTTCATCCACCATACCAGCAAGACTGCTTCTTGATTCTGAGATATTTTCCTTGATATGCTAATAACACCAGTCCATTTCTCTAGAGATTATAGAACACTTCTGACAACAATTTGCTCTATTCCTCTTTCTGAAAACTTTGAAAATCCCATGTCTGAATAAAATGTTAAAGTAGTATTTGTGATGACGATGCATCCACATACCTTTTATCAATGTGACAGCTAAATTATTCGATTTATTGTAAGCATTTGTCACACCTGATTCCAAATTTTCCAAAAAGGAATTTTCATTCTCAGGAAAATGGACAGAACTACTCACTGGTATCTGGCATACAATATATATAGTCTTAATTCACCTCTTTGTGTGCTTACTTTTACTATAGTCCCCACATAGATATTTTTCATTTGTTTTTCTCAGAGTTCCTTCTTCATTAATATCTTCTCCATAATTGTTTTGATTGTTCAACTCAATGTGTGCTTGTATGCCTGTTACCCAAGTTATTTTCAGAATTTTTATTAGAAACAATTATTTTCTTCCTGTTTTCACTATATAAGTATTTCAAAGGTATTAGCAAATCTGGCTTCCCAGAATACCTGTGATCTTAGATTATTGGATCAACTTTATTTTATAGCTGAAGAACAAAATTGCCAAAAGCCTATGCTAAAATTACTATTTTCACATACTGTGAATGTTTAGATTTTGAAAGCAGATATCAAGGATTCTCTTTTTAAACTACTTAACCAATTTGCTTAGTTTAATAGAAGAACAAGTGTGCTGCACCAATGGAATTCAGACCAATATATCTCTAAGCAGCTTCAGAAGAGATCACAAGATGCAGTCCTTTCCTTCCTGAACTCCATCTGCCTAGTGCAAAAGCATCCAAACTTATGTCTGCAGATTATGGCTCAGTATATTTCAGTCAACATCTACTTTCCCAGATTCTAAACTCTAGAAGCCCATCTCTGAAGCAGTGTTATCTCCAGAATTATAGTATTTCTTTCTATGTATTCCTCTGCTGTTTCCTTGCAACACTTAATCTTCAGATCTTTGTTTTCACCCTCATCAATCATGTCCTGTGGTAATAGGCTATTAAGTACAACAAAGTCCTAGTGTATTTATAAATGTTTTAGGCAAAGATTTGGACAGGAATGATTATGAGTTTGCAAATAAAGAGGTCATAAGTAAAACTGAAATACATAATTACAATATATTTGAGGACATCTTATGCAAAATGTACTTTCTAGGGTACTTTTCAGACAGAAACCTTTTGACCACATATTTCCATGGCATCCTCATCTCACTGCATCAGTGCGGGAATTCTTCCTTTATTCTGCTTCCTCCCAACCCAGGTACAGATGGAGTTCCTGCTTTAATTCAATTTGGATGCAACCTGAATGACTTTTCTGTAAGATTAATAACTCTGCTATTCAGAATCCTTTCTAAGTTTCACCTGCTGTTCCTCTTGAGAAAGGAAATATTGCTGTTTCAGTTTCAGTTTCCTCTTCTCAGTAATGATCAATACACAACCTTAAAATCTTGTAAGGTGTCATATATCATAAAAGGAACTTAAAAAAAACTGTATATCAGTTCATTTAAATCTAAAACCTATAATACATCATGTGTTTCTTATCAAAACTGATTTCAGACTTAGAAATAAAACTTTTTCCAGAGAAGCTTCCTCCTCTCTTGTTCTTTCCCCTCACTTCTTTAGACACATATTTTTGGGCATGCTAAATGGAATCTCTATCCACCCCTGATGATAAAACATTTTTAACAAAAAACTGAGATGATATATTTTTTGTTTCACACTTCATGGCTTCAAGGGTTTTTCCACTTTTGCAGAAATTTCTGCAGGTATTTGATCAATGTGGGAAAGAAAAAATTCTTACTAAGTGTAAACTAGTTTCAGGGAGATATTGTAATAGAGAAGCTCCTGTTCTCATCTATTTTAGAAGAAACTTTGGAAAGAGCTTCTTCTTTTCTAGGCTTAAATCTTGCTTATGCTGGTAATCTACCCAGAATAATTCCCAGTCAAATAAGGCCCCACGTAATGTAACAGGTTCAAGTTTTAGCTCCAAAATTCTGGCAGTTCTTAAAAACAGTAGTTCTGACTTTTAAACGTAATAAGAAATGTTGCTTCTTTTCTCCCACTTGTTTTTATTTAGAGAAACTACCTAGTGGTGTTACCTGGCATATAAAGAAGATACAAATCCATATGGCCTAAAGCTACAGTCATGGTGTAGAAAATTTCAGCCCAAGTGATTAAAGTTTCAACACAAATGACAAAAGATAATGGGAAGCGTCTGGTAACCTAGCTAAATATATGTCTAATTACAGACAGTGATGATGACTTTTCCAGTAATATGCCTACATTTTTCAGTAAAAGAGTAGGCTTTTTTTGTTTCATTCCTTTCCAGCTATTGCTGTGTCTTTAGCACATCTGCTTTCTTGTATGCTCTTTCTTCCTTTAGCTTCATTATCTCAGTCTTTGATCTTATGGCAAAACCAGAGTTCCTGTGCGGTGAATTCCTGACTGACATAGGACTGGTCATGAAATGAAACAAAGACCACTTTTAAGATCACTCTTAAAAACATTGATCCTTGATTTTAACATTATAACCTTGATGCTTTCCTGAATATATGAAATAATTTTAGCTTATAACCTATTTGTTTAAAGTGTTATGTTTTCATCTCATTACTGTTCATTTGGAAACCTTCTGATCACATATTTTATGGGGACTGATAACCTACCCTTGGCTCTGTACTAATCCCAACAAATGAAGCAGCCAGCATCTGATTATTTCACTGACAACCAACCTGTCCTGTGAAAATGTGCCGAGATCACTGCTCAGAGTTAACCAGCATAATAATTGCTATTTCATATGCTAGTATTGTGAACTCAGGTTTTTAACATTTCATTCATTCTTTGGTGATATACATGTTGAATTGTTACTCTTTCTATTCTTTTTTTTTGGTTTTTTTTTTTTTACTCAAAAGGCCAAATAACATCATATTAAAGATTTAAAAAGTCTTTTACAAAGTGGTGGCTTGGATGAAGCTTCACATTGGTGCAAGTTATACTGAGATCAGAAAATAATGAAGACATTTAATAATACAGAAAAACTGTTGACAACTATTACAGAAATAAATCTTGTGGATTTTTCAACCAGATAATTTCCTGTCATTTCAATAGCAACAAAGTTCCAGTGTCAATGTCATGAAGAACTGAAGACAATTGTGTTTTCAAGACTATATTACCTGACTGCATAGTTTTATATCTCTGTGGCCATTAATTCCTACATACTGTTGAAATACAATGCAAATGTAATGAATCAATTTTAACCTTCATCGCTAGCAAATTTTTTACTTTATACATTTCATTATCGAACTGTACTCTTCAACCTTTTTTGAATCTTCAGAGTTTTGAAAGCTTCATTCACAGACAATACATATTCAACTTTCTCATTGCTTTTCATCTTTTCAGTAAGTTCATACTGAACAGGACATTTTGCAAAGGCTGCCTTGCACAAAGGCTGCCTTTTACAAAGGCTTATGCTTGCTATATCTAAACATTTTGGCCAGCTATGTTACCTAACCTCTCTTCCTGTCTGGTTCTGCCTGGCTGAGCTGAATTCTCTTCAATTCAGTTAATGTGAACTGTGAAAAAAATGTTCTCTGTGATTCCATGTATCGCTCACTTAATTTGAAAAGTTAAATATTTCTCCTTCTCTCAGAAATATTTTCCCCATTTTTAATATTTTCAGTCAAAATCCTTATTACTAAATGTTCCACCCATGTAGTGTTTGTTAGCAAGTGTTAGACACTTTTTTGGCAAAAGGTTATGTAATTTTCATTCTTTGAAATGTTGCCTGATTTAATGTATTTCAGAGAAGCCACTATTCTTTACCTGACTCCAGTAACGCATATTGAGGTGGTCAGCTTTTGAAACCGCTTAAGGTAGTTCACATACTGAAATTCTATGTAGAGTACTAGCATTCAGAGGTCTTAAAAATATTTTACTTGGAAGAAGATATGTTGCAATGCTTACAGATTTGTGCATCATAAATCAAAGATTCATCAGAGTAATTTAGGAGCATTGGAAGATGTTACACCTATTTCCTATAAACAAACTGAGGCACAATGATGAAAAACACCTGGCAGAGAAATTTGCTGTAATGCCAGAAAATGGAATAACATCTCCTACCACAGAAACATTTTGTTCCTCTTCTAACAGGGAATGTAAAAATTGAACACATATTTAACACCTAACTATATATGCACTATTATATCTAAAATAAGTAAAGCCCCTAAGCTGATGCAAGGCCATATGTGTCCTGAAGGTATTGTGTTTGAGAAGAAATGGAAGCTCCCTTCCCCTATGATGGGTTGATCATGTTGGTATTTCATCCCAAATCAAATTGAATTGACAGTCAGCTCAATTCACATCTTTTTCAGCGGGCTAGAAAACTTTGCCTTCACTCTCCCTATATGAATAAGCATTGTTTTACCAGACAATTTGCAAATACCGGAACAGGGAAATAATCCCATTTCAGTGCTTACTGAGGTATTTTATGGTTTGATTTTGTTTTTTCTAGGTTCAAATTCAAGAATGCTTGTATTAAATCAAATGCAATCATGTCACGGATCCAGAGCAGAATTCACTTACTCTGACGTGGGTTTTGCTATCAAGTTCAGGAGTTACCACACAGTAGAGCCCAGACAGACATATGTAAAAATTCCCTGAATTGGAATGATAAGCAGAAAATCTCTTTACATTCTGACAACTCAAAAAAATCTCTTATGAAATATTTTTCCAATCAGACTCTATTATGGATACATAGCAGCTACAGTCACTATTTCTCTAAACAACAGGATGCATTCAAGTGACATATTCCAGAAAAAAATTTTGATTTGGTTTGTGCTTTTGTAGCTGTTGTTCAGATAATCTATGAAATTACTTATTTGTGTATATTTCTCCTTCAAGGCCAGTCTGACACAAATGAGAATGGTATTTGATTACACCTCTAAATTTCATAGGTGGGCACCTGAATAAAACATGGGAATTATGAGCCCGGATCACTGCAGCAATGACTACAACTATCACATTTGTGATAAAGTACTGGTTTATATGTCTCAGTGTTGGATGTGGATTTTTTTTTCAGTTATTCAGTGATTAAATTGCTATTTTTTTCCTCTTTCCCTTACAAGCCTTGAGAGACATAGGACATATTCTTCAAAGACATATGTTTTTAAAGGCAACACCATACTCGTTGAAAAATGACAAGAGATTAATAGAAAATATTCTTTTCTGCCAGCTTATTCAGGTTCAGGCAACAATCTAGGCTACTTATGCAGTGCATTATACAAAGCCAAATAAAAAGTTAGTTCCTCTGAGACTGCTTTTAATCTACTTCTGAGATGATTTATTATATGAATAATAAATGAATCAGTAGATTGTTACTATAATCATTTTATTGATAAAATTGTTGCTATAACCATTTATCAGTGGCCAAAATATTTCTTTTTTTTTATTTTTTGACATTTTAATGTTGTCAGTAAAAAAAGTAACTTTTTTTCAAGAAGAAACTTATAAATGGAAAATTTGATTGGCCAGCATTTTCACTGGTCCACCAAATAGCCTCACTAGACACAGTTTTTAAAAAGTTGAAAATTGTAAATTACTTCCCCCAAAGGTTCAGAATTACTGCATAAGGGTTTCATTAACATCATTAACAGAAGGAATCAAAAAAAAACAGATTCACTCATCCAAACATGAGTACAGACTGGAAGAAGAACTCATTGAGAATTGCCCTGTGGAGAAGGACTTTGGGGTTCTCATAGATGAGAGGCTGGACATGACCCAGCAATGTGCACTTGCAGCCCAGAAAGCCAATTTTATCCTGTGCTGCATCAAAAGCAGTGCGGCCAACAGGTCAAGGGAGAGGATTCTGGCCATCTTCTCTGGGGTGAGACCCCACCTGGAATGCTGCATCCAGCCCTGGAGTGCCCAGCACAGTAAGGACATCAACCTGTTGGACTGAGTCTCCTTTGAAGACAGGCTGAGAGAGCTGAGATTGTTCAGCATAGAAGAGAAGGCTCTAGGAACACTGCAGCCTTCCTATATCTGGAGAAGGCTTATAAAAAAGGAGAGTGAGTTTTTAAGAGGGCCGATAATTACAGGACAAGGGGGAACAGTTTTAAAATAATAGGGATTTAGTTTAGATGTTAGGAACACTTTACTCAGAGAGTAGTGAGATATGGGAACAGATTCCCAGTAAAGTTGTAGTTGCCCCATCCCTTGAAGCATTCAAGGCTACGTTGGAAGGCTTTGAGCAACTTCATCCAGTGAAAGTTGTTCCTTTCCATGCAGGGAGTTTGAAACTAGATGATGTTTCAGGTCCCTTCCAACCCAAACCATTCTATGATGCTCTGATTCTATGATCTTTTTTGAGGAACATTTTCCAGTATGCAACACTCAGTTCAACAGCCTTGCAATGGCAAGAACAGCATTCATATTGGATGGACCATCCAGTGTTGCTCTTCCTTGATCCTAGTTCCCTTAAAATGAGGTCCCTGGTCTGCTAGGGATAGCATAAAGCTGTAGAAACAATGGTGATTCTAATGTTAAATGTAGCATTAAATTTTGAGGCTTATTTCTTTTAAAGTTAGGTTAAATGTACTCCTTGTGCATAACATACATTAAATAAACTAAGAAATACAATATACAGACTACAGGCATTAAATCATACTGCTATGGCTGTATAAAATTAAATGCAAGGAGTTATATGTCTTCAGTCATCTTGAATTTAAAGTAATAGAAGCACATTTTATATACAGTAAAAGTCTCTTTTATTGTATCAGAAAGTCCAGTAAGATTCTGGCTTGCGTCTCTCTCTGCGTTTTCCTCTTTGTATAATGTTGCAGTCTATATGCTCTATAACAATGTTAACATTTTTTTCATGAATTGCTGAATAAATTAAATTATATTTGGTCTAATAAATATGTTGTCATCTAAGTAGTAGCTTCATTAGATTTTATTATGAACATTACTTTTATTAAGGCCAGTGGCATCCTGGCCTGCATCAGCCAGCAGGAGCAGAGCAGTGATTGTCCCCCTGTATTTGACACTGGTGAGGCTGAACCTTGAGTACTGTGTTCAGCTTTGGGCCTCTCACTACAAGAAAGACATTGAGAGGCTGAAATGTTTCCAGAGAAGGGCACTGGAGCTTGGGAAGGGGCTGGACCACAAGTCTGGTGAAGAGTGGCTGAGGCAGCTGGAATTTTTTTGTTTAGCCTGGAGAAAGAGATGAAAGGGGGACCCTTAGTACTCTCTGCAACTACCCAAAAAGAGGTTGTAGACAGGTGGAAGTCAGTCTTTTGTCACAGGTAACGAGCAACATTATGAGGAAATGGTCTCAAGTTGGGCCAGAGGAGGCTTAGATTAGATAGTAGGATTTTTTTTTTTTTTTTCACGGAAAGGGTTGTCAAGCATTGGAAGGGACTGCTCAAGGAGGTGGTGGAGTCACTACTTCTGAAAGTGTTCAAAAACACGTGGATATGGTACTTGAGGATATGTTTTAATGGTTAACCTGGTGGTGGTGCTCAACTGATGGTTGAATTTGATCCTAAAGGTCTTTTCCAAACTAAACAATTCTACAATTCTATGATTCTATTTCTAAGGTACCATAATGCTGACTACTGTTTATATAGTTCCTGTAAAAAATCCGTATACTTTATTATGAGAAGAACATGACAGTTACACTGCACCAAGATTTGAATATGCAGCAGTAAGATTTGTAAACTGTTTTGCATTTCCTGAAGGGGAACCACAGGAGGGAAGTAAAAATGCTAAAATGAACACGTGCAAGCTCTGTGTGAATAAAAAGCAAATAAACCAAAAGTACAGAGAGAAATGAGGTAACCAGTAATTAATAAAGCATATCACCAACATTCTCAAGTAATGACAGATGCATTTCATTGTATTATTATTAAACTTTACAATAGTCCTAAGTTCCTAGTGCCTACTGAACTGACTGTAACACAAATGATGGTAAAAGACAAGGTGTTACAATCTCTTTCACCCAAGAGACATAACATTAAATAAAAATAAAATAAAAAAAATTGTACAGCAGTAGAGTGTGTCAGAAAATGTATTTGCCAAGGCTCAGGAAATATTAATGCCATTGTGTAATGTAATCATGAGATTTCATCTGTAAACTCCACAGAGTTCTAGGTATCCTCACCCAAAAAAAGGATGATTTATAATTACAAAAGCAGGAGGGAAAATTTCATAGCATGAACAGGGAAATGAGAAAGGTTGACTTTACTGAGAGCACTCAGGAGCATGACTTGCTCATTTGACCAAAATGAAGGCTGTGATGTGGAGAGGAGTCATGAGTGATTTTTTTACAGAACGAAGGAATGAAGGGATGGTGTAGGAAGATGAAGTAGGATGGTGTCAGAAGGAAAGAGAATCAGTGTGGAGGTAGAAGAACTGCATAAACTTCAAGATAGACTAACACAAGACAAAATGCAAACGAGACAGAAATAAATTCAGGTTGAAAATCAGAGGAATGATTCTGTTATGAGAGAAGTGAGCTTCTGGAACAACCTTGTCTTTGACATGGAGGATAGAGGGGAACCCATATCTAAATTTTAGGTGTTCCTGATGAGGACAGCACACTGATAGCAGGGAGCTTGAGTTTAAAGGCCACGGCTTTCTTGCAGCTGCCAAACTTCATATTGGTTCAAGGAGTTCATTGAGTTTCATAGCAATGAATCCTGGTGAAACAATGGATCAGACACATCATAAAAATTACCCTGAATCTGCACTGCATTATAAACCTTACAGAAATTAGTATAGGCTTGTTGGAGTTTCTGTTTAGCTCTTAGTCTCTACAGTCAACCTCTAGTGACATTCAGAACAGCTGACATGGTAGATTGAGTTCAGACACATGAGGAAGATCACAGTACTTATGCACTGTAGTCTGTTTTCCTACTAAAGACTTTTCATCAGGTATGCTGCACAGTGTGTTTGCTCTTAATCCCTGAAACCTGACAGGGTACAGATTTTTATAGATACAATCACCATGGTATCCCAACACTTTCTATATTGGGACACTTCAGCACTTCAGTTGATCAGAAACACTCTTCTGATGGATTTCCAGAAAAGTATCAATACTTTTATGATGATTTTACTGTGTAAAAACAGATTAAAAAAATCTCAGATAGAAAAAAAAAGTATAATAATTCAGGTGACACATCTTTCCACACTCTCTCTGTTCCTGGAACTGAAAGAACTGAACCAGATAAAACCCTCAACTGCATATTCTAGAACACCTGACAAATTTTTAAACACAGGCTCAGTAGAAAATACAGGCAACAGCTTCCACATTTTTCCTTTTGAAGAATGAAAGTAATCTAAAATCAAAAATTGTTTCCAATGCAATGAAAAAGCTCTAAAAGACAAACCTAACCTGAAGAAAATAATCCCATTGACTATGTTAAATATGTTAGTTGTGCTGCTTAATCTTGAAGGAAAAAATCATCGGCTAGATTTTGTTCCTTTAATAGCTGCGGGATGACTCATAACAAACTGGAAAAAAGCTAAGCACTGTGTGTAGCACACTGAGAGCTATGTGTATAGATCTCTTCATAGGGAGAGACTTGCACTGCACAATGCAAATATATATGGTGAAACCACTTCTTGAGTGCTGAAACTTCTAACAGCAATGCAGACATGAGCAAATAACACTGGAGAAACATGGCTGAATGTAAGGCCATGGACCAGTACTCGCCTGTATGTGCACTGGCTCCTGTGCTAAGAGAACAATTGTTGATCTTGTGAAATTACTTATTTCCTTCTCTTGGAGGTGTTGATGAAGTCAAGGCTTTATAGACAGAAGAGGAATATGCAAATATAAATTGAAACATATACTATGACACCTC
Source organism: Campylorhamphus procurvoides (assembly GCA_013396655.1). Lineage (NCBI taxonomy): Eukaryota > Metazoa > Chordata > Aves > Passeriformes > Dendrocolaptidae > Campylorhamphus > Campylorhamphus procurvoides. Next base: position 194,436 of record WBMV01003451.1, read on the forward strand.
AAGAGGTCGTTTCAAATTATTCAAATGTGCAGACTTTCCTAATTGGGACAATTTTTCTTTACACGAAATATATCAAGTGTTAATTTCCTGGAGATTTCTAAGGAACCTTCATAGGTGTAGGTCAGGAAATAAAAATCAGAATAAAATCCTGCCAATCCCATAACTATTTTTTTACATGTTTCGCAGGAAAGGGATCTCTGCTGCAAACAGAATGATTCATGCAAGTCTTTGTTTCAGAAAAAGTCTAATCTAATTCAACAAATATTTTATTCAAAGGTCAGCTACAGGAGTTGTAGGAAAACCTCTATTTCACACAACATGATGCTTCTACAAAAGTATAACACATATTCTTAAATCTCTTTCTTCCAGCCTCGCTCCAGCAGTGTAGTAACTTATTTCATAAATAGCCTATGTCTGCATGTCATTTGCATTTTTTGTGAAGATAAACTATGTTTTATTTCCACGACATACTTTTTCAATTGAATACAGTAATCCAGAGACTACTGCGTGGTTTGTATGTGAGTTGCAATGTCTGGCCTATTGTGCAGGCTGAAAGTGAAAAAATTAATTACCTGTATTAGTCATGCAGCTAACTTCTCTCTTCCTCTCCCAAAGTAGCAGCAACCTTAGATTTCAGAAGTTTAGGAGTTCTGGATAATATATAAAGGCATAACTGAGACACTGGGAAGATGATGGCTGAAAGAAGTTTTGTAAGTTTAAAAAGAATAAAATTATTAGAAAAGGAAATTTCGGAACTGAGAGCAAAATAAATCTTTGCTGTAACAACAGGAGAATCTGTTCAAAACTTCTACTTCAGCATTTCACTGATACATGTGTCCTAGTTCAGCAGGAGGGACCAGTTATCACTGCATGGGGGCGATCAAAGCTATGTATTCTACCCCCTCTATTCATTCCCCAAGAACAATGGACCATTTGCAGCAGTTGCCTAGAAAGTCGTTAGCACCTTCACACTCAGCCTGAAGAGGTGTGGCTGCTAATGGGCCATCAACGGTTCAACCACACCCCATGACTCACGGAGTTAATCACCCATTGTGTGAGTCCCCGCCCTGGGGGAGGGACTGGGTGCTCCCTGAGGGTACATAAACGGGGCTCAGAAGACCTCAGGAGACAACTGGTTGGATCCAGAGGAGCAGCAGGACCTCGACAGGAGGAAACCACTACTCGCGACCGGACTATGACCATCACTCCTGACCAGACCACAGCCATCATCTGCACCAACAGGTCAGAGAGCTCAGCGCTCGGTGGAGTAGGAGGATGGGGACACACACTCCGATCCCGGCATCACTGGATACTGGATGCTGTTCCTCTTTTCCCTTCTCAACTCGACTGTTTTCATCCGTGAGCATTCATAACCACCACAAGAATTGCCGTGAGGGCAAAAGAGATGGGAGAAAGCTCCGGTTTCCCTGCTCCTGCGGACACAGGATTGTTGCTGCTTTGCTTTTCATTTTTTCTCTCACAGGAACTAACCTGGGAACTGCCTGCCACCTCGCCTGAGGGGAGAGCCCAGTCGGCTGGGTGCGACAGCGCCACCTGCTGTCCGTGGATATAATCGCATTTCCCTTTTTGGGGAGTAGCCAAGAGGACCTTTTAGACTGTTTTGCCTTGTCATTTGGGGGTGGAGGGGTTTTGTTGCAGACTGTTGTTGTATATATATATATGTATTGTGGTTAAGAACTGTTATCTTTTCCTTTACATATATTTTTTCCTAATTAAAGTTCTGTTCTCTAAATTTAAAGGAGAGGGATTATTTTTTGGCTAACATAGATATCTCAGTTCTCACTCAAACTAAGACAATATGGTAAATGTTTTTAGAGTAAAGGAAACAGTAATTGGATATTTACAGCTATATCAGAATTTTCAGACATAAAATTTTTAATTTAATCTTGTAATTCATCATAAAATAAATGTGTTACAGGGCATTAGTGGGAGATGAAAAGGGGAGATAAAATTAAGACCAATATATGAAAAGTCCCCCCAGCCTAACAGATTGGGGAGCATTTCCTTATCCTTTTTCCAAGCCTTTTAATATGCGAAGACAAGTGTAGCCAGGGAAAGCGGCAAACTAGTTCCAGATGGGCTGCAAATAAAGTGAAGTATGGACACTTTGCTGATGAGATTGGAAGACATATCTGTCAAGAAACATTAAAAAGAAAAAACAAAAAATGCGCCGCAATTTAAGCCATTCTGTGGGCAGTATACTAAGTATAACAAAAGTGGATGAACCTCATGCATAAGGTCCTGACCAAGTGAAAAACAAGAGAACTTTGTTCCAGGCAAGAAAACTAAATATGAGTGAAGATTTCCCTCTTATCATGAAAACAAACCATTCAGAATGCTGTAAAATTAATCTTGTATTTTCCCTCAAAGAACAGATAAGCCTCCTTTTCAACTATTTGCATTGACGGAAGATACTAAGTACTGGGCAAAGAGGAAAAAATGTCTTTAAAAAAACTGGAAGGTTACCCTGATCATATAGTATAAATACCCTTGGTTTCTGACTCACCCAGAAGAAAGGTCTGACATGGTTTAACCTCAGCAGGCAACTAAGCACCACACAGCCAATCAGTTACTCCCCCAGTGATAGTGGGATAGGGAAAAAAACTGGAAGGGTGAAAGTGAGAAAACTCATGGATTGAGCTAAAGATGGTTGAAGAGGTAAAGCAAAAGACACAAGCAAAGCAAAGGAAGGAATTCATTCACCAATTCCCATGCGCAGGTAGGTGTTCAACCATCTCCAGGAAAACAGGGCTCCATCACACATTACGGCAATTTGGGAAGACAAATGTCATCACTCCAAAATTCCTCCCTTTCTCTTCACCCAACTTTTTATAGCTGAACATGATGCCATATGGTCTGGGACATCCCTTTGGTCAGTAGGGGTCAGCTGTCCTGGCTGTGTCACCTTCCAATTCCTTGAGCACCCCCAGCCCACTCACTGCTGAGATGGGGTGAGAGGCAGAAACGGCCTTGGCTCTGTGTAAGCGCTGCTCAGTAGTAATAAAAATGTCCCCGTGGTATTAATACTCTTTCCAGCACAAATCCAAAACACAGCCCTGTATGAGCTACTTTGAATTAACTCTACCCTAGCCAAACCCAGTACAAAGAGTCAGAGAGATTCACATGAAAAGCAACAATAATTTTATTCAATAGTATTTTCTAACCCCAAATCTACTTCTCTTAGGCTTCTTCTATTCATTAAGTTATTGGGGAAAAGAATAATTGCATTCTTGTCTGCCTAGTTCACCTATAACTAAAAAAAAAAAAAATTGTCTGTTTTATTAGGGAACATTCAATTTTACCTGATTATTATTATTTTTAAATTTTAAGCAAGTAATTAACATATTTTCTATATTCTTCACTGGACACTCCAAAAATGTCAACTCTGCAAAATCTCTTGCTGCAGACCTACTTTTTTAAACTGGGGAACTCATTCTGTTTTTACTCTTGCTGAATGCCTGGAATGGCCAGAAAAATTTAAATGGGAACAGCTTTCAGTAGGAAAGGTAATTCTGTGAAAAGAATTTTAGGGGGATTTTTTGGGGGGGAGTGGGGAAGACTGTTAAATAATGAAGGGAATAAAATGTGACAGAACAAGAGCATGAATTAAACCTTTAAAATTAATGAAACCTTTATTTCTTCCCCATTATTTAATTTACTTAATCTGTCTGTAGACAAATGCAGTAGTCAGATTGAAATATAAGCCCTGTTTTCTTGCTATTTAAAGCAAACAATCAGATTTTGTAAGGGCCTCTTATGGCACTGATTAGTCAGGGCCCATAGATTTGTGCAAAGAGATAAGGTTACATCGTAATTTAAGGACCTGCCTCTGAAAACTGCTGTGAAAAATTCTTATTATCTTCCTTTCCAAGACAAGGATCTTGTAGACGTCTGTGGATATTTTTGTACAAATGTAATTATTCCTGGCAAGGATACCTCAAAACACTTCTCCAAAACTTGCTCTGTCCTGTGACAGCTGCTGACCTAGTGACAATTATTGACAAGGGCAAAGCACAAAAATATAAGGTAAGAATCATTTGAAAAGTCATTGTTCGATAGTCATTTTTTTCCAGCTATAATAAATAACTTGTTGATGTTGCTGTTGTTATATTCTGTTTAACGGATCTCAGAGACCAAGTAATAAAATGGCAGCTGAAATTCAATAGCAAATTGAGATGTAGTGCAAGAAGGAGAATATATCATTACTGGTGGATGCTGAGGACTCCAGTCCTATCACTAAGAAAACCTGTGAGAACTACTGTGCATAGTTCTCTGAAAACAATCAACCAGGTGTTACAATAGCAACTGGATGTTAGGGATCATTCCAGAACAAATTGACAACACCATACAAGAAGTCATTATGCCACCTTTTGAACCCACACTGTTCCCATATCAGAATATTTCATAAAGGTCTGGACATTGCAAAAAAGTATACTAGAGGATGAACACAGTTATAGAATATTTTGTGCATGACAGGAAATGACATAGACTTCAACTGGGAAAAGGAATATGATGTTTTGCCTGAAAGATCTGCAAAATCACTATTGACATAAAAAAAGAAAGAAAGAGATGTCTTTATATATCATAGCAAAACGACTAGAGAACATACCAGGAAAACCATCAGGCAGTAAGTGTCAATCAAATATGAAATGAAAATGAAATTAAATAAAATAAAATGTAACTGTGAAAATCATGACCACAGAATGCCATGAAATGTTAAAATACAGGGAGGACTTCAGATAGGTTAGACATACTCATAGGGTGTATTTATGTTGCTAGGTACTACATATCAGAAACATGTCAGCAATAGTGTGGCCAGCAGGACCAAGGCATTGATCATCACCCTGTACTCACAACTGGTGAGGCCGCACCTCAGATTCTGTGCTCAGTTTTGGGCCTCTCACTGCAAGTAAGACATTGAGGGGCTGGAGTGTGTCCAGAGAAAGGCAAGAGAGCTGGGCAAGGGTCTGGAGCAGAAATCTGATGAGGAACAGCTGAGAGAGCTAAGAGTGTTCAGCCTGGAGAAAAGGAGGCTCAGGGAAGACCTTCTCACTCTCTACAACTACCTGAAAGGAGGTTGTAGTGAGGTAGAAGGAGCAATAGGATGAGAGGAAATGGCCTCAAGTTGCACCAGGGGAGACTTAGATTAGACAGTAGGAAATATTTTTCATGGAAAGGGTGTTCAAGCATTGAAACACACAGTCAGGGAAGTCACCATTCCTGGAAGTGTTCAAAAAACATGTGGATATGGCACTTGAGAACATGGTCTAATGGTGAACATGGTGGTGACGTTGGGTTGGTGGTTGGACTTATCTTAAAGGTCTTTCCAAATCTTAACAACTCTATGACTCTATATGGCTGCATATCAATCTAAGCCAAACTCTTTATGCTGTACTAAACTTATTAAGCAGTTCTTCCGGCACGGACATGCATTTTCTCAGCATGAATCAGACAGTTTTAGTCATATACCTCAATTCAGTGAGCTACAAGAGTAATAACTAGCCTCTAGTTAAAAAGCAGGCACTTAGGATAAACTCAGACTTGGTAGATGAGGAGAAAGTGTGGACATTGTCTGCCCTGACTTCAGTAAGGCTTTTGATACTGTCTCCCATGACATACTCACGGAAAAAA
>WBMV01003451.1:200114-221407 GCA_013396655.1 Campylorhamphus procurvoides
AAAAAGGGCAGATGAAGCATGAGCTGGAGGAACAGTGAGGTGGACTGGAAGCTGACTAAATGCCCAGGCCTAGGGGGTGCTGATCAGTGGTACAAAGTCTGGTTGGACGTCAATAACTAGCCAATGTACCCCAGGGGTCAATACTGGGTCTGAGGATGTAACATCTGCATTAATAATCCAAATGGAAGGGCAGCATCTATCTGGTGACACAGAGCTGGAAGGAGTGTCCAGGCAGGAGTAAGTGACTGAGAGGAAACTCATAAACTCCAGCAATGGCAACTGCAAAGTTCTGCAGCTACTGTGGAATAACCTTGTCCCCAGGCCATTCTGAAAGCCAACTGTCTGAAAAGCAGCTTGACAGGAAAGCACCTGGGGTTCCTACTGGATGCCAATTTGACCAGAAGTCAACAATATACCCATGCAGCAAGGAAGGTCTATAGTGAGGTTAATTTCAAAGCAGTGTTACAAATGTTATGCTATGAACATACAGAAAATACAGTCAGATGAGATTATGTTTATCCTATCAACAGCAAGTCTATAACTAAATGGAATTGTCTGACCCTTCCCTTCTGCCAGCAGAATTTCTCAGTCTTCTTGATGCTACTTTGAACATTTTGAGACTGGCCACAGTGCTGGTCTCTGTGTACTTTCTATCATGTCAGAAATACATAGATAGGCTATGCCCATAGAATACATCATTGTTAAGCCTTTAGGGTACACTGACCAAAATATGTGCATGTCTATAACTATATAACCATAATTTGAGACAAATATGTCAGTCTTTTGGTTCTGCTGTAGGCTACAGAACTGTATGAGAGGAAAAGACTTGTTCAAATACTTTATTTTCTTTAAAAACGTACAACTGATCTATTAATATTAGAAAGTATTTATTCACAGAATCTCTGAGATTGAAAGGGAGTCAACAGAAACAGTATTCAGTGTTATTATTTCCACAATGTAATCTTAGGTCCACATACCATGAGAAAAAGTACGATTATATGTTTTGGTTTTATCTTTAATGGATATTTTGCAAAACAATTTTTTATTGCACATCATCAGCTAAAAACTCAATACCTTAGGTCATCAGATTGATTAGCTGCTTGTCCCACAGCTGAAGGGAATTCTGCTCTTTTATGTTACTCAGGAAACATCAAAGTGAATAGCATTCCTAAGAACAGAAGAATTTAATCCTAAACACAGCAGTAATTTCAAACTGCAACAAACATTGTGAAATAACTTATTCCACAGTACCTTCCAATACTCCAGGAAGACATAAAAAAAAAAAAACAAACAACAACAACAAAAAAAAAGAAAAACACCAATCAAGTGAGCAAGTGGGTTCTTATGCTTCCAAAGCATGGTTCTGTCTTTCTACCTCAGAAATGTTAGTATCCTGCATTTTGACCTAAAAATTCCATATACATTAGACATTTCTGAGTATCTGATTAATTAAGCAAAGAGAAATGAATACAATCTTAGAAAGATCTTGACAGATACATGTATTGAAGCAGCAACAATCTAGTCCTGGAAAATTAGGAAATACTACACACTCAGCAGTAACCTTATCTATTGTAGATGTAACAATAAAACTATCTAGGTCACAAAGGCAAGAGTTTTTAAGAGTAAGTGTAGCATTACTTGCTTGAAAGAAAAATGCTGAAAGAAAAAGCCATTCCTCACAGAGCTGCTCTAGTAACTTGGCTGATCTAGAAGAAAAATTATTTTTTTAGGTCTAAATAATAAAATAATAAAAAATAAAAGATGAAAAAACCCACATTTGCTAAAACTAGCAATGTAAGAAAGAGAAAATATAAACCACAAATATATAAGTAGTCTGTTCACTCATGCTGCTCTGTCAGAATATGAAACGTATTCAGGCAGTAGAAACAAGTACAATTCTTTGTTTTAGAGTACCTGCAACGATAGTTTGATGTGCTGATGTCAGAGTGGCCCGATACATCCTGAAAATAGACTGAAGACTAACTCGCAAGAAACAACGCAGAAAACCTGAGCTACTGAGGGAACCACAACTTGGCCATGCCTTATTTCAACTAGGTGTACAGCAAGAAATGTGAACGTTTGTGCAGTTGCAATTTGTCTCCAAAACAGGCAGTTGACATCAAACTGGAACAAGGCTGTTCAGATAGGTTGTGGAGTCACCATCCTTGTAGATATGCAAAAGCCATCTGCACACAGTTCTGTCTTGGGCTTTAGGCAGTCTTGCCTGGTTTGGGAGGTTGGACCAGGTGACCTTGTGACATCCCTTCCAACTTTGTACCCTCAGATGGTTCTGTCACCATCTACTAACTTCCTGCTACTAACACAGACATAAGCAGAAGTACGGAAGGAAAACAGAATGATTAACACATTGGTGAAAATGCTCATTAATACAACAGGAAAATTATAACCTGTATTGTCATTGACTGTCACAGAAAGAAAGAAGATCCTCCTGGACTGAGAACATAAGAAATTATTTATAGAGTTCAACATAGAATAAAAACAGGCAAAACACCTACTCCAGTCCCAGGCGGGTCTTATGTAGGATACTGCCTGCAGTACCTGAAGTGAAAACTGCCTCGGGACGTCTTTTACAAGATGGCTTGGTACCATCACTCTTAGTACTAAAACATGCACTGTATAGGAAATACATTGGAATGCGGCTGGCCTTCCATGGGGACTACACAAAGTAACAAGTGGACATTTTTTCAGGACATAAAAATCAAAATAACCTCACAAATTCCTGTTCTCCAGGTTCTCTCCTCTCTACATGAAGATTCAGGGAACGGAACACAGGATGGGAGTGTGGAACACAAAGGACAGTGTTTTTTAATAATTACTTCAGGGCTTTTTCTTGCTAATAGGCCCAAACTAGCTCTTGATTATTAAGATTCCATCTTCCAGTTTACTATTTGAATTGCAAATGAAATAAGTCAATTGGATTGTGGTCTTTGACCTACAAAAAAATCAATTTTTTATACAATGGTGCACTGCCACCAGGAGACACCAATCTCCCACATCAGAGTACTCAGCATGAATTAAGGCATTCTTCAATGTTGTGAAAACTGCAGAATCAAACCCCATCAGTTTTCAGAAGGAAATCCTGCCTATTTCCCTAAATGGACGGGATGGGACAGGATTTTGTAATCTTCAACACAGGCTTTAAGCACTCAGGTACTCTGATTGATTCTACTAAAAAGCAACTAGGGGTGAGTTCAATAGTGCTTCTGAAGCATCAGATCCTCCCTCTGTCTTCAAATCTCTCTGTGATTTAGCAACATGACTACTGCAGATTACCAAGTGTCCATTAAAGGGAGATGGGGATAACCAAAAATGCCTGGCTAGCAACCTATTTTCCACGTATTCTGTGCCACTAAATTATATATATGCAGACTTGAAAACATCCAAAAGCCTGGATAAGATTCCTTGCAGAGAATCTTATGCAGGAATCTCTCAGACAAGTTTTCAAAATACTGTACAGAGTGAGAAGTCGGCTGCTTGTCATAAGCCACACATTGCTAATGCCTGGTGTAAAAAGTTCAAGCAGTACCAGTGTCTATTTGAAGCAAGATGATTCCTGTCACCCCAAAGCTCTGAACAGACTTTCACTACAAAAACAAAAACTAAGAACCAGTGTTTTTCTGGCAACACCATACATTTATTTAACAGGATGAAGGAAGCTTGTCACAAGGGTTTAGCAAGATAAGGGATACCTCTGGGTGAGGCCAGCCAGGGGCCACAGTTCTACACCTACAGGTGTGCGGTCCCAGAGGAGGGCAGGGCAGAGAGGGGACAGCACAGGGTCCTGTCAACAGTCCAGTGATCATCTGGAAATGTTAAGGCAGCAAGTCAGCACCAAGGTCAAGCCAGGAAGTGCATGCCATTTTCTCGGAACAAGAGTAGAGGCAGACACCTCTACAACAGGACTCAGACAGGGACTAGTGGTCTAGAAGTAGTCTTAAATGAAACCCTTAATCAAGACGTGTGTAAAGGTCCCAGTCGAGGCTAGTCAGAGCCATCAAGGACTATCTGTGTCCTCAGGACCCCTATCAGTATGTGATGTGAACTCTCCTGCCCCTAACAATCATGTGCAAAAATATTTGTCATTCAAACTGAGATGCACATCTCAGAAGTGGAAAATGGAAAGTACTGGGCTGTAAAAACATAGCATATTGCCCTTTGTAAGCTTAGCTCACTGTAAAAGAGGTATTTTCACGTTTCCAATATAAATCGCTGGCATAGCTAAATTGATTTACAAAAGCTTTTAAAAGAGAAATGGGTTGGATTTTTTTTAAAAATGCTCATTTTCTAGCACTCTCACAAAATGGAGGTTACATGCACCCTTACTACTATATCAAGCAACTCATCCAAACAGTGGTGCTTCTACAATGTGAGCTGTTGGTAGCACTCTGCAGAAAACATAGAGCAGAACCAGGTGCCTGAGCCTTAAGGAAAATTCAGCAATAATGCTTCTACCTTGTTTTGCATCTCCAGAATACCTTATCTCACTAACTACTGTTAGCTGCAGTGGTAGCACAGGTGAGACAGTGATGCTGTTTCTGATTAAAATTCTCACCCACCTAGTCTGCACTGGGAATTTACATCAGTATCCACCTGTTTCCTTCTTGTCTCACTGGTTGTCTGCTTTCAGTAACCAGTTTTCCTACAGTTCATATCCCTAAAAAAGACTAGGTAGTCCTGACAGTCTTTTGAAGGCATCACCACAGTGTGACATTTTCAAACAGTGTTGTTGATGTATGATCCAGCTTCAAACAAAGACTGACACGTGCCACAGAATCTGCCCGCATTACTTATAGGTTATTATATCTCGCTCTTGCTTTGCTTGTGAATCAGGATATATGTAAAATCAACATGTATGGAAACCTTTCTGTTCTCCACTAGTCACTGAGAAAGGTTTTTCTTTATTTTTTCAAATCATTGGGGACTATCTTGCATCAGTCAATTTTAGCCTTCTGGAATAATCAAAACCTCTTTAAAAAACAGTAAGCTTCTTTGAAAATTTATCTGCTTACTAATGGAAATTGCTCCTAGTGATTGCCTGTTCAAAGCTTTTATTACTTTCCAGTCCATTTTCTAATAAAATTTACATCTGTAATATATCAACAGACACATGATCAAGTTTGTTTATAAAAGGAATATATACTAGATGGAAAAAATCAATATGCTAACTTTGTATTGTAACAGCTATAGTAGCATTTGACATTAACTTGAAATAGTTGCTTCATCATTTTTGGGCAGTGTTCACAAGAGGGAAAAAAACTTCTCCAATATTCAGGCAAACAGATCTATACAGAAAAACTTCTGTAACTGATATGACTTGGTAAAAAAAAAAAAGTCTATTAAACAATATTGTATTGGGTTTGCATGGCCAGGTTATGCTAGTGGGAAAGGCTAAAGGGGTGGCTGCTTTGAGAAGCAACAAGAGGTTTCCTTTATGTCCAACAGCCAGTGCCAACTGGCTCCAAGATGGACCCACCAGTGGCCAAGGCAGAGCCCATCATCAATGGTGGTAGTGCCTCTGGGATAACACAGTTAATAAGGGAGAACAAATTAGTGAGCAGAAGTAATTGTGGTCTGAGAAGAGAGGAGTGAGAATAAGAGAAACAGATAACAGCAAAAAAGGAGGGAGAGGAGGTGGTCCAAGTGCCAGAGCAGATTCCCCTGCAGATCATGTAGGCTGTCCCCCTGAAGTTCATAGAGGTTCACAGGGGAGTAGAGATGAACCTATACCCCATGCAGGAGCACCACAGCAGAGCCTGAAGGAGCCTGTGACCCCAGGGGAAGCCCATGCAGGAGCAGGATCCTGTCAAGATCTGTGGCCCCATGGAGAAAGAAACCCATTCTGAAACAGGTTTACTGTCAGGACTTGTGACCCATGGTCATATAAATAAATTTTCAGGCCTAAAGACAGAGTAATATACAGGCAGCTATTAACTTCTTAAGAAGTACCACTCAGCAGTCATTTTCCAGTATCAGTCTAGAAACCAGACTATCTTTTTTCTCATGATAAAGGTGATTTCCCTTTACATAATTTTATATGCCTCACTTTGAGATTTTCCAAGTTACATAGCTCTGTACCTCACAGTCTTCTTCTGACCCAACAACAAGATATGCATTAAAATAATTAAAAGAAACCCCTACCCTACAACATTTCTGAAATTTTAGTAATCCTAATAAGTATCATGGCTGTGGACTAAAATCTTCTGACTTTGAAACTATCTGTATGAGCCGATTACTTAGGTTTGAAGAAAAATCCAGTAGCATCGGGAAAAAAAAGAAAGAAAATAACAATGAAAGGACATATCTGATTACATGATGCTTCTGTTTCAGTTGGAGACACAAATATTAGCCTATCTCTGCTCCAACTTCAATTTTGTTGTATTATCAAGCATAACGCCATTTCAGAAGAACAATACTATTAACACTAAATCTACCACATGTGACAAGTCTACATTTATAAATAATTATATCCTTTTCCTGGGAATATTTAGGTGTGAATCATAAATTTGAATGCTTAATTTTGTATCTGTATCTCCTCAACAAGACTTTTATAGGTAAACCAGATATTTGTAACTGAAGCAACTCAAATTATGCCTGGATGATTTGCAGGATAAGAAGAAAAAGAAGACAGTGACTTTTGCAAGTATGTCTCTTTCTTTGAAAAACTACTCACTCTTTGAGGATCTTTCTTACTGTCAAAGAATCTGAATGCTGAAGTTCTGAAAAACTGGTGACATGGCAGGAAATGTTCAGCAGAGAATTTAATTTCAAACTCATTAACTTCCTGAAAACAATGACAGGAAGATGGTGTTCCATTCCTTCAAACCTAAGTTACGATCCTGAACTGAAATGAGCCCATTTCACAAGGCAGAAATGAGGCAGTGCTGCGTTTCATGAAAAGAGGTTTTTAAACAATACACAATAAATACAAATGTAATCTTCTTTTGAAGCCTAGTTCTACATCTGTGCTCAAAAAGCATGAACCACATGATAAATTGTGCCTTAGAATAAAGGTCAAAGTATATAATATCAGTCAGTCAGTCAGTCAGTCAGTCAGTCAGTCAGTCAAATAACTGTTTGCATCGATTTTCACAGATTGCTCTTTGCATGCACAGATGTAGGATTTAAACCATTTGCTGCTGCACATTACGAAGCATCACAATGGTCCTTCCCCATACTTCAGCTTTCTACTTCACGTGTCATCTTACTATCTCATCCTTGCAATGTGATAAATCATTCTGCATTGTATTAACTTTGAGTAATTTGTCAGAGATAGTAGGATTATTTGCATGATAAGATATATGTGAACAATCTTACAGGTTCAGGACCATATTGTGTAAACATTTGAGACATGTACTATGTCTAAGGTATATTTAAATTGTATGGTTGAACCTGATCCCACATTTGTGAACATAATAGACAAATAGTTAAACTTTTCAAGTTTACATATAATTTCTTAAACTTTTTATTAACACCAACTGATAGGTTGTTTAGATGTACTGACACATCGGAGTTCGCCTTGTGTCAAGAAAAACCTCTAAAGTGACTGCAGTAGGCACTGACCACTTGAAAAACATTTGAACATGTCTAAATCTCTCAGCTATCACTGCTTTTGCTGTTACCTGACACCCTTCTGAGCCAGCTCCCACTTCTCTATTTGTTTGGGGTTTAGTTCTCTGTTAAGAACTGTTAAGAACTTTTAAGAACTTTTTTGGTGGACCATCCAAATCAGTAAATCCAAATCATTTCCTCATGTGCACAATACCTGAAAGACTCTCAGAACACTTTAACATATATAACAAGAGCAACTAAATTTCTGTAAGATGTCTTTCTTCCTCCACCTGAGAAGATAGTTCTAAACTCTTGAGAAACATATTTACTAAAAAGTTCACCAACTCAATGTAAGTTTAAGAGCCAAAGAATAACTATGAAAATTGACAGTGAGAGAAAAAGTCACGACCAATTTCCATGAAATTTTATTGGAAAACCAGTCTGGTTTTCAATTTTCTATAGTTTTCAGTAGTTCTGCACATATGAAGATGGCTATACATTAACATTTCCCTCCCTCTGTCAGCAATTTTGGCTTCATGCAAAGCAGCTAAACAGTAAAACCTGTATCCTTCCAGACCATTTTCTATTATTTTATGGTATATTTGGCACATTGAAAAGACTTTTTATTTCACAATGTGACTATGTCTTTAGGTTCGAAATTAGTTTCTTATATTTTTTTCTTCACTGTAGACATCATATATGTCAGTATTTTCACTTGCATGGATCAAGTGTTCTCATACTGTGAGATTAGCTTTCCTGATGTGATCTAAATTTCTTCCAGAGCAAGATGTACCAAGTCCAGGGAAAACACCAAAACCAGCATTCATCTTCTCTTCTTTTTCTCCATTTGGGCTAAAACAAAGTTAAAGTTTTCTAACTTATGATGAATAGAGTATGTGCTCCCCAGGGAAGTAGTCACAGAACCAAATTTGATGGAGTTCAAAAGGCTTTTGGATGATACTCTCAGGCAGATGGTGTGACTCTTGGGGATGGTCCTGTGCAGGGCCAGGAGTTGGACTCAGTGATCCTTGTGAGTCCCTTCCAACTCAGCATATTCTGTGATTCTGTAATAAATCTGTTCAAAAGACAGTGACCATTAAGAGGAAAATTTAAGAAAAGACAACCACAGTTTCCAATATAATTTTGAGGAATTAAATAGCGAAACAGTAGTTGCCCTGTTAGAACAGCTTTGTTACTTCCTTCTTAGTGTTAAGCTACACAAGAAGAAAAGCCCTATAATATACACACCTAAAATAGTAAAATCAAGCAGTTAGAACCGTGATAATCAAGGAATTGGAGCTGCATTTGTGATTTTAAATATGCTCCTTTTAAGACATTATGTACTATAAACTGTCATTACACAATTACTTTGAACATTTTCCACATAATTCTGATCCAGAGTGTAGTCATTATTCAAGTGAGTAAATATTTAGTGGCAAACTTCAACTCATCTTTATCTACAATCAGAATCATAGAACAGTTCAGGTTGGAAAAGAACTACAAGAGCCTTTATGGATACAGGGAGATCTGATGAATATGTTACAGTGATGCATTGGCCAATAACATTAGCAAACACTAAATTTGAAATATTTTCCCACATTACGTTCCCTTGAAAATATATAACATTTATTTATATGACTGAACAAGCACACTTTTTCTAGGGCTGTCATTTCTTCTTCTGGGACTATACTGCCTAAATGCTAAAAATATCCAAAAATATTGAATGTGGAAATCTGCATTGCCTGGTGCTCCTGGTAGCTCTCAATACTGTAAAGCAGTCTGTAATAGATGGAAATGGGGAGGCATTTCATCTTGTGTACATGGAGTAGCAGTAATTATTCATAATAAATGCAAAAGCATTTTCCCTTAGAACCAGTATCTTTCAAAAAACAATTTGTTCTATATAATCTAATAAAATATACAAAATAATTTTAAAAAGGGTAGAAAGCCTACTGAATGTAATGATGAAGATATGAGAGGGATTCAATCATTTTACTGACTGGAGAGTTAGCACAACCTACACACAGACACACACAAATCCTTAATTTAAAAATGAAAGAAGGAGTGAATAACAGTTCATAAAATTTGTCAACAGCAATAAAATAGCAGATTCTCAAATTAATAGTATCATTCATGTATTGCTTCATAAAATTATTACATGTGTTCTGTTAATATTCAAACTTGTGCCAAAGCGCACGTCACTTCACAAGTTTTCTGAAGAGTTTCCTTTTGAATATTCTCTGCACATAATTAAGTGATCAGCTGAAAATGAGTTGTCACAGACAAACACACAAGTGTATACAGACACGCACAGAGGAATTACAGAAACCTGTTTCCAGGATGGTCCCTGCTGCAGTGGTTTCTGTCATGGACTGAGCCAGGGACACCAGTTCAGAAGTGGCTTCATGCAGCACCTCTCCAGCTGTCACCAGGAAACCACACAGATCAGACCCTCCCTTCTGGTCTCCTCTTGTTTGGCAGGTACAGCTGCATTGGGACAATGTGGAGGAGTTGGAGGGGAGGATGTGCTTCAGGGGTGGCCTCTGTGAGAAGACTCCAGAAGCTGCCACTGTGCTGGACAGAACTAGTTTCATCCATTTCCAAAACAGACCCATTCCTGCCCAAAACTGAGCCCATCAGCGATTCTGGTGGTATCTCTCTGGTAAAATATTTAAGAAAGGGGCAAAAAGAGTGCACAGTACCTATATGAGACAGGAGCAGTAAAAACGGGAAGGAAACAACCCTGCAGACGTCAAGGTCAGTGAAAAAGGAACAGCAGGCACTGTCCCAGGTGCTGAAGCTGAGTCTCCCCGTCAGTGCCCACTGTGGAGAGGATATGCAGAACCATGGAGGATGTACCCATGCCACAGCAAGTGGATATTTCCAAAATAAAGTTTTCACCATGGAGAGACGACTCTGGAGCAATGGAAAAGTGTGGAGTGACCAAAATTCTCTTTCCCCATTATTCTAAGAGGTCTCTCTTTATGAATTTTGCTTACTCTCTAGTTAAATAGACGAATATCCTTTATTATATTTGAGAAAGAAAAATAAAATCATATGCTGCACACTGACCTTTACAAGAACATTTCGTTTTTATCAGGTGTATCAAATAAAAGTCTTAAGTCTGATTTTTGATCAAAAAACTTTTTAGACATTTCAAGCAAATAATTGTCACAAATATTTCATACAGGTAAAATTTGTAAGGCATCATCAGAAATCGTGCACTTTTTTCCCCTCAATTAATAGGTTTTAACTAATTTCTTCCAGAAACACCCAGATCAAGTAATAATTTGTGAAACTTAAAATGAAAGTTCCAAATTCTCAGTTGCTGAGGAGCAGACAATTGCCAGTGAAACCTAAGAAAATAATTTTAAACTTATTGGCATTTTTCAGTGTTTCTTGAATAACTTTTAAGATGCAATTATAAATAAAACCACACATTTCAGTGTGCCTACACTGCTATCCTAGAAAATTCTGATCTGGGCAAGATGCTGGAGTAAATGACTCTTGGCAGCTTTGGCTTAGTAAGTCCGGCTCTTTGTAACCTGTGAGATGGATTTTCAGAGTTCTCCCTGCACTTCATGCTACACATATCTAGCTACTTGCATTTGAAGTGTGTGTTTAAAACTAACTTTATATCTCTAAGCTACACTGGCATCACAGAAACAACTACCACCTAGACCTATTCACAGATGATTTGGTTGCATATGACATGACAGCTGCTGTTGACTCCATCTTAATATCATTAACCTATGAAAATACTTTCAGTATAACTGCAGCCTGCAATGCTGAACTTCATAAAGTAGTTCAAATCATTGTTTGTTGCAGGTCATTAAGAAACTAGTAAACAGACTATTTAACAATGATGCTAATGTAAATTTTCCATGACAGCAGTCACTGGTATCCTGCTGACAAATGATAATGTCATTGCAACATGTCCTTAGAGCTCAGTAATTACTTCTGTATTCATGAGTGTATTTGGCTGGAAGTTTACCTGATCTGAATGTAAAATCCCTCTGCAAAGTTTACATGTGCTAAGTGCATCAGGTGCATGTACAACAAGAAGGTGTTCAAAACACCTCTAAAGAAATAATCTGTTCACCTCAGGCATTACACTGTCTTCTTCCCGCCACTCAAGATTCTTCCTGAAATGCTCCTTTATTGAACTGTTGCTTTAGTTCCTTATCTTACAAGACAACACAATAAGAAAACATTTCAAGGAACAAAAAGTGAAATACTTCCAAAGAACTGTCAAAAAACCACCCAGGTTTAAAAGGGTCCTGGCTACTTGTGTAAAACAGGGTTTTGTTATTTCAAATACCACTAGCATAGTTTGGAGCACAGTTCTGTCATGATGATTCTTTTAAGCTGCTTTTGAACCTTCCAAACTATTTGAAGGACAACATCTGAATTTCAGTAGTTAAGATACAATAGCAAATATTTCTAAAAGTGTTTTACATACTGAAGTGTCCACTACTTTGTTAAATTTACCTCCAAGTGCATAAACAACTAAATAACACTGTATTTGAAGCATCATTGTTACACAGGAGAAATAATATTAGAGGGGGATAGTCTCAGAAAAAAGAAACTATGTCTCTTTAAAAGATAGATAATGGGGACTCCAAAGAAAACAAGATACTTTCCTAACTACAGACTGGATTAAAATGGAATAGATTTGTAAATGGAAGACTTGGAAACTCCTGAAGAACAATAAAATCAAACCCTGTGGATTTTTCAGTGACAAACTATGTCAAGCCAAGCTAATCTTCTGGGACAGGACAAGTAGAATCCTGGGTGTGCTGGTTTTGGCTTGGATACAGTCAATTTTCTTCATAGTAGGTGGTATGGAGCTCTGTTTTGAATTTGTGTTGGAAACAGTGTTGATAACCCAGGAATGTTTTCATTACTGCTGAGCAGGGCTTACACATAGCCAAGGTCTTTCCTGCCTCTCACCCCACCCCACTCCACCTATGAAGGGGTTGGGGGTGCACAAGGTGTTGGGAGGGGATGCAACCAGGACAGCTGACTCCCTCTGACCAAAGGGTTGCCCTAGATTGTATGGTGTCATGCTCAGCATATAAAGCTGGGGGCAGGAGATGGGAGGGGAGGACTTTTGGAGTGATGACATTTGTCTTCCCATGTGATCATTATGTGTGATTTATCCCTGCTTTCCCGAGGATGGCTGAACACACCTGTCTGCCCATGGGAAGGGGTGAATGAATTCTTTGCTTTGCCTGCGTCTGTGGCTTTTGCTTTCCTTATTGAACTGTCTTTATCTCAACCCATGGGTTTTCTTCTTTTTACCCTCCTGAATCTCTCCCCAATGCCACTGGTGGGGGAGTGAGCAAGTAGCTGCATGGTACTGAGTTGCCAGTTGGGCTTAAACCATGACAAAGGGAAGAAGAATAAGTTTGCTTTGTCTTCAGTACAGTAAGAAATTTAATATTGTTTCCATACTAAATTCTCATAGGAAAATAAGGGAAATGTCATCTAGACGAAAAAAAAAATAAAGACTGTGTGTGACTTCTTGGAAAGCTCTTTTCAAAGAATAGATATGAGTGCCAAATGGGGATTTTCTTTCAAACTGGTTCCCTTAGAGATTCCAGCCCCAACTCTGTTTAACATTTTCATTAAAAAGTGTGGATTGAAAAATAAATAATAGTAATAAAAAAAAATTAGATGAAGCCAGAATATGTTGTCAAGAATTTTGCAGGTAAGATGTGGGTGGGGATCCTTTTCTTCTACTTGTTTCCAGGGAGAAAGCAGCTAAGCAGTGTTTTCAGTGCCATACTCCCAAACACATATAGTCACTCTGGAAAGAATACAGCAGAAAAGAGCAAGAATGAGAAGAGGACTCAGAACGTATCAGAGTGAGGGAAAACTGCAGAAAAAAAAAGGTTTCTTTTAGTCTAGGCAGGTAAAGACTTGATAGATCTTCCAGGGTATGGAAGATTGTTAATAGTAAAGACAACGACCAATTGCTACCAATTGTTCATGTGAAAGAAAGATAAAAAGAATCCAGTGCAACTTGCAATAAAGACTATATAGGTCATATATTAATAAAAAAAATGAGAGGAAAAAGTTTGAACAGGACACCCTCAGAGAGTCTTTCAGCAGAAATTCTAAATAAAAGCGCCACATAAAAACCTCAGTAGGAAGCTCTAGCATATTTGATCCTTCCTCAGAGCCAGAGGACTGGACTATGTAACCTTTGGAATCTGTTCCATCCCTGCACTTCTAATTCAATAACCACATGATGTGCTTTTGTAAGGACCACTTACAGATTTTTTTAAAAGGGTGGTCTAAGTGACATAAGGTTAGATAATTTCACCCTTTGACAAAGTAGCATTTTCTTCCCCTAAAGGCACCCCAGCTTCCCTTGTGCTTACTTACAGGTTACAGTGCTATTTAGCACAGCATAAGACTGAGAAAGTTAACACACGTTGGGTAATTTTTATAAGTATGTATGCATACATATTATTAGTTATTAGGACAAAATCTAACCTGTTTTAAAAGATGTTCCATGAATAAACTTTCTACCAATAATCCCTAGCTTCATAGAATATGAATCATTGTGTATAAAATATTAAATAAAGCAACAGCTTAAAAAAATTATTTCTTTTGAGGAATTTAATGCTAGACGAGATCATTACAGCACTGATTTTCTTCATATAACTTTACCTAGTAATGCAACAGACATACTCACCTTGATGTCAGCTAGGTTAATGCATCTTCATGATATATTTTTTAAGGAATAAGTGGTTAA
The DNA here is from genome assembly GCA_013396655.1 of Campylorhamphus procurvoides. Taxonomy (NCBI): domain Eukaryota; kingdom Metazoa; phylum Chordata; class Aves; order Passeriformes; family Dendrocolaptidae; genus Campylorhamphus; species Campylorhamphus procurvoides. The sequence continues at coordinate 214,450 of WBMV01003451.1, forward strand.
AAATGGACACATCTTGACTATCAGAATACTTGTAGGAACTTACACTTTTGAATAAATACCTGGTATGCTTACAGCATTTAAGGAATCAAAGACTGTTCTGATTTTCCAGGAAAACAGATTTTAGTTCTGCAAACACAGCACATGGCTATAGCTGAATGACAGCAATTATCTAGTCTGCAGCTTTTGTGGTGTGGGGTACTGGGGCTGGAATCCAGCTAGAGCTGAGCCAAAGAAACAGATTTATTTGAGATAAACTTTAACCCTACCACAGAGAGAATAATCCAAGTTTGAATACAGAAAGGCCAAACCTATGGGTTGAAAATGTATCTTCTAATCCTGGCAATATAGTATGAGCTCTAATTAATGTGAAAATTAAGCAGAAAATAGAGAGTGTGTGCATTTGTGTGTTTTTTAAGAAAAGCATTACATTACTTGATCCTATTTTTTTTCCAAAGCTGAGAAATAGCTTCATGTAAATAACCAACGCTTTCATATAGAAGTATATATGTCATGATGGTAGCATATTTATTTCTCACACAGATATAGATCTGTTTGGAACTGGGAAAGCTAAGACAAGATCACTGGCCATAGATCAAAAGTATCATTTTTATTGGCAATAAACCTCAGTAAAACTAATTTTTACTAGCAATTTAGTGTTTCTAACTGTAGTTACATTCTTCTCTAAATGTGATTTTGCAGAAACAGCATCGAAGGTTTCCTGGTTATCATGCTTGAAATAATTTTTTATCAAATTTGCTTCACTTCATGAGTTAAAAAGACAGGGCAGAGGCTTATTTTAGCAATTTGTCCATTCTCTTTCTTCCCCTGGATCTGGAATCGTCCTTTTTGCTCATCCAGCATCATCAATACTGAGGCTTCTGTAGCTGGAGCTAATGTGGTGATTGTCTGACAGTGGTGGCACAAGCCACACAGAAAACAGCTCACCCTTTTGCATGGATGACAGCACTAGGGAGGTGAACAAGAGAAATGAACTAAAAACTACTGCCTTCAAACAAAGGTGAACTTTGGGGTGTTTTTTACAGGAAAAGACAATTAGGTCAATACAGCAAAATGCTCTGGGTAGTGAACAGAGGCCATTCTTTATACTGTTCTGACATCTTCCTCACTCTGCTGTGTAGATTATGTCACAGAGGTTATGGCATTGGTTATTTTAATGAGAACTGGTAAGAAAATGAAAAATATTTTCTGTCAACTGTTGGTAAAAAAACCTCCAAAGTAGAAAAATGTTTGGAGGGGAAAATCTTTTTCTTTTCATGGAAACAGTGTGTTGTTTTCAATAATTTTAATTTTGTTTGGTTTGTAGTATTTTTTTTATTATTATTTAGGAAAAACCAGCTTTTATTCATGATAATTCAAATTCCAAATATCTGTAATTATCTAAATGGAGTTTCTGTCTCCTGATTTTTTTCTGGTTTCTTCCCATCTCATTCCACACTGGATTCAGTTTCACTACAAAGCGTTCAACTGCAGGCGGGGTGTCATTGTTACTATGGCTGTTGTTTACTTAGAAGATTTAGAACCAACATCCTACTCCCAGATATAAAAAGCGATTTCTAAGCTCTGCATGATTCAGAGGGGCCATATGCATGCCTCCAGTGTGTGGTGGAGGAACATGTGGGTGAATGACCTTTCTTAACCTGTACTCTTCCCTTTCAGAGAAGGACCAGACTTTTCAGTATGGATGATTACTAACCAGACTTCTTAAATATACCCAGGGAAACCCTTCCTTGGTTGCTTTAGAAATGAATAGGTATACTCAAATGAATAGGTATAAAAAATGAGAATGAAATACCCATATTTTAACCACTATTTAATGTAAGCTTACATGTTGGTCTAACTTGTACAGTACCTAGAAGACTAGAAATAACTCATATTGAATTCAGGAATTATTAAAAGTGATGGGCAGAAGCTGGCATTAGCAAAAGTTGATCTTTTTCCCCCTGTATAAACAAGACCAGATGGGCTTAGGTGGAATGAATTTAAGTTGGTACATTTTCTCCACACACCCCCCCCTCTAATTGATGAGGAAATTGCCCAATCCTTCAGAATTGCCTGGCATTTAATACTGCAATAAGCTGTAATCAGGAAAGAGACATTGCTTCAAACTTTTGTGCTTTCCCAGGTACATCCCATGATGCAGTTCAGGTTATAAAAATGGGCAGAAGAAACCTATTACACCATTAAAAATGTAACAAACATGAGATCAAATTTAAAGAGCATAGATTGCAATTTTGTTCTTGTATCACATTCTCAGGGACTGAAGCTGTCTGGGAAGTATTGCAGAAGAATCTCACAATACTAATTGATTGAGCAATAAAACGGTAGAAGAAATTCCATATCAAAAAAATGCAAAGCAGTGCACGTGGGAAAAATAACCTTAACTACACATACACAATGATAGGCTCTAAATTAGCTATTACCACTCAGTAAAGAGATACGGAAGTCTTTGTGAATAGTTTTCTGAAAACATTGTCTGCTTGCTGAGAGGGAAATGACATTTTACAAATGATTAGAAAAAGAAATGAGTGAAACAGAAACCAGTTTTACACCTGAAGAAAAAATTGTCCTATTCAATGTGTCCTATTTTTCAGAAAGAAGCAGAGACAATGGTGAAAAGGAGGACTGATGTTTAGTATAGACTATAAGATACAAGAAGACAGAAAGAGATGACTGAAGGGTGACATTATAAAGCTATATAAAACTATGGATGATATGGCAAGATAAACGATTTTTACATCTTTTTTTTTTATTATTTTCCTTAGAGAAGTGCCATGGAATAGTCAATATAAAATAATATTTAAAACAAACTAAATAAACTACTTTCTTAGAATAGGATTACAGAGCTCATTTATATAGGATGCTGCAGACACTGGAAGTAAATACAAGGAAATAACTGTGGGTGAATCTTCAACACAAGGATCTCTATAAAATCTCAAGTTTATAAACCTTAAAGCCCTGACTGTCAGGAGGTGAGAGGACTCAGCAAGAAAAAACTTCTTCAAAGTCCCTCAAAGTTTAAATGAAGGACTGCTCAGCTTCTCATACTCTTTTGTAATAAACCTCTACCAGTTAATGTCACACATAGGATACTGTTATAAACGGACATTGAGTCTAAATTATATGGCACTTCTTAATTAAATCAGTGTTACCACATTTTTCTCAGACTGATACAATCCAGACTGATATCAGCACGATTTAAATTATAATCCGGCTTTTTCATTTTCCACAGGATGATCACAACAATTTCTCCTTTCATGGTGTCATACAGTATCCCTTTAATTTCATATCGTCCTTAGGTTTGCAAAGAATGATGTTAGCATGCAGCACAGTAGACAGGAATAGGACCACTGGATGAACATATTCAAAGCCAAATGCACTATACTACAATTGGTTCAGTATCAAAATAACATACTTAAAGAATACCACTATTAAAAATAATTAACACTTCTCTCTATGGCAAAATTTAGATGAATGAAAAATAATAAGAATGAAAATGTGAGAAAAAACCCTCTCAAAATGCAAGAAATTTCTCGAAAGCAATTTCCTGAAATTGAGTTCTGCTACTGAAAGGAAACTATATCTTGTGCACTGCCGATCTATTCAGTCCTGCTGGAATCACTTCAAAAGGTGATGTGAGACCATGCCAGAGGGTGGAGTATAAAAAATTCTAAATAGATGATTTTTATTTTTTTTCCCTAGAAGTGCTAAGTACTTCACAAAACATACAGTCTTGTCCCAGAGTTTACTGTCTAAGGGACCTATTTGTCTGGTATGTGAGCTACAATACTTCATAAGGTGAGAAAGCACTAAGAAAGGGCAGGGTGTTGACTCAATTGTTTTTGCTATCATTTATTTATTACTGAAGCATTTCCAGTGACCACACAGTGAAACTGCAATGAGACCTGCACTTGAAGCAAGACTAATTTAAATGACTGAATCCTTTTTTGGGATGGATCTCTGTGCCCAGATGGTTGTGCCATGGGGAGCCATTGTGGCACAGACATTTCCCGACTCTGAAGGAGCTCATTAGGAGCGCTGGCAAACAGGCCAGGGGCAGGATGTTGTCTGTTTTCATGTTGTCGCTGCCTCTGTGCACCTGGAACCTGGTGGGGAGGGGTGATCGTGGGTCTTTACTTTCATGTATTATGCTACTGAAATTGCCCTTGTCCTTTCCTCCTCTCTGCAGCCCTAATTGTCACAACCTATCATTTTATTTATTATCCTTCACACTTAGCACAGCTTTACTTTCGCCTTCTCAGTAAAGACCTCTTCTCCCTCACAAAGTTACATGTCTCCAGACACATAATGACAAGATGGTGTAGCTGGGATTTGCATTTTGGATGCAAGAACATATAAATACGAAGTTGCTACTTCAGCATGTGGATATTTGCCTACTTTGTATGCATCACAAACTCTGTCCATAGTGCAAAGTGTCTGTCTCCTTCATATCCTGCTTTTCCTCTGGGATTCCCATAAGGTGAATGCCTCCAGTATCTCCTTTTCAGTTTTATTCCTCCTATCTAACATACAGCCTTCATCTCTGCTTCAGTGTAAAACTTCTCATATTCTTCCAGTTCCTGCAAGGTCTTTTCATACATGAATTTCATTCAAGTGCAAGACTATCTGATCAAGAAAACAGCCAATGGTTTCCAAACTTTGCCAGAGGGGGAAAAAAAATCATATTCATGCATCTTCATGGGCTGCAGCACATAGCCAACCTCTCAGATGATTCTCCAAAGAGTGAGTCTTCTCTCTAGTTGTGGCCTCCAGCCAAGGCCAACACAAGCTGTTGTGTGCCCTAAGGTAAAGAAAGCATCCTCCACCAACAGCCAGCACTCCCTAGATAGATCCCCTCTAGACTATCACTTCCATACAACTGATACATTCAACAAAACATATTTCAATAATTTCTTAATTTCTCTGATATTTCACTGTGGAACTCAGAGATCTGTCACTCTTTCCCTTAATCACCAACCACAACCTCCATGGTCTGCCCGAGGGGTAACTAGGGAAGCGTGGCACCTCAGTTCAGAAGTGGCTTCATGTAGCACCTCTCCAGCTGTCACCAGGAAAACCCACAGGCTCTCCCTTCTGGTCTCCTCTTGCTTGGCAGAGTACAGCTGCATTGGGTCAATGTGGCGAGGTTGGAGGAGAGAGTGTGCTGCAGGGGTGGCCTCTGTGAGAAGACACCAGAAGTTGCCACTGTGTTGGACTGAGTCAGTTTCATCCATCTCCAAAACAGATCCATCTCTGCCCAAAGCTGAGCCGATCATGATGCTGGTGGCACCTCTGAGATAATATATATAAGAAAGGGGTAAAACAACTGCATAGCAGCTGCATGAAAGAGTGGAAAAAATGGGAGAGACTCAGCCCTGCAGACACCAAAGACAGTGAAGAAGGAGGGGGAGAAGGTGCTCTGGGCACTANCCAAGATGAATCTGTTTTGCCTGTGATAGTAATTGCGAGTGATCTCCTTGTCTTTATCATGACCCATGAGCTTTTTTACCATATTTACGCATCCTGTTCTTTTGGGAATGAGAAAGCAGCTAGGCGGGCACTTGGCAGCCAGACATTAGCCCACCAGAGCAACAGTGAGTCTAAAATCTTCTCTCACCTTTCCTCCCCTCCAGACTTAATCCTGATTACATGCCTGTTACCTTTCCTGTTCCCATTTTTCTGTAAGATAAACACGGTGATCAATTACTTGATCATCTGCCATTCACTTCTCAAAACATCCTGAAATGGGATTTTTCCCCTTTGACACTGCAATATTTGTTTTCCCTTGTGTCTTTTAAACAAAATTGCTGTAGTATGGCCTCATCCCCTTTCTTTCCTCTGCTTTCCATAGCTGCAAAAAATGATCCTGAACTGTCTGTGCAAGGGAGTGTCAAGTGAAGAACGGGATTATTTCCAGGAATAGCACTGAGTGATACCATTACAGGAACACTAGGTTCATGTCTGACAGTCAACATTAGAAACCAAAGCTAGACAAATGCAGGTTTTAACAAATGAGAGTAGATATCAACTAGAACAACTTACCCGGGAAGTGATGGATTTCCTGTCTCTTGAAGTCTTTAAATCAGGATTAGATATTTCACTAAAATATATGCTCCAACTCCAACAGAAATTACAGATTTGATGTGGGAACCCCTGGGTGAGACCCTTGGTTAGATCAATTAGACCACTGTATGGTCCTTGTGGATTTTCAAATTAAATTTAAATTAATATGCTACCATCATATTTGAAAAAGACCAAGGCATATTCCTCAGCTTGGTTGGTAGGCAGTAACTTGCTCTTACACAATAATAGACATATGTCTAAAGTCCTAATTTTTAATACATATTTGGCACAAACTCACAGGAATATGTGCCATCAAATTAACCAAATGTTTTACCTGTTCCCAAGTTCACTTCCTCCTAGCATCAAAGAACCAGCCAACCACAGAAATATTATCCAGTTTTCATTACTTACTACTTGGATTTATGAAGTCAAAAAGCTAAATGCTAAAGGATGGAGGAAAAAAGGAATCAAATTTTAGAAAGAATTTAGGGAGACAAAGAAGGAAAAGCAAGGAAGAAAAAAAGAAAATCAAGCAAGATCAAAAGCAGAGGTCACAAAAAGCTATGGGTAAATAATGTGAAACACAAGCCTGAACATTCAGAGGAAGGACTAAAACACATGGAAGGAAAGTAAACGGAAGCAGATGATTTACTGAAACATAAAGGAATGATTACTCTAAAATGCAGGTAAAGTCTGTTTGTCATTGATCTGCAAAGAAATCTCTCAGAAAGTAATTTGTTTACAGGGACTGCACACTCTCCCAAACAGACACACACACACAGAGTCACACACACAGTTGCACATGTCCAAACTGATAAGTCGGCCTGTCTGTCTGTCTGTCTATCTATCTATCTATCTATCTATCTATCTATCTATC
>WBMV01003451.1:225617-362893 GCA_013396655.1 Campylorhamphus procurvoides
TTTTTTTTTTTCATCCAGAAAGCATCGTTCCCCGTTAATCAGCCCGCCACTTAATGTGAGAGGTTGTTGAGCAGCTGATTTACCAGTGTGTTCGGTATCAGGGAGATGGAGGCTAAACACTTTAAAAGGTCACTGTAATCATGACAAATCTGGGTATTTATGTATGAAAGGCTGGAAACTGAGAAGTCAGAAAAAAAGCATGAATGCATCAGAGAGGTTAAAATCGATTGAGAACAGTGATTTAAAGGCAGTGGTTGTGATTATGAATATGATTAGTTCCATATCCATTAAAGTCTTAGGACTTGCCTTACAGTGCAGCTTTGGGAGACAAGTTGCTTGGTCTCACAAAATAGTAAGTAGCTTGTAAATGATTTACCCTGCTTCTTTTGCTTTTTGCTTTTTTTCCTGTTTTTTGTAGGTGGTCTCTTCATCAGGAACACAGATCAGGAATATACTGCTTTTCGATTAGCAATCTTTCTTCATAACACCAGCCCCAATGCATCTGAAGCACCTTTTAATTTGGTTCCACATGTAGACAACATTGAAACAGCTAACAGCTTCGCTGTAACAAATGCCTGTAAGTAAACATGCCACTGATCTGACCACTTTATGTGTAAATTGCAGTGCAAAGAACAGGAAACCACATTGTTATCTTGCATTGTAAATACATCACTAAGTCTGTCTTCGGTACAGATACCCTTTGCAGAAGAGCCAAAGGGGCAGCAGTCCTTGTTAGTTTCTAACTGGAGCAAAATCCCCTCTCCTGCCTTCTGCTGACTAACCTGATGTGACATTTACTTTAGTGTTATTACTGTAGTTTCCTGCTTCAGGGTTTCTATGGAGATGAATTTTGTTGTTGTAAAGAAAAATTATGAATGTCTCAATCAGTCCATAAACCCCTCAGTTACTCTTGTTTGCTTTTGTGCATGATGTGCCTTGCATGTATTTGAAAATATGTTATTATATTTGTACTCACAAATGCTTTTCTAATGACTGGAAAGGAGACAGGGAAGCAGTGGTGTGCAGGATAATATATCTGAGTTGCTTGACGCTGCAGTTGATCTGGTGATGTCACTTGAGGCAGCCCTGCTCTTATATTCTGGGTTGTAAATGTCTCTTACCATTTCGTAATGCATACATCCTGTGGATATGTCTCTATGCATCCATACATTGGTGCCAAATCAAGTTAGTATCTGATCTACTTGATTTCACAGACCACCTCAACTGGAACAAATATTCTCTTCCTACTATATATTTTATAAACACACACACACACAGCCGCATACACAGAGATGCACATGCACAATGAGAGGAAAACAGAACAAGAAATGCTCTTACCAAATGAGGTAACAATTTATTTATTTTTTATTTAAAAAAGGCAAGTATAATTAGCTGAACTTCCTACACTTCACCTCAGGGTCATTATCAGTGGTTAAAACACATGCTGGATACTGCTTAATCTCAGAGAGTGGCAAAGCATTATTTCTGTTTGTCATCATGTATGTCTGGCTTCTTAAAAGGAATTCATGTTATTATGTAAGACAGTGGTATACAGTGTGGCAAAGCTGAAGGCTGTAGTAGCGTTACTACTTTGATGTTCATATTTCAGGACTCTATAGGTTTTCTTCTGTGGCTCTTAAGTTTTCAAATCCCTCCTCTTCATTCAAGAGTGAATTGCCTCTAGAAGTAGATGCCCTGAGCAACATTGCTTAGCAAGTTTAAAATAGAAACATACTGGAGAATATCTTAGTGTGGATTGTGCCTTTAAAATACGTGCTGTGTTTCTCTCACTTTCTCGCTGCCATTTCTGTGGCACTTTTTAATACGTAAACATACAATGTACTGTGCAGTTCTCATGTATAATTTATTTCCTGATTACTAAATTTATTTATCCGAGTCTTCAGTACTCCAAGTTTCAGATGACCTTGCCACCTTATTTAAGAGGAAAAGCTGCTGAGCTGCCAAAATGGCTCCATTCATTTTACTCAGGCAAGACTGATGTCCCATAAAGTGTGAATTCTATATTAAGCAATGTATTAGTTGTGTTTAGCGTGAAAATCAATATTGCCTTTCCGTAAGGCAAAAACATTTCAAAAGGTGCTTTAAAACCGGAAGGAGTCAGATTTATGCAGGTGTAGTTCACTGAGATTATATTACAATATGTGTCAACTTTTGCAGGCACCAATAATATATTCCATGAAAATAAATGACGTGGTGACTTTTTAAAACTTTCATTTTTAAGCGAAAGAGGAGGGGACTAAAATTTTTTATACCAAAATCAGTAATTTTAGGTGAAGTAAATTATTTTAAATTCTGCCTGCACATCTAGTTCTCATAAATAATTTCTGAGGCTATTGTTACTTTTCAGATTAAGGATATTGCTCAGTATTTCCATTTGAATGTTAATGAATTAATTCTGATTTGCATAAATTTAAAATTGTCTAAAATTGGACTACTTCTCTGTGTAAGATTAATACCATAGAATCAAATAGGGTTTTCCCAAAACTTTGCTCATTTAGACTATTTGCAGCAAATTATTCTCTCATTCCAACCACCTTAGGTCATGTTTATCTTACATTGTTTTAACTGGGGAAAACCTGTCCAGTTATGTGTGCTGTCATTTATAGAAATGGTGATTCATAACCTGATCCCTTTTTTATTTTAACTGAACCCAGTTTGAGTTCCAAAGAGTTTAATGGCTTCAGAAATGATGAGTCCTTACAGTATGGGGCAGACAGAGAAGAAAGGGAAAAGTAAATTTACATGTTTATGTATGTGCATGCTCATATAATTCTGTACATATCTGTATTAAATAGACATAATTCTACAGGCCTTATTTATGCTTGTACTTTCCGCTTAAACCCACTCATACTTTTTCATTAGTCCAAGTTTGTATTTATTTCTATATTTTTATACTTTGCAGTCTAGTGCCAATAATCTGACTTGTTTTAAAAACATTCAAATACCGAAGGATATGTTTTAAATAACAAATCTAATGAAATGTAGGCAAACTGACTGACAACTGAATGAACATATCTCATGTTCCTTAAGCTAAATATGAGCAGAATCCTGCAAAAATCAATTGTCTCATAGCTGGAGGACACTGCCTTCCATGTGATTGAATTTGCTGGCTTGACAGACTTCTAAAGTGCAGATGTGTGACATTTTCTAACCTAATTAAAGAACCCCCACCATCAGCTCTGAATTAAGTGATTTCATAGCAATATGAAATGATAACTCTTTGCTGAACTGCTGTGAAACGGTGGCTTTGGATCTAGCTGTTTATGTAGAAATTACTCAGAGCACATGCCCCCAAATATACAGTAGAAAAGCCTTAGAGCTTCTGGACCAGGATGAATATTCATGTGAGTTCAAGCATAAAGCTCTGAGACATGACCAGTTACCACTATTTCTGTTTCCATTTGCTTCAGAGGTTACTTGTAAAGATTGAGGGCCTGCCCCCTAGGCTATATTAGGGACAGTAGACAGATTATTCCAAAGGATTATGGATGGTATATTATCAGGTAACTCACTGCAACATTGGAAAAACTTTTTTTTTTCCCTGTTCACTAGATAAAATATATATATATACGAATGTTCACTCAGGAGTACTTTTGGAACTGGAATAATTTTGTATATTCAGTGTAAAAGCTAACTACTAATGGTTATTTTACATATTTTTGTTGTCTTCAAACAAGCCTAAAACATTAGTGTTTTTACTCTAAATCATGAATGCATATGAAACAGGTTGCTTTAGCAGATAGAATCTGTTGTAAGTTAGTAAAATTGATCTGATCTATATCAGTTTGGAGATAGTCCTCTTTCTCTCCCCTCTGCATTTGGGTTTTTTTTTAAACTCTGTTCATTTCTTTTGCACTACATACATTATTCAGAGAATCCCTCTTACTGACAGAGCTAAAATTATTGCAAAACATGAATAGTACAAGATTCTTACCCTTCAGAACACAATACACCAGAGCTGAAACATTTGTCTATTGGCATATATTGGTTTGCACCTTATAAGCAGGAAATTCTGCTTGTGATTAGAAATCTACCTACCTTCAGCTTGATTTCAGATGTTGGAGCAATGCATTGATTTTTGGAGAGGATTGTATATATTTATTCTTTAGTTGAATGCAAAATAATTTTCTCCCTTCTATGCACCATCTATATAGTACATGAATATATCTCAGCAATGCAGTCAGTGTGCTTGAATACTTACGAGAGGTAGTGCTATGGTTTTACAAATAACTATTTGCCTTCCAGCTCTTGTCTTGTAGTTGAGAATGTTTCTGTTGAAGTTCCAAAAATCTTTAATATATAATCAGTCTGCAGTTCTTGTACAGAATTGGTTTGAATGGGGAAAAAAAGAGTTTGATTCAAGTCTTTTATTAGTATTTCATACTAAAAGTAAAGCCTTTCTCTTTGAATCTGTTTGACTTCATGTGTGTTCTGAGATGAATATATACCTGATAAGTGCAATTTAGGGTAAATCAGACACTCCTTTCCTCTTCTGCACAGTTCCCTTCTTAGTAGCTTTTAATCCCAGTAGATATAACCCCCTCAAAATATCACTCTGTTTATTATTCCACTGGAATTAAAAAAATTTGTATCTTGGAATAACATTCCTTTGACTCTTGTGCCCTCTGGATTTATATGGGGTTGATGACCTGAAATTGGAGGGTCTATTTCTGCCTCACCAGTGGGAATGCAGTTTCTGGGGGAGATCCACTGAGGCTGGACGCAGCCCTGAGGACAGACAGGAGCCTCCCTCATCAACCTCCCCTCTCTGTGGATCTGTCTCTGGGCTTGTGCTTACTTGTGAGGGGAGAGGCAATACCATCTTGGAGTTAACTTTGTACTGAGACCTCCAGAAAGCTGAGAAAATAGACTGAAATGTAGTATTGCCCTTATATTGCGGCTATCTGTCATTTTACTTACAGCAGTTTCAGCTTTGATTTACTAAGCTGCATCATAATGGGATTTTCATTAAATTTGGTTATTAATTCTGCTTTATAATTACAACTCAATTTAGCAATAGAAGCGTAACCTTAGTTGAATAATCAGTGTCATTTAAAACCATGGTGTTCTTTATTTAGAAAGTGAGGTTTCATGTAGTTGAATGGTATTTTGCTAGCAAGAACTGAGCGGTATTCCCAAGGATGCAGTTTGGAGTATATTGAGAGTTGCCATAAAGGCACACCATACAGTCAGGTTTAAACTGCAAAAGCAAATAGTGTGCCAGTTAGCTGGAAAAATGGAACTGGATTAAATTGTACCTTTCTAAAATAGAATTGATTTAAAAAATGCATTTGAAGTGAATGTTTTGCTTTAATACATGAAGTTTATCTCAAACTAGACACCAGTTGATGAAAACAATGTGTCTTAAAATTTTTACTATTAGCACCTGCTGTTGGAGTCAAAGAATTTATTTGTACTTTGATGTCATCTGTCATAAGAAGGATTCTGTATATTTTTAAGATATAAGAAGATCCATATTCATAGAGTTTTATAGCTTTAAATGTGATACTTGTAAATAGCCATACAACAGAGAGAAGATCAGCTATCAATAGATCCAATCCATCAGAATCTGGATTTAGTTTTCAAGGTTATTGTTGGGAAAGTAAATGATGGGCCTTTGCTGAAATGTTTCTACACATTTCTACATTGAAAATCCAGAACATGCATTTTCCTGGCATGCAACATGACTTTTGTCCTATCATGTTACTGGACTGGCTAAAACTCTAAACTCCAAAGCTTTATTGTAAATAATTTGATCTTCATTTCAGAGGTTTAATAACAAAGATTGTGTTCCTTCCTTCCTCCTGCAGAAGCCAATGGAGTGTAGTACTTCTTGTGTAGGACAAAGCACTTTAAAAAGTAAATTAAATTTATTAACTTCAGCTTTATCATTGTAATCTAAGTTTGTATGCTAGTCAAAATAACTCATGCATTTTATTTTTAGGTCTTGATTGTTTTGAGACTTGCTTGTTCATGAGAGCAGATGACCTCTGCTTTGATTTTTTCAACAGTTTTAGATCCTACTATGAATTGTTCAAATTCAGATCGTGAAGCAGGTTAAATTATCTGGATTTAAGCACGTTGGACCAAATAATAATTTCTCATAGTTCTTATTCTTTAATATATGACTGATTTAAAGGGTATGAAATTTGTGCTGGCATGTAAGTTAAGAAGTCCATATGATTGCACCAGTGTAATTTATAGGAAAAATTGGTGTCCTCTCTGAATTTCCATTCATCTGGGTGTTTATCTTGAGGAAAAGTTTTTGGACTAATGCAGTATCAAGTCTCCTTCTGCAACTGAAGTGGACATACCAGAGTTACGTGATAGGACACAAAGTCAAATTAGATAATTTATTCCTGAGTAAACCAAAAATGGTTCTGAATTTTGGAAAATAAATTTACTCAAATGCATCTGGTCACAGTGTCTTGTTTGGAAATTTTGGTGTTGCTTTATTTTCAATGATTTTATTGAAAGTTTTATTATCTTCCTCTATTAGTTTGTGTTCTTATTTATTATTATTATTATTATTATTATTATTATTATTATTATTATTATTATTATTATTTTAAAGATCTTAATGTTCCAGAGTCCTCAGCAGCCCCTGCCTTCCTGGTGGAAGCTGCTTACTGGAAAATCTGTCCTCTGTGCAATAACATGTGGGTCAACTGTGTTCTCTCAGTAATGCCACTTCTTTGCGAGGACTCTCTTTCTTCCTTCTTCTTTTTCCCATAATTCTGATGAAGTGTCTGTCTGACTTGGTCAAATAATTGCAGCCACTGGGTTTCTGGTTCTTTATGGCAAGAAGATGGAACCAGAGTGACACACTGTCTTTGCAATGCATTGGAAAGACCCAGCTCACCCTTCCTCTTCACCAGTTTCTCCAAAGCTGATCATAGAAAAGCTTTATGTTGGACTTAAGGTGGAATATGAGGATATTTACTGCCATACTATTTTACTGGCTGGGTTTGGGCCAGTTATGCTGACATTAAAAAATTTCAGTACAAATACTGGCCCTTTTCCCACAGTTACTTCCCTAGACAGAGCCGCTTGTGATTTAAATATGGACTCTACTTGAGAAGTGATTGCAGATTGAAACCTGTTATAAAGAAGGAATAGTAGGAATCAGCTTTTTTGCAAGGTGAATATGTTCTCATTCTTTCATCTCATAGCTCAAATTTTTAAAAGTATTAACTTGCTTAACTCCTATTATTTTTAAAGTCCAAAATGTTTAGAAATTGGACCCCCTGGTACGTAATTGCCAGTTTTCAAAGAATATCATTTGGACTACTGTCTTCTTGTGTTCCACAGGCTATTTCAGTGTTATATTTATATGCAACAATTGCTCCTGAAAGATACAGGCTTGTGCAGTTTCCTTTCACTATATTTATGGACAACATGAGTATGACTGCAGGTGTTTTTTTTCCTGTAAATACAAATACAGCACAAGAGAATCAAAAAGTACTTACACTTTTCACTAGCTTATATTATTATGCAGGGAAAGTGTGCATGCTCTTCCAGTTGCTTTTATGATGTATTTGCATAGTACACTCTTAAACCCATAGAATTTGAACTTCATTTTTATTTGCATGTCATCTTTTTTGTACAGTTCAGGTATGCCTGGTGAATATCCATCAAATAGGTGTTTAGGAAAGTTCACAGGTAGGAAGACTTAATTGCTGATTAGAATTGAGACTTTTAGGCTTTGCCACAGGTGTCAAGGTTATGGAATTTACTTTTTCACATTGTGCTGCTAAAGGTGATGCATATGTTAGTAGTAGAAAGTATTATACAAAATAATTAGGAATTATACAGAATATTCTGGTTTTGTTAATTTCTTTCACAGCTACACATTATGCTTTGTTGTTGGAACTAGATGGTCTTCAAGGTCCCCTTCCAACCCAAACCATTCTATGACTCTGGTTTCTTTTTGTTAAAGATTTCACCGATACCACGTGTTGTTTTTTTCAATATCAGGGTCAGATCTGTTTCCCCAGCCCAGTGGGTAAAGTGATTTGTGTAATACATATTCAAGGCGGTAAGAGAGGAAATTCTTGTAGAGCAAAGAAAGTACAATGTGTAGCATATTATTTGTCCCCAAAAGCTTCCTGTTCTGCTTTAGTATTCCTGATGTACAGTAGAAGTATTTCGCGCTACTAGTTAATGTGAGATATGGGTCTGGATGGTGCTGTGTTAAGGTCTGGAAAATACTGAGTATAAGTGAGAAAGACTTTATCAAGCACAGATACATTAATGCAAAATTCAGGAGAAAAAGTTATAATTTTTAATTTTTAAAAGCACATACCTATCAGTACACTGAGCCCTGTGTTCCCTCAACTGTGCTGATAGGGGAGGGTAGAAGGAAAAAGATTTTACAGACCCATGGTCTCATCAGAGTAGTGTAGGATCTTGTATAGTGATTTGCTCCAGGTTTTCTGTGTTGATCTGTTCTGCAGAGGCTTGCTAATAAAGGCCTTCAGACTTGATCATTTCCATTTGTTTAAAATGAGAAGAGTGTTTATGAGTGGACGTTTCAGAAACACTGCAGTTGGGAGGATAGTTTCCTTTAAAAATCAATAGTCATGGGCTCTTTCCTGACTCAGGAGTCTTTCTCACTTCTCCACATAGAAAGCACAAGCCATGTAAGAAGCTGGCTTTTGGGACTGTTTGCATACCCTGTTAATGGTGTCTTATATCTAGCTGCTTGTGTGGCCTCCAGTTGGGAGCTGGTCATGGGTTTTTCTTTCTCAGGTCCTTTTTTTTTTAAAGTTGGTATCTTTGTCCAGTGCTTCTCTTAGGGGTAAAAGCAGCAGAGTGATACTGTAAGTGATATATTATTATATAGATAAGAAATGGACTTGCTGTCTAGAGGCACAAGCAAATGTCAGAGGAAAAAAGCGTAAGAGGTGTGGTGTGTTGGCAGGACCTGCATCTGCATCCCTTGCAGGATTACATATGCCCCATATGAAAGTGTGTGTCTGGAAGGTCAGGGGTAGTGCCATATGGAAGTGATCCATGTTCTTACAGATGAGGAAGGAAAGATGTGGAAGCAGTCTGGGGGATGAAATGTTGTCTGATGGCCATGAGTATTATTGCTTCAAAGAAGAAAAAGTCAAGATCAAAAAAGTAAGTGGGAGTGAATAGCATGTAATGATGTTCACAGTTTATTTGTGTCCTATGGCTACATGGGGCCATTTTGATCACCCAGTCTGACCAAGATGCTTGCCAGCCAGCCTCAATTATTTCCTTTATTCAACCAATAATTTCTCTTTCCAAATAAATCCAGTGTTGAATTGAAGATTGAAAAAAATTGCAGGTAAATCATCATGTCATCATTTGGATATGTCATTCACTGCATTTATCTGTGCTGAATGTAGGAGTCATACAGAGTAGGCAAGCAAAAAAAAAAAAAAAGCCTGCTGGGTTTGTTGTTGGTCTTTAATTTAGAGAGATGTCATAAACAGCATGATTTGCATCCAGTTGTCACTGTTGTGAAGCTCCCAGAGCCCCTGAGTTTTGTTCTGGCTGGTTGGCACTGTGTCTTGCCTGCAGAGAAGGGTGGTGTGGGAAACCCTTAGTAGCATGGCTTATGCAGTGGCAAGGCATGTTAGGACTTACTGGGGCCTTTTTCAAGTTTCCCTGGAAAATAGGTTACATAGACACAAATGGTGGGTTTTTTTCCCTCCCCAAGGAAGAACATCTAACCCCACAGAAGGGACTGTGGCTTGAAGCAACAATAAGTTTGGTAGATATGTTCAAAGACTTAAGTACATTTTTGCTAACAAATGTATGGCAATCCTTGTTATTTGTACTCACAGAGTCATCTACCTACAAATATAACTTAGTGGTGTCATATATGTTACACATATTTTACTTTCTATGAGCCACAGAGGATATGAATCTATTACTACTTTCACCTGGAGGGATTGGGATGTTAGCTTTAGATACCAAGAGTTACGAATTTAGCTGTGGAATTCCCAGGTTTCATCTGCTTTGTGTGTTGCAGGAGATGGCACCCTGAACAGAAACATGATGATGAATGAGGTTTAATGCACAAGAATATTTGCAGAAAGCAAAAGACTGAATAAAGGAATACAAGAAGTGCTCCCATAGCTGTCTTTGATGATCTATTGCACCATTCTGAATAGCAAACGCATATGGAAAAAGGAAAAGAGGACAAACCCTTTCTTTCCTTTTACCCAAAAAGTCCTAAAACGGGGAAATAGTAACAGAAGACCTCAGCCATTAAGTATTGGTATACTAATAGCTGTACTTACAGCATCCTGTTTGCTATTGCTCCATCCATGAAATGGTTTACTTACATTATTTATTATTTAGCTGAAAAGTGACAAGGTGTTTTCAATTAACTCAGAAGAAGAACAGGCACAGTTAATACAAATGCTCGTGTGCAGCATAAGATTGGCAAAGTTCAGCCAGGCATTGTGTGAGATGATTTTGAGCCCAGGTAGGAGGTGGCTCTGCCCTGGTTCTTTGGGACCTTTGCAAACTCAGAACTGATAGGTTACCTGGAATAAGGACTTGAACGAGTTTGAGACCTTGCACCTGAAGTTGTTCTTTGCCCTTCATTGACCCTCAGTGAGGAGGGAGAAGGGGTTCAAGACATAGCAGGAGCTGTATATTTAAGGGACACCATTATTCACTGTTGGGATAAGAGGTTTCAGAGAGTGGAGAAAGGACTGATCTATAGCACTGCTTGCTGCTTGGGTGAAAACAGAGCAGGAAAGTCTGGCTGGTGCTTGTGAACCAGAGATTACAGGGCTGACCTGACTAGAAAAACTTCCAAGGTGAACTAACATGTGGTTGTGCTGAGCTGAAAACTTAGGACAGATGGGGAAGTAACACCTAGTCCACATGTCCAGTGAGGCACAGGAGGAGTTAATAGAAGAAGAACTTAAGACTAAAAAATACTGTTCAAAGATACACAGAGAAAATTGTGTTCTCTTCCATCTGCCATTCTCATCTCCCTGCATTTTTTTTGTTACATGCCCTAACTTTTCATGACAAAATGGGAACAGTCTACAAGAAGCACCACCAGTGGAAGCAGTGGACATGGGTCCTTCCCCAGGCTGTTGTGGCTTCTGGATTTGGCATCCAGAAGCCACAGCAGCTTATTAGCTCCTGTAATGCATTGATTACAAATAGCTATCAGCTTAACTACTGCAGGGAAAGGAGGGAAAGGGAAGGAGCATAAAACATTCGTTTCTTGGTTACAACAGAAAAGAAATCACATCCTTACATGACCTCAGAAAAACCGTGCCTGTTTCCACCTCTTGTCTTACTCCCCCCTATCTGCCTTAGACTGCATAACAGTCAATACTTCAATATTTTGAGGGAGTGAGTGGAAGGAGGAAGTGGTGATGCTGTACCATAAAAAACAGTTTATACAGATGAGTTGGATTGCTTCCCTCCATTCTTCTCTGGGTCATGGGCAGATGTTGAAGGACTCCTATATTTTTATTTCCTGATGAAAGTCCCAGAAAACCCATCAGTCTTTCAGTTACTGTTTATGACAGGTATCTTGTGCGCTTCAGAGCAGCTGGCAGGCACCAGAGCTTTGCACCTTAATCACATTTTCTTTGTCGGCCTTTCACATACTATGCTAAATGGGAGACTAGTGGAAAATCCTTTGAGCAATTACAATAATAGGATAATAATAATTATTGCAGTTCCTTGCACTTATTTAGTGTCTGTGAGATTAAAATGAGATCCAGCATAATGTTACCCCTTTGAAAAGCTGTGGATATCCCCTGCCAGCAGCATCACCTTGAGAAACTGCTCTCCAGGGCCTCACCTTCCTGCTCCCTTATATTTGATATGGTAAGGCAGGGCTGTACTGCCACCTTCCTATTCATGTCTGTGAGCAATTGACTGCACAAATGAAGTCATGAAAGAGAATGTGAGTGAGGGAAATCAGCACCATGAAGTTTTTTTCTCTGTGTGCCTATAAAAGACAGGAGAACATCAAAGGGTAATCTCTCCAGTTCAGAGGGAGCATGCTTACATAAGACATTTTCCTTTCTCGACTGCACATCATGTAGGTCTTAGAAGTACTAGTGAGAGGTAGGTGTGTGCAACCAAAAATGTAGCACATGGGTATAGCTTTAAGCCTATTGGTTTCTTAAGGTGTGCATTAAGATAATGCACTACCTTCCTATGTGGTCCTGTCTGTGAAAGTATTGTCTGCAAACTGTTGGGTTATTGGCACTGTAAGTTAGCACTTTCTGTCTACTGAAATAAAATCCCTTGGGGCCTTTTCCTGCCCCCCCAAAAGTGTTTTAATTAAAAAGCATTTAATTAAAATTATAAAGTTCGACATCACGTTGTCAAATCATTGTACCTATTTTTAGTGCTGTGATGATGATAAGTTCCTTAAAGATGTGTGTGACCATAATAAGCTGGTGCTATAGTTTTTTCACCAAGACAAAAATAGCAAAGTGATTAAAAATCCTAGATTATTTTGTGTGTGTGTGTGTTACAGACTGTAACTTTCCATGTTGAGAATACCCATCCCTCTTTCTCACCTCTTCAGCAGACAGAGATAGAGGCATTCAAAACCTGTCAGAAGACAGGAACACATCTATCTCCCTGCATCTGTAGCATGGGTGACTGAAAGAACCGTGTTTGTCACTTCCATTAATGTGGCTATCTTGATGCTTGACTTCAAGAGAGAAAATAATGGCCCAGACTTCCTAAAATCCAGTATGTACCACAATTCTGGCTCCCTGTACAGCCAGTTGTAACCCACAGTAGACCTCAATGGAGGGCAGCCTGGATGTGGCCATTCCCAGCATTGCACTGGATGAAATATCTTCAAGGCCAGCCATTCATTACGTGAGAAGGCAGACGTTAGAGGTTATCCTGTACTATTTCTCACTCTCTTCTGTGGTCATCCTTACTAAACAGAAGATGTTTTGGTCCCTGATGTCTCTTTGGATCTAATCCACTGGAAATTATAACACCTGACAGTGATCCCAAAGAATTGCATCAGAAGTTTGCTGGAGTATTTTGTTTCTTACACTCCTGTGGCTGCCCTGGTTATTCCATCTCCATTTGTCTTTGCCAAGGACATGAGGAGAGCAGATGACTGGCAACCTTGTCCTTCTTGGAGCCTTTTTTCTCCTGCACCTGTACTTCATCCAGGAGAACCCCTATGCAGATTAATTTTTGGAGCTCAGACTGTTTGTTTTCTTAGGACTTTTACTTGCATTTTAAATTATGCACTTGGTTGACAGTATTTGTCCCCAAGAAAGGAAGTTTGGGATGATTGGGACAGATCACTGAGACTACACTATAGCATTTTGGGACGGTGTCTTAGGTTTAGCTGCAGAGGCAGAGACATGCAAAAGCATTTTGTTTCTTCTATCTGTATGTAGAGAAAGCTTTATAAAGTATTAAATACCTTTAAAATGCTCTATTTTGGCTTTATGTGAGGAATTGTAAACCTTTAGGAGATGCTTTTCAGGAAGAGGCTTTAAGGTACTTAATCCATTGCACATCCTGGCAGGACAAATTCCAATACTCCGTTGGAAGCATGGATGGGAGTTAATTTATTTAGACCAAGTTGTTAATTTCTGATTGAAACTGTTGCCCAGAAGTCTCTGTAAATGTATATAGTTAACAGAGAGCTGTCCTGTACATGTATTTTTATACTACTTTCAGCTAATTCAATGATCGAAATACTAAATCTAGCACTTAGACAGATTTTGGATTTATGACAGTCCCTGAAGGACTTTGGCTTACAGTTATTCATATAGGTAGTTTTTGAAATTTATGACAGAAATAATAACTCTGAAATAATATTCATCCGATTGCTTATTTAGAACACCCAGTGTGAGAACAAAAAAATGAGCAGCTAGAAATTCCTGGGGCAAAGCTTTGGCTCAGTGCTCTGCTGTCCCTCACAGGGCCGGGAAACCACAGACATTTCAAAGACTTAAGGCAATTTTTAGAATTTGCAGAGTGGTAGAACTTAAGTGAAATTTGGCCCAGAGCAGCAACTAGTATTAGTAATTTAATTTAATTTTAGGTGCTGTACTTAGCTATTTCAGCTTCATCAGTGTTTTCTGATCTTCAGAGATGTGCACATGCACTGTAGAAGCATTTAGCAAGTCATCTCTGTCCCACTCCCAATCCTCACAGGATGATGATGATTTTCAGCAGCTTGTTCTGCCCCTCTTGCTGCTCTGTCACTGTCGGTGCTGTTGCCCGGAGCACACTCTGGATTCTTGAGGGGTTACAACAGATCTCTTGGGTCTAGTCAGTAACGAGGGCACCCTGAAAAAATGAGAACAGGCAGCTGGAGATGAGTGGAGTCAAGTCTCAGTGAACTGCCTGATGGGGTGTTGCCCTGCCTTCTTCCTTCCCTCTTGGGCCATCATATCCACCAAGCTTTATGAAAGGAGTCTGCCAATTATCAGGGATTTTATATATATATATATACTATATTTTTTTTTCTGTCATATTTGCCATATGTGCTTTTCACATTCTGTAGTCAAATAAACCAACTGTGACCTGAAGGAAAGTCCTTCTGCAGTGGGAGCAGAAAATGTCCTTCTAACATTCATGTCTTTGTAAGAAGAGTGCTAGTGATGTGATGTGATCACGTGTGAGCAAGAGACGGAAGCATTCAAATGTGATCTTTCAGATATGCTTGGGATGATGGCTTTGCTTTATTGTTTTCTTTTGGGTTTTTTTGTGGAATTTATTGTTTGGTTTTGTTTATTTTGTTTTATCTCACATTCAAAACCAATAAACAAGAATCCCCTGTATAAAACTTACAAATTCTAAAAAAATATTAAAATTTGACAGTGGGTGAATATGGGCAAAGCTGGTCCTTTCTGTTTCAGTAGGCACACCAGGACAGGTGTTGTGTTGGATTAATGCTGTTTTATGGGTCATTACTGACCTGCAGAGGAGCTGCTGCCCCACTGCCACCCAGAGATGTGCCAGTGCTCCCAGGCAAGGCTCATCACTGCGGGATGCTGGTGTCTTTGCAGCTACTGCCCCATCCCAGCTTGGCCTCCGGAAGGGATGCGCATGCACTGGGGTAACAGGCAGGGCTGGCTATAGGATGGGGATGAGGTTAAACTGCTAGAATTGCACAAAAGCCATGGGGTGGCTGCAGCTATTTGAGAGTAATGGAACAAACCTGCTTTGAGCTCCAGCCATGCTGTGCCATGCCCACCTCGGTGGCTGGCTGCCAGGGGCTGGGGTCCAGGCAAGGATCTGCCTGGTGCCTGCCCACCTGCATCCTCACAGGAGTGGGGGCAGGGCAGCAGGGCTGGAGAGGGCATCAGCATTTCTTCCACAGAGGTAAGAGCCTATAAACGCTGATTATCAGCCTCAGGCTTACTGCAGAGTACTGTCATTAAAAGCTCAATTGCAACCACTAAGATGAATATAAGTGACTCCAAAAATAGGTGATTGCAGAAGCAAACTTTCAGACCTTTTAATAAGCAAAATAGCTGGTGCTTGTTTGTGTGCCTTGGAATTATGTGGGGTTTTTTTCTTGCTCTTTAGGGTTAATACACTGTAGCTGTATCATAAGAGCGTGTCTGCTAAGTGTTTCTAGCAAGACTTCTTGAAATGCTGCCAGAGACCTGGAGAGCTGCATACCTTGCTTTTAACACAGAGAGACAGCTTTGAATCACACGTTGTGCCACTGCATAGCCAGGGCTGTAAATACCCAATTTTAATTATCAGGTATATTCATAATTCATTAATAGGAAGTAGACAAACAGCCTGGGATGGCATTGCATTGCATTGCATTGCAAGAAAGATAAATGGAATTTGCTGCATAAATAGATGCTGGAGTAGAATGTGTGAAATTTTTCTTTCCTCCATTTTGTCTTGCTGCAGCTATTTTGCTTGAATTCTCAAAGTCCTTCCAGGAAAAGGGGCTGGAAATAGGACAAATGTACATCTATCACAAATGTTCAGAATTCTGAGACTGAGCTTCAAGTAGGATGTGAGCTGCTGAATGCAAAAGCCACAGAAGAAGCCGTAATGTTTTATATGTTCTGTGGCAAATATTTCTCTAGTTATTTAACATCACCCATTTAAACTTTTGGATGTCTTGAATAAAACACTTCCTTCCATTTGTTCTTGAATATATAAGTTTAATTGACTTCTGGATAAATATTCCAAGAACTGCTTATCAATTTGGGTAGTATGATAGATGATATGTCATTGATTTAATGACATAACCCCATGTTTAGGTAATGAACTTCTCACAGTCTTTCTCTTGTCA
The DNA here is from genome assembly GCA_013396655.1 of Campylorhamphus procurvoides. NCBI lineage: Eukaryota > Metazoa > Chordata > Aves > Passeriformes > Dendrocolaptidae > Campylorhamphus > Campylorhamphus procurvoides. Next base: position 241,909 of record WBMV01003451.1, read on the forward strand.
ACATAAAATTATCTGCTTCAACAACTCTTTTTCAGGCTAAATTAAAAGTAGCATGTGAGAAATGTAATGTATATTCAATATATCACATACTCAGCTGTAACTTGAGTCTAGACAGAAGAGTACACTATTGCCTAGCCATCAGACTAGCTTTGGGGGAGTACTCAGCTATGAGAAAATGATGAGTACCTAATTTTGTATCATTAGAGGTAATTATTGTAACTAGGACTACTTTTAACCTAAAGGTGAACAAATGGCACCTGTGCAATATATTTGTCCATAGTTTGAAATGCCAGTTTAAATGAAAGATATAGTGGGAAATAGCAAACAGAAATTTTTAGTTTGTTCAAAATACCCTTTTTCCTTGTGTAGGTGTCTTTGTATAGTTGTGATGAAAACGACGTTTAATACAATGTAGTAGTTGTGTGTAGTCTTAGTGTCAGATATGTGTTACATTGTTCCTTTGACTGGGCCAGGACTTGGCTAGGAGGCTCCTTGGCTGCCACCACTCCATGCACCTCAGTGTTGGGAGGGCCTGGAGAAGTTCAAACCTCCGTGGGTGAACTTAAAAAGCCCCTAGGCCCACTAACTTATTTTACTCTGTCATGCAGTTTAGTTGGAAGTAATTCATAGGTAGGAGGGGGGTGTTTTTGTTCTTGGTATTTTTTTAATGTCAAAAAACATCAAGATCATGAGATACCTGATTCCTAGTGGAAACACCCCATAGCCTACTGTGAAAAAATCTGCTTATAAAATTATATACAGAAGCATTTCTTAGCCTTTTCTTTGCAGCTGATATTTTTCCCCAAATGGAAAAAAAAGCTTTTGGCTTCCTCTGTGTCTTTCACATAGAGATTTCAGAGGTGTTTTTATTACCCCTTAACTAACTTTCTGAATGTTTCATGATGTTTGTGGAATGTGAAAAGACTTTCAGTTGCTGCTCAGATGGATTTGTTTTCTGTGTGTTGTAATGGGTCAGAAGAGCAGAGCAGAGCAGAAATCCAGTGGAAGGTGCGTGTCCTCCATTTTGGTTGGTCCACAGGTAGGGTGAAAGGGGAGGTCTCTAATTCCTTTTAACAGGTAAAGTTCAGCAGCTACTGGCCACAAGGAGAGCTCCTCACTGCTGCTGCCACAGACAATAGAAGCAGTTTAGGCGCCTTAGGAAAAACAGCTATGGGGAATGAGGATGGGCACATTGCATTCTATGTCAGCAACCAGCTGGAGTGCATGGAGCTCTGTCTGAGCATGAGGAAGTGACTAAGAGTTTATGGGTCAGGATTAAAGGGTGGGGAGGGAAAGGTGACTGAAAGGCGACATAGTGGGAGTCTGCCACAGGCCACCTGACCAGGAAGATGGAATGGCCTTCTGTGTACAGACACTAGCAGCTTCATGTTCACAAACCCTGGTCCCCATGGGAGACTTCAGCCACCTTGATGTCTGGGAGGGACAGCACATCAGGGCACAGGCAGTCCAGGAGTCTCCTGGAATTAATTAATAACTTCTTCCTCCAAGTGATAAGGAGCCAATAAGGAGAGGTGCTGTGCTGGTCCTTGTTTTTACTAAGGAGGAGGGTCTGGTGAGGAATGTGAAGCTCATGAGAAGCCTGAGCTGCAGTGACTGTGAAGTGGTGGAGTTTGAGATCCTTGGGACAGTGAGGAGGGTTCACAGCAAGGCCACTGCCCGAGACTTCAGGAGAGAGTTTGGCCTATTAGAAGATGAGCTTGGTAGAGAACCACGGGATAAAGCCCTGGAGGAAGGAGGGGTCCAAGAAAACTGGTCAGTATTCACAGGATCACCTCCTCCAAGCTCAGGAGGGATGCATCCCAGCAAAGAGGAAGTCAGGCAAAAAATAACACATGTGGATGACCAAGAAGCTCCTGGACAAATGCAGAAACAAAAAGAAGGCCTACAGCATGTGGAATCAAGATCAGGTAGCCTGGGAGGAATGCAGAAAAATTGTCTGAGCAGCCAGGAGTCAGGTTAGGAAAGCTAAAGCCCTGACAGAATGAAATATAGCTAAGGATGTCAAAGGCAACAAAAAAGCTTCTTAAGGTGTGTCAGTGATTAAAGAAAGACTAGGGAAAATGGGGGCCCTTTCTGGGACCACAAGGCCATGGTACCTGATGAGATACATCTGCAGGTCCTAGGGGAACTGGCAGATGAAGTGACCAAGCCATTATCCATCCTACTTAAGAACTTGTGGCTGGCGGGTGAAGTTCCCACTAACTGGAAAAGGAGAAACATAACTCCCATTTTTAAAATGGAAAAAAGGAAGACATGGGGAACTGGAGGCCAGCTGGTCTCACCTCAGTGGCCAGCAAGGTCATGGAGCAGAAACTCTTGGAAGCAATGTTAAGATTTAGATTAGCTATTAGGAAGCCGTTCTTTCCTATGAGGATGGTGAGACACTGGAATAGATTGCCCAGAGAAGCTGTGGATGCCTCATCCTTGGAAGTGTTCAAGGCCAGGTCTGATGGGGCTCTGAGCAAGTTGGTCTAGTGGAAGGTGTCCATGGCAGGGGTGTTGGAACTAGGTGATCTTTTGGATTCCTTCCAACTCAACCCATTCTATGGTTCTTGATTTTCTACTGATGAGGTATTTGGGGCCTGATTTCCTGGAATACTGTGCTGAGGACACATGCTGCTCTGTTAGCCAGAAAGCTAATGGGAGATGGTGTTATCACTTTAAAAAAAAATAGGGCTCAATTTTTGAAATTGAAACAGTGAATGCCAAAGGCAGTTTATTTTGTCTGGGAAAAAAGTCAGTAGAGTTTCTGCTGAAGCACATATGTGGTTTCACCCAAATACAGTATCAGTAATTTTGTGAAGTGACTTTAACCATCAATTTCTGTTTCAATTTGAGTTTGTAAAATAAATAAAATTCTCCAAAACAACCTTCTTTTATAGTTTCTAGGACAGTTAGAAATTTCAAAAATATTCGATACTCAGCTATATGTACTGTGTGTGCAATAGCTTCTCCTAGGTAAATACTGTGGCAAAATGACTCTAGGTCCAATTTCCAACAGTTTAATGATCTGTGTGCCAAACACAGAAATTTTATTTTATTTAGATGTTCTCCCCAGCAACAATCTGCTGTTTTAAAAACTGAAAATACACAAAAATTTGAAGAAAAGGAAATCAGTGACATAAACTATTCAGTGCCAATAATTATTTCAGAGCATGTTCTTGTTCCCCATTTCTGAGAGTTTAAAGGGGCAGTTTTATACTTTAAATAGAAATAATACCCTGCAAACTAAAAGTAAATGCACTCAACAGCCAAGCTACAAGTTAAAATAATCGTTACTCTATGGCCCATCCAATGTGCATTTAGTGATTCTGCTTTAAAAAACAAGGTACAGATAGTATTGTTCTTCAAGGCCCATCTCAGAAAAAATTTCTTTTTATGGTTTTCTAAAAAAACCTGTTATGTCAAAGCCATTGTAATGATGTGTATGCATAAAGTTAAGCATACTTGCTCCTTAGCTGAACAAGGCATTCAGGGCATTTACTTGTTCTTCAGGCCAAAGCACACTTTACAAATGGGGAAAACAAAGTGAAATATTTGCTTGAGGCTAAGGAACCAGTTGCCAGCAGGTTTGGAAGGGACTAAATTCCCTGACTAGCTTCCTGACAGATGGAGCACAATTTGAGAGCCATTTAGTTATTCAGATAGGTGTAAGAAACTTCATGATGGTTGTGTTCTATGGTTTCTTTATTCTCTGCAAATGCTCTATCTAAAAAATAGACTTTTTAAAATAGCAAATAAACTATTACATGGCAATCTATTATAATAAAAATAAATAAAGAATTATGTATACTTTCTTGTTCTTGTCTTACAGTGTTGTCATGAAAATGTTTACAGCCTTAGCAATATTTTTCATTTTCCCTAGTAACTTTAAAGCTGTAATTTAATTTTAGTGTGTGGTATACAATTGCTTGCTGGTTTATCATCAAGTTTAAGTGGTATATTCCTGGAGCATGAAGGACAATTTTCCCTAGGAAGATTAGATTCCCAATTGTAAAGAGCAAAAACAGTTGCTGAACTATTGTTTTACTATTCTTTTTTTTTTTAATTTTTGTATTAATAATTTATTAAGTATGTAGTGTAAGCTTCTCACGCATTAATCTCTGCCTGAAAAAAAAAATTAAAAATAATTCCTCTGTTTGTTGTTGGGCTTTTGTTAAAGGAAAATTTATGTGAGACTTTTTGATAACAATTGAAGTATGCAAACAATTCCAGAGAATGGAATGAACTTTCAGAGTTTAAGTAACAATGGTATAAATTACAGTTATTTATTTCATGTTTTTCTGCTGCATTTACCCCACAAAGTTTGTAAGCAACAGATTAAAAACAAACAAATGATGAAACTACAAGCAGAATGTGGGGTTTGCATGATAAGTGATAGTCCTATGGGACTGTTTTCAAAGAAAACTGGGAAGGCAAACCATTTACATGGATTCAATTCAAATTAACTGCGCACTGGCGGAAATCAATGAGGCCAACCCACTCAGAAAGACCCAGGAGCTGTAATTATAAATAGTTGAATGCTGGGAGAATATTCAGGGAAATTATTCACTTCCGGCCACTACTGGAGACAGGTGGATGGTTTACTTCATTGTTATTTTGGGGAATGTCCAGTCCTGTTAGGATTATAAACTCTTTTTTGTACTACTGCGCTAATAGAAGGACAGGCTAGATGTGATGGCCAACCAATGTCTTTGGGCTGCTGAGACTGACCCCCAAGTGTTCGTTTCCTGGATGCAGGAGCCACCAGAGTGCTGCTCATACTATAGAGCATCAGCCCTGTGTGGCCATAGGAAATGGCAGAAGATGGAAAAACAGGAGAAGCTCAGAACCAGTGAAGCAATTATGTGTCCAGTGCACACAGCAGCACTAACGAAAGCCTCACAGGTATTTCCAGAGAGAATGTACCCTTTCTACTCATAAACATCAAAGGATCTGTAGGGTTGCTGATTAGGAACTGGAGCTTCTTTTACTTAAAGAAGGCATGGTTAATTAATGATTTTGCGTTCTGATTAGAAAATTAACATTGCTAATGCTGTTATTAGATAACTGAATTTTGGTATTATAAAAGCCTTTTGAAATGCAATTTGACAGAGCATATATCAGATTAAATTGGATTGATTATGGGAGTTTTGAAGTTGTTGATTTCTTTGAGAGCTCTGTTAACGAAGCATTATATTGTAACAGAACCCATTAATAGTGCTGTTCTACTTAGCTAACGGCCCATTACCCTCAATAGGTAATAAAGTACATACTCAAGACACCATAGCAAGCTGGGCAGGACAGAGTTACTCCACTGTGTCCACTATAGATCTTCAGGTACAGTTCTAATTTTGTGGTGCTGGGGGAGTCCTGATTTTACTGTCAACTTGAGTTGATAACACCGAGTCACACAGACCCCTGTCACGAAACAAGACCATAGTTTGGCATTGTCTATTAGCATCAGTGGACTGTTGTGATAATACCACATGGCAGGATGGAGCAGTGGCAGTGTTTTGTCTATCACAGGAATTAGTGAAAAGTATTGACACACTGGGACATGGACTGTGATCCTCCCAAAATGTCAGTAGTTACCTACGTATTCTCATCTCCCCAAACCTTTTGGTTTGCGCTCTACTTAGGCCAAGGCAATTTTTACAACTTGATGACATGCTAGATATTTAAGTGGACAAGATCGTATTACGGGTTTCACACTCCCAGGTAGGGTTAAGAGTCTTATGTCCCGAAACTAGTGAAGTGATAAATTTATTTGATATCTCTATGTAAAACAGACCTTCCTTAAAAGCATAAGAATACTTAAAAACATTTAAACTGCACATTTAGGGGCTTCACTAAATTACTAGTGTAGAGTAATTCAGCTGATGACTGTAAGCGTATTCTTTTCTTTTTGTTTGGATGTCTGGCACAGTCCTTTTTGTCCCAAGACAAACTTTGGTTAATGGTTGAACTCAGTGATCTTAAAGGTCTTTTCTAACCTAAAGGATTCTGTGATTTCTATGATTCTATGTAGTTTTGCTGAGTTTCTTTTGGGTGAAGTATTTTTCTCCATAAAGGCCAAAACAACTGTGTTGTACTCTGGGGTACCATGCAAGAAATGAAAAATATGCATTAAATATTAAAATAAGGAAGTCAACCTCAAAACTAGTATTACCTAGAGACTTTTCAGTTCTTTTACAAAATTCCCTGCATTGGATGTTGGCCAAAACCTTATCATCTTATATAAACTTTGCAGAGAAAAAGCCTTGGTGCCTCATTTCTGAATGTTAGTGCCGCATCTGTGGAGTTCTTTGTTACTTTTCCATGCTTTACTGTAATGGTTCCACTGAAGGCAATGGGCGATTCCAAGGTACAACTCAAGAATATAATTGAAAGTCCTGTGGTGCATAGATACAACAAAGAGTTATTTTTCATTGTCCGAGTTTCTTGATAGTAGTGATGATGCAGGAAGAGATATTTGTACAGTTGGCAGCTTAAAACTGCACTATTTCAGGTCAGGAATGCATGAGGTCAAAAATAAAATCCATGGTGCTATTTGTTGTTACTTTTGCAGTAGAATTGCCCTTAACGTAGATCTTTCCAAGTCCACAGTTGCATGCTGAGATTGTCTAACAGTCCTTAAAAAGAAGCAGCCTGCAAGGGGAACAACTAATAGGGGAAATACATTCTATAGCAGTTCTGTTGCTATCCCAGCATACATGGTCTGCTTCTTTATGCTTAGGAGATAAAGCAAAACTTTTGCTTTATTCTGTGAGGAGGTTTTTGGGGGTGGCAGAAAGATTGGGGATGTGAGAAATAATGTACTTTCTGGAAGTTTCTATTAAATTACATGCCCCAAGTATCCCTGCGTGATCTTGACTGTAAGAGGTGAAATCTGGGCTCAGTGGAGGTTAATACGTCCAGGAGTAATAACCCAAGAATACCTAAATGCACCTGTCAAAGACTGATAAGAGCCTAGGTCTGTCAGCTGCATTTCTGTAGTTCCGGAATTGTGTCAGCCCAATTTCCTCTCTATTTTATTACTTTCCAGTAACACAAAATTCTTAGGAGTGTGTGGAGCCTTGCAACCCCTGAAACATAATTCAAATTATTTGCCACCCGAACTGCACTCACAGTTCTGGAATACTAAAATTCTGCCTACATTGCAGGGTGAAGGCTGTAGCAAATTCTTTTTTTTTTTTTTTAAAAAAAAAGCCCCAACAAAACAAAAAAAAAAGCAAGACATGACGCTGCTGGCCCTTGATGTAAGACTTCTCTTTTTTCGGCTGATTTTTTTTTTTAAATGAAAATGGCTTTACACAAATGTAATTAGACTGAGTTCATTGGCATTTACCTGAATTTACTTTGGCTCTTAACTCTTTTATCAAATTTTCATTTTCAGTAGTTTGTGGTTCACTTTGAAAAGTATTCTCCATACTCAGAATGGAAGACTTGTGAAACAAGTCCTAGAATCAAATGAAGTTTCAGTTTCATTTAGAGAAAAATATGTCAGAAATGAAATGAAATCAGGTTTCTCAATCAGGAAGGCATTTGTTTTGCTCTAATTAAAAAAAAAGAATTAAAAGTTCATTATTTTGAGAAGGGGGAAGCAGAAAGGGGAAATAAATAATGGTTAAAAATAATGGGCCAGCAAATGCAGGAGAGAGTGAAAAATGTAAGTGTAGTCTCTTTCAGTCAAAATAATAAAAGAGAGCAAAAAAAGCAGATTGAAAGGATTTACTGCCATGCGTTAAACAGGAAGGTAAGAAAAGCAATTCCAGAGCACTGCAACGTGAGAATAGTGCTGTGACCTGCACCATTTCTACCAAAATGTAGAGATTTCTAGAGACAGTGTATTTATCCATGCCATGGTAACTCATTCCATCTGTTTATCTACTCTTCATGACTTTGCCTAATCCCTTTCTGAATTTGTGTATCCTCCTGGAATTCACAGCATCTTGGGGTGGGAAGGGGGATGGGGACATGTCATATTCATGACGTACACTGTCTTTCCTTTTTCAAGATAGTAAATGAATGGGAAGGAGACAAATCTTCAGCTACTGGCAGTTGCTTTTCCAGAATTTATGCAGAAAGCTGCATCAAGCCAACTAATTAAACTAGACAAAATGTGTCCTCCAAAATTGTGTTTAGCCAAACATGCAGATCTGCTGATATTGTTGTATTTCATTAATCCATTTAGATTTTGCAAGTATGTTTGGCAGCACTCTCTGTCCCTACCTCTCTCTTCCCATCTCCTTAGGAGTTATTATATTCAAATTAGAAACACTTAAATACCAATTTCTAGGTTTAGTATTTCACCTTTTAGTTTTGAACTCTACTTAGAATTCAATGTAAATCAATGCAATTCCAAAATTACTCAAGTTCAGAATTAGATTTTTTTTTATTTTCAGATATGCTTATGACTGCTTCACTGTTCAAAAAAAAAGAAAAAAAAGGTTGATTTAATTTTCAGAATTTCAAGCAAACTGAAAAATAAGTTATTCAGACAGGTTTTTTTCTGCTTCTTCAGAGAAGTCACATAAAGTTTAATTTTATTTTAGAAGCCTTAGATGACAACATTTGTATCATAGTACTCATTAGAGTACTCCAGTCTTGAAGCTAATAAAAAAACATGTATGGTGTTTGTACATGCCATGAAATATCTGAAGCAGTAGCAATACAAGACCAAGTCATGCTAAACTCCCAAAATAAACAGTTAACTCTTAGAAATTAAACTCTTTACACAGCTGTGAAGTTGCTGCAGTATTCTCTGTGCCCTTAAGATTCTTGTGACTGCTCAGTCAGTCAAAATCCAAATGGAACAACTAACTCTTGAGGACACTCGGGATTTGTCAGTCCTTTGAATAGATGGTGTTTGATTAAAAAGATCAAAATGACAGAGGAAAATTGTCTGTAATATCTGTGACTTCTTTTCCTGAAACAACTGCACTAAAATTTTAAAAACTAGGAAGTGTTTGAAGACTTCATTTTGAAAACTGTACTTTTATGATAAGTCCGGAACAATTTTGAAGGATATTGCAATGTCTGTATGAAAGATCAAAAAATACAAATTATTTAATAAGTGGACACAATTTTCTAATGTTATGTCAGTGAAGCAAGATAACACTGCAAGCAGGGACAGAGCTGAGATGTAGAAGTCTAACCCTGTACTGTTACAGGTAGCTGTGCTCTGCCAGAGTTATTAGTACTCTATTTACCTTAAGAAAGCATAAAAATCCATTTGCTTTCTTTACTCTCAACTGTATATGCCACTTAATAGAGAACAATAAATAATCTTTAAGACAATCAGTGTAACTAGATTTTCTCTATGTTGTCTTCTCTGTATTTTATCTCTTTCTAATTAGGAAGATACTCATGACAGGTGAGAAAATTGCTTGATATTGAGGGCCTTTTGTTGGTGTATTTTAAAGCAGCAGAAAGCAACTAGAATCACTACAAACATTCATATTCAGTTCAAAATATCAACCTAATCAATGTTTAAGAGTAATTTTTTTTTTTATAAAAGCCATTTAAAAAGAAAAAAGGGCAAAACTTTTTGATGCATCCAAAATGTAAGATGGGGAGAGGATTTCTGCTGATACAAATTGGTACAAAGCCAGGGCTCAGTCTTAGCTTTTAAAAGTGATATAAGTCTTATAAGAAAATCTATTAGGATGTGCATTTTTTTTCTCCATTTTTCCCCTCTTTTTTTCTTCTACAAAACTAGCACAAATTCCCTTAATGGAATTTTAGTTTTCAGAATTACGTGTGGTAGCCTGTGAAATAAAGGCACTGGATGGCTGTTGCAGACTGCAAATACAGCACAATAGACCACAGGCATCTTTTCCTTATTTATGTGTAGGATATTTCATAAGAAAAATGAGATTTTTTTTTTCCAGTTGGAGACGGGCTTCTGGTTGTGCAGACAATGAACAAGACTGATTTTACATCAATATTCTCAGTAAAATTAGGCAGATGTATCAGTAATCTTGCTCCAGTCTGTGTGCTGACAAGCAGTGCATGAGTAATGAAGTGGTCTTTCCAATGTGACCCTACTACAGAGCACTAATGAACAGGGATGTGCATTATTAGTTGATAGTACATACCAGAATTAGAACAAAGAAATGCAATTTAGGGTGCTGCTTACATATCTAATGTTCTAGCTACTGTACTTTAGAGAACAGAAAAGAAATGGGACTTCTGTGCTGCACCTGGGTAACTACTTGGTTTTTTTCTTTTTAAGGAATAAATCCTTTTTCAAGAAAAATGTAGAAGGCTTCAAGAAATCACTGTTCTTAGCTTTACAATCAAAAAAGCAGACTTTTTGACCTGTAAAAATGTTTCCATTTATGGATGAACGGAAAAATGCTTAAAAAAATGAACAGCCATGCTCAGTTAAAGGTGATGAACACTTTACTTAAAAATGCAAATACATTTTTTTAGGTTTTGCCATCCAGGATCAACAGTTGAACAAATCAACTGTTTTCTGACTTCTTCTCCAACATACTAGCAGACCTTATAATTTGCTTCCTTTTTTGTAATTATGACAGAATCCATTTGTGTCTACTTTAGACTGCAAAATAACCCTTCGTGTGTTTTGAAATTGCAATCTGTTCCATAGCAAGAGAGAAAAGAAAATATTATGGGATAAAATTTTCTCAGGAACACTGCAATCCAGTGATGGTCATTCCAGTGAGACGATAGTCATGGGAAGTTGTGAAAGGTCTGTGGATTCAAGTCACAAGAACACTTGCCCACACTGACACATGAGCATTCAGGTCCTCATTGCTAAAACCCACAACACAGCCAAAGGCAAAGGCAGATGCTTGCTGCCCAATGCAGCCACAATCTTTTGCTACAGTATAGTGGCTGTACAGAGATGATTTTTGTGCTCCTTCAGACTTTCAGCTGTGTGAACAGATAACTAGATGATCACTGGGAGAATGGGTGAGAAAGAAGAGGTGTGATGAGCTGCTTGTTGGAAGTGGTGTGTGACAAGACTAGTAGCTGATGCTCTGTTCACTCAAGGAGTCTTTTGTCCCTGTTCAAACACAGCTTCAAAGACATCTGAAGAGATTGCAAAATATTTCATGAGCCATGCGCTGTGGAAAAGGTTTATCCCTCTCAACTTTAAAATTACGGATAGAGAATGATAGTGTGAGGGATGATTTTATTGTTACTGAATAATATATGTTTAGGATAAGGAACATCTAGTTATTAACAGAGTGTGAAATCATCAATCAGTTTCAGTTGACCGGTGAATTCAAGGAAACATCTGGTCTGTGGTCTGCATGTCCCACAGATGACTGAGGAAGCCAAGAAAAAGTGCTTGGAAGATGAAGAATCTGCCAAGTCTGGTACAGTCCAAAGTGATTTGTTTCATTGAAAGTGGTAGCAGCTTGGTCTACCAGAGTGCCTCAGAAGGGGTTGTGTTCAGATTACACAGCTCTGAGAAAGCTCAAGGCTTGCTCTTATTTGGAAGCAAAGTAAATGCCATTCTAATCGTCACGTCAAAAGTAGTTTTTCAAAATGATTTGCTTTCATTAAAGCTAAAAGTTAGCCCCTCATCTGTATTCTGAATCCTGTGAAATTGGGGAAATAATAGAGGAGGTAAGTAATTCTTTTTGTAACTGTTCTTTTAATTTTGCTTGGTTCGGTTTCAATGAGAATTTGCTTGAGCATTTGTTATTATACTCCAGCAAGACTTCTACTAAGGGTTGTGTTGGTTCTCTTCCATTTGATGGGAGAGGAAATCTCTTGTGATTGCCTATTTTTTATGGGGTTTGATGTGATGTTTCAAGAGAAAGTTTCCAAATATTTCTGTGTTGTCTTCAGATTTTTAGAGCAATTTTTTCATTTAAACCACTGCAGTGAACAAAATGTACAATATTTGAAAAGCCATCTAGCCCAGACAAACTGGATACTGTTTTTTACCGTTTGGCAATGACTCTTCTAGGTAACATCCCTCTCCATAAGTTAGAGATCAGCTGAATTCGAGTCCTGCGTGGTGCACCTTTATTTGCAAAAGTAATGTCATTTTAGTACTTCTACACTGAAGGATTTTGCAAAGTGAGTACATAAGTTTTAGTGCAGGGAAAGTCAAGAGACCTAATTTTGTTTCTCTTTTTGCTTTGTGTTTATTTTGTAGTTATTTTAAAATATGATTATTCTGTATCTGTTTATTTTGCAGGTTCCTCTAGAAAAAAAAAATCCTAATACATTGCAGAAAAATGCAATGTACGTATGTGTACAGATGCAGGCATGCATGTATGTTACACTTAAATTCCCTAGTTGTCAGTTCTGGTGCAAATTTGACACCCCAATAGAGTAACTGTAAAATCTTTGGGAAAATAAGGACTCTAAAAGCTAATAAAGGCTATGTGCATGTTCTGCTCCTTTTGTTTCTGCTTACAAAGATTAACATGTTTATGGGAATGTTTACACTAACCAAACTAGCCAGGCATGAATTTTCTCTGCCTTAAACCATTTACTGGCTGCTGTGTAGGTGTGCTAGGACTGGTGTCAAGTGCTGTGGGACTGTAGGTCCAGTTCTGGTCACTGGGGGAAATAATCCGTGATTTGAACCAAATGGAAAAATAGAATAGAAGAAGGAAAGAAGTAGCCCCATTGCTCTGAACGGTGTCTTCCTTTCAGACCACGTGAAGGTATTCTCCACTCCAGAAGTGTGGATGGAGATTAAAGGATTATTCCTGAACTCCTCATCTCATAGAAAAGCCAGGACAAAGGAGCCTGTGGAAAGTAAAAGCCTTTGGCTGTTTGTGGTAGCAAATTTTCACACTAGGAAGAGTCATGTAGGCACTCCAGGACTGGCTTTGAGGCACGAAACATTTGGAATCTGTGTGGGGCATCACAGGATGAAGCTACACTCCCCCCTGCACTTTCTGGACCATTAATCCTGACTGTCATTCAAAAAACATCCCTCTCACAGCAAAACAGACAGAGTGGTGCAATCCCACTACCTCTTTCATACATACATACTTTACTTTAGATTCATCATGTTTAACACAAGTACATCTGACATACTCCAGGACATGTCTGCTAGACACACAAGTTTGCTGCTGCTTTGGAACCCCCTTGCTTCTGGATGGTTGCTGCCTGGACCCTATAACATAACTGCTAAGAGCAGTGGAAGTTTTTCTCTCTGGAAAAGTTGGCTTTTGCAAGGAAAACTGATGGGATAAGCTTAAGACACCCTCAGTGGAAAATTTAGCATACCTGTTACTGTGACCCTGTCTTAGTAACCACTCCTCTCTGTAGCAGCTGAGCGAGTTACCAGTTATGCTGTTTTTAACAGAAGTATTCATGAGCTTAAAGCAATTCAGGGTCATGAAATACATTTATAAAACCTAGGTTTTCGCAGTAGAAAAATGATGCAAATATATTTTGCTTTCTAAACAATTTGTTTTGCTCTCTAAACAATTCCTTGTGTTCTAGTGTAACAGGTAACTTGTATATTTTTGTTGTGTGATTGTGACAGTGATCTGGACAAGTGATTAATTAGCAAGCATTGCTTTAAAAGAGCAAGTAAAATATTAATAAAACTAGTATCTTATAGGGTTTTTTACTGACTGAGAAACATGAACAGTGGCTTTTAGACTGTTAAGGAAAACTTTCCTGTCTGACCATTCAGGAGGCACTCTGGCAGTCACACTCCCACCACATGAGACTCTCACTGCCGGGACTGATGCCCCTCTGCAGCAAGGCTCACACAGCCACACAAGGTTTCCTTACTGGCTGGATCCTAGGTTTGCCACAGGATAGTCTCATACATCTGAATTCTTTAAGTAATCTAATCATGGTGCAGAACACAAAACCAGTTCGTCTGAGGAGGGACCCTGAGCAAAGGACACCCTGGGCTTTTGTATATTATACCCTTTCAGTATAAGTGTGTGATAGTCTGGGGTCTTTCTGCTGAATCATTGGTGCCTGTTGTGCCTCTGTCCATTCTCTTGGCTGGTCCCAAAAGTCTCATTGCTGTGCAAAGGGTCAGCACCAGTTCACAGCCTCTTGCCTGGGCACCTGCCATTTCCCATCACGTAGGGCACAACCTGGAGCTCACATTGCGGCTGCACACTGAGTTCCCTGCACTGAATCCATTCCTCAACTACACCACTGAAGTTTGTATTTGCTGACTGTTCATAAGTTAAAATCATCAAGAGTGCTTTACTATCCCACATGCCGAATTTCATGTAATTTGCTATTATGCATCATGAATTTTGTAGAATAGGCATTATAAAGCTTTACCTGATTTTGGTGGAGTCACAGTGGTTGTACACTGTGGATTTGTCATGCCTGACAAGTCATATAATAGATTTTCATGTACTGGGACCAGTGCCCACCAGCACACTCCAAACTAAACCATGAGGGGCATACTTAATCATATTGATTAGACTGATATAGTTAGAGATGTAGAGGAAGAAATTCAAGTTGAGTAAAACTCACAGGAATGAAATGAACCAAAGAAGGACAGTGCTGAACTGCAAACATCATACCTGGTAAATGCCTTTGCCAAGCTATCCCCCTTTGCTTGCAGAAGAGGCAGGGGAAGGAGATACAGTGGAGCCACGTGTCTGCCTGTTTTCCTGCTAGCACAGCCCAGATTCATGCTGATGGACCCTGCAGGTGCAGTGGCCGTGGCTGCCGTAGGCTCCTAACACTGCACCAGAGTCTGTACTAAGCACGGCTGGAAATTCAGGGAATTGCTCAATAACTCATATGTGGTCTCTCTAGAAGGGCGGTTGTCATTAAAGATCATTAAAGATTGCACCTCTTTGTGCTTTATTGACTAAAAATTATAATTTAAACCTTTAAAATATACATTACAGTGTCTGTAGACTATAACATTAACAAGCTTGTACTATTCCAGGTTGACTGACAAGATAATATATATTTAAATAAAAAATGACAGTGGGGCTCCATCAGATTTCCCTGAGATTCAAGCGGCAATTAAACATTACTCAGTCTTCTTTGTACCACAAATTAATGAAGAGATAGAATAATCAGCAAGGAAGCTTACAGCCAGAAAATACGATTTACGTAAAGTGGTCATTAATAGGAAGTCAATATTTACTGCACTGCAAATACATGGTTTTCCCTTTTGTAAAAAAAAAATTATTAAACATGGGCCCATGTAATGCCATTTCTTTACAGTGATGACTACTGTAGCTGCAAACAGCTATCAAATAAATATACTGCCAAATGCTGTTAGTACTTGTTCTTGCCATAGAAATTAGAAAAGCTTGCATACAGCTCTTAAATGAGGCCAGTATAAGTAGCTCTGGGCAATAATTCAGACTGTCCAGCTGTGTCATTTTTACAAGAGGACTGTGGCTAACAATAGCTTTCTAGTACCAGGAATAGTGAGAGCAGCTTGGGATGGAATGCTGGACGTGGAAATTCAGGTTATGGGTCATCTCAGTGCTCCTAGCTCAGGCTCAGACCTTGTGGACTTTTGAAAGGAATTTGTTACTTCAAGATGTTGGGTTAGATTTGCAATACGAGGTAAAGATGTACGCAGCAATGTTAGCCAGAGGAGCTGACAGTAAATGTGGTGTTGCCACTGAATATAACAGCAGCAGTTCACTGCCGAAGAGAAGTCATACCTCAAAATTAAAATTGATTATGGACTTAAAGAGCATAAAATTGGCTAAAGTGAACAAAATAATAGCTCAACTGACAGTATTTAAGAAAAAAAAACCCAAATTTCACATTTCTATCAATGTACTAGAACAAGGACAAAATCTCACTAAGATAAAGTGTAACAACGTTTATTCGGTTCCAAGATGGAACGTCCTGACACCTTGTTTCGTCAGTTCAGTGAAACACACGTTGGATTTGGCAAGGGATAATCGAAGTAAATCACTGCCTAAACCTAAATTCATTGTAGTATCTCAGTGATAAACTGTGCCTAAGGTTGCACTGCCAGATTCAGATTCATAAAATATTGTTATAGCAAAGTAATAATGCTGAAATGCCAGTCATGTTTTTATTCAGGCAAGGTTCAAAGTAATTAACAGACACATTCATTAGCATTAATATTATAATTAATAGTAAATCTTTTATGATTTCAAATGTCCTAGCACTTGCCTTAACTGGAGGTGACTTCTTTTTGAAGCTAAAATAAGCTCTCAACAACCTTGAGGTTTCCACTTGTCTGAACAGTGGAGTTCCTTCACTTAGAATGATGGATGTGAACTTATTTTTACACATATATGTAAGAGAGGGCATAATTTTCAGTCCTGATATTTACCATGCATATTATATTCTTGAATGAAGAAATATGGGCTTGAAGATTATTTTTATTAATACAACTATTGTTAAACCAGATGGAATTCAAAATGTGATCTGTGAACTCAGAGTTATAACGATTGTTCTAGTGTTGCTGTTGGAGTAGGAAATGTATGTGTTTATCAAATTGAAGAAATGTACATTTACATAATTAGCTTTGAGAGAGAGTTGTTAAAGTAGCATAATGCATATGTTTACATGTGCCAATCATAGTAAGGGGTTTTTTTGTGCTAGAGGTTTCTAGAAAAGGGGGATACTTTCCATGACATGATACTTTTTTCAATAGGCTTTTGGAAAAAAATGCCCCCCCTTTTTTTTTTCCCAAACTATTTCTGTAGATTGTTAAAAAAAATGAGCAAAATTAAAATCTTCAATTAAAACTGACGATTTTTACTTTGGATTAAGAAATTTTTATGCTCTTACTTCATCCTTTGGAGATAGGAAATTCAAATTTGTAGTGTAACCTGTTTTAAAATGCCACTTAAAGAAGGAAAATTAAATTAATGTTTCTCCACTGAAAAAACTAAAACTTTCTTCCAAAAAATTTACAAAAATACCTTCCATTTCTAACCTGCTTTGTGGTGTATGTTTCCTCATAGTGAAAAGCACAATAAGACAGCAGAGCTACGCTCTTTAACAAACAACTCTCTTGATATCAGGATGAATACTTTCTTGTGCCAAGGAAAGGTAATTGTATTTGCAGGAAAACAGACAGACAAACAAAAAAAACACCAAACCATGTTCACTGTGGAGAAACAAAGGCATTATCAGAGAAAATGCCTTTAGGAGTTGTGTAAAAATCAAGTTGTTATTAATGTTACTTTGCCTTTTGAAATGTCTGTTATATTTGCTCTGTAAAGAGATGATCTGCCATACCTGGGCACACTACTCAACCATATGCCTTGGCTTTTCAGTGTCTTTTGTGCTCCTCTGTATTTTGAATAGATGTGATGTATTATTTAGTGTTAAGAAGCAATCATTGTTTAGTTACAGTAACTCTAGTTATAATGTTAAAAATGGAATATTATCTCCTCAGAAGAATATATTATAAAAGTAACATTAGGCTGCAGTTTTGGAGGAACGATACAAAACAGATGACCTTTGTGTCCACTATTGATTTGATTTAATCTAATTAAAAGCCAAATGAAATGGTCTCTGATGAAATGCAGATGAGCAAGGACTCAATATTTTGGCTTTAGAGATCTTTGTCAGCAATGGCTTGCGTAGCAGTTAGGAGTGTTATGAAATGTTAATACCTGACATGCTCCCAGGTTTCCTCGCAGGAACCACTTATAACATGGTTGTGGGTGCCAGCCCCAAGCCTCGCCAGGGTGGGCTGTCTGGCTGCAGTGTGAGCCAGAAATGTACTTTCCCAGTTGAAGACCTAAAAGATCCTGATGTGCCGTCTTGGCTTGTCACCTCACATACTCATCAGGCTGTACTGCTTTTCATTGCAGTACAGAGACATGAAGGGCAAGCTCCTGCCCTACTTTGTACAAAGTGGGTATAAAGCACTGTCAGAGCCACATCAGTGCTGTGCAGCTCTTTCTAGTATAATTTTGGGAGTGTTTTTTGCCAAATGTGAGTGCCTGTAGGAAGTGTGAGGCAAGGGTGTATGAGAGACTATGATGGGAGCTGGTATCTTTCTGTTTTGACAGGGAAAGCCTGACCTGGTGCTGGTAGAGTTAAATTCATGTGGTTCAAATTGTTAGATAACAATTTCTAGGATGATTAGTTATCTTTATTGTAATAGTAGCTACATGCCATTAGCACTTTGTATGCAGTATGCAAGATTGTGTCGTGGAGGTTTTTTTGGCACGGGGGAACTGATGTTTTGATTTTTTTTTTTTTTGCTAGATCCCAATAGATTCCTGGGAGCTAAAGAATTAATCCTTGGATATCAAACATGTGGTATTGAACTAGGGCTACACTTTGTATACTGAGATTTCTTGTTCATTTATACCACGTTTGTATGTCTGAGACTATACGTGGTAGTTCTTAGTTTGACTTTGCATACACTGGGGATACACTGTGTAAATCACCCTAAAAAGAACATATGCAAGGAAGCTTTACATCTGTATAATTTGGGTGCCATATGTATTTTTCTCTTTGGACACTAAGGTGCTACAAACCATCACATAGATTTATGACTTACTTGGAGGACTTAGAGCAGCAGTTTTTTATGTGCCCATTTGCCGTCTATTTTAAGTGGACTTTTAGATCTTTTTATATCTAGAAGTCCATATATTCATGTATAAATACATGAATATTTTTCATGCATAAATTCTGTTTTGAAAGGATAACATTTTTCATGCATTCAACTTTTCAGTCAAACAAGTGCAATGGTGTTGATTTACTATAAAAATATTGAATATTGAGTATATAAAATGATGAATTTAGAATGTGAAATATAGCAGAAAAGTAGATAGCTGAGAGCTGCTTATGTGAGCCATCAGCAAAGGTTTAGACTGTTAGGTGTCATATCAGGAATGTGTCACGCTCTGATTTTCTAGTTCAGTTGTTCACTACCAGAAGTCCGTCTGATTGAAGCATTTCATTTCAACAAGTCACAGATTGTGGTCGCTGTGCATTACTGTGTGCTGTATATTACTGTTGTCTGTGTTTGTAATCTGAAGTTGGTAACATCTAAGACATGCCATGCTTGGCACTACAGCAGTGTAGGGAATCAGTCCCTTTGAGACATGAGATGATCAGTGGAGATATTAGGAGTCCACCCCTCCAAAAAAAATTAAAAAATCAACCATTGCTCACATGGGCAGCCATTGGTAAGGTAGTGGTACCAAACTGTGCAATATTTATGCATGTAACAGTCATACAGATACGAGAAAGGAAGAAAATAGATATTTTAACCTAAATTTTCGATTACAAATGTCTAATATCAAGTACTTAAATACTTGGGAGGTGTGAGAATGTCTTACCATTCCTTGTACGACTGAAATTAACTGGTGAAGATGCCTGAGGGCAGGTCTCACAATCAAGCCTGACTTTATGAATTTGGAGGTGTTGGCCTTTATACTCCCCTCATGTGTGTGTTCCTTTGTAGTTTGTATCCAGAAATTTCTTGTAAAGGTTGTTTATTTACTACATAGTTATAATTCTAGCAGTTTCTCATATTTCTAAGAGTGCAGTAGAAAGACAGAACCAGATTAATTAATTAAATCACAGAGGAGAGACCTGTCTATATCCACAAAGAGAAGTTAAAGAGCTCAGTTTTGCCATATATCTATATATCTGCAACATACTCTATTATTTTCCTACTTAAGGGCAAAACCCTGGCTTCTAGGAAATGTACTCAAGAGGGTTTTCTGATATATGTGGTAGAGTAGTAGGACTTGATGCTTGAAAGAATGAAAACTTTCAGGCTGTTCATTTTTCTGAAGGATGCACGGGGAATTGCCCTTTAGCACCTGTGTAGAAGGAAAATCAAGACAGACATAAGTATTCTTCAATATAAATTGCCTTCAGTACTGTTAGAAAAGTTGCACCCTTCTCGTTTTCTCTGTGTCCCTTTCTGCCTCTCCACAGAGCTTTCTTTCATGCATTTATTAAATATTAATTATATGGTAATGTACTCTATTAAATTACAGGAAACATTCATGTGATTTTATGCTTTGAGCTTTGCAAAATCAGTAAAGAATTCCATTAAAACACTAGCACAGATATAGTGTACTTATATTGACTTCTGCCATGTAAGTCGGTATTGAATTTGTCTCATTGGCATGAAACTGCTAGAAAATTGACATTTTTACAAAAATATCATAATAGACTCATAACAAAATGAAATCACTTGTTCTTTCTGCCTTCTTACTTAAGTAAGTCCCCTTTGGAGGGTGTAAAGTATCTTAGCAGTTGAAAGATAAATGTAAACAGTATTAGTAAGTAATCTTTTCAGCTCAAGTATATGTTCACAGGTCTAACCTGGCTGCCTTATGCACCTCATGAGTACCTGCAAGGATTGAGAAGGGTGCTGTATGCCCATGCTGAATTAGTGAAAGGCAAAAAGTGACAGAGGGATTCAACCTGAAGTAGTTGCTTTACCCTCGTTTTTGTGATCAGCCTCCTGAAAAGGAGATTTTGGCAAGTTGTTTTGATTGGAACTTGCTGAAAAACAGCTAGAACACTTTATTTGCAAAGGAGCTTTATGGTTTATCTGTGCTGATGCTGACTGTGTGGTAGCATCCAGAATCCCTGGTAGATCCAGAATCTCTGTTGGTGGTTTCTTATGCTGTGACTGTGGTTTGTGCCACCTGCAATGATTGTGCCTGGGTTGTTGGACCTAGAGGTGTTTCCTAGTTCTAAGGTCTGAATTATGTGCTTCCTTGAGTCATTCTCCACCCAGGAAGGTCCTTCCTTCTGTATCCCCTTGCTTGGCGGTTTGAAAATTTTGAGTTGTTTGCAAAGGTCCTTCCTTTCTTATATCTACAATGTCTTCATGTCCTCCTCCAAGCTCTCCTGTGCTCTTCACATGCATCACCAGGTCTTCATCTTAAAGAGCACTTCATCTTAAAAAGCAGCACTTGTGGCATAAAGAGATTTTGGCAGGTCCTCAGCCTTGCAGATTTGGCATCCTGTCACTTTTATGTCTGGAGAAGATATTTCTATGAAGGCAGCTGCAAGAACGTGCCCTACACTCAGATAGTTCGCAACATATTTAGTAAAGAGCCCATGGAGAATAAAAGAACTTAACTGTTTTCATTTGTTATGGCACTGTTACTGCTTTATCAGTTGTTAATGTAGAAGATACTTGCCATTAAACCTATGCTTATTTGAAGCATAAATGCATATTATTTGCTTTAGCATTTACAATATCCCTTCTGTCATATATACAAGTTACTAAAAGTGTTAGTTCAGTTTTTCATTACTTACTTTTTGTGCAGCTGCTGAACCAAAAGTTTTGTCATAATCCTGCATATACAAGTTTCTGATAAAATAAATC
This sequence comes from Campylorhamphus procurvoides, assembly GCA_013396655.1. NCBI lineage: Eukaryota > Metazoa > Chordata > Aves > Passeriformes > Dendrocolaptidae > Campylorhamphus > Campylorhamphus procurvoides. Next base: position 263,171 of record WBMV01003451.1, read on the forward strand.
CAGTGTCCATTTTGGACTTCATTAATTATAAACTCTTAAATCCTGAACATGGGTTTAAGCCCACTTCATGAGCTCAATTCTGTAGCCTTCAGTGAAGATATTTTCTCTTCTAGGTGGCTTTTTTTTTTCTTATTTCTAGTGTGCACAGTCTAAAAGAAAAAATTACATCCCGCACACATAAGTAGCGAGCGATAGTTTTGCAACAGACAGAAATACTATTAAGTTGCATTATATCCTCCATGAGGAATTAGTGAATGTATGAGTTCATCTGATGTTTATTTTTCTCTCAGTTGTCATCAGATGGATCACCAAATTTTTATAACACCACTCACTGTCTTATTTCTATTTTGTATTATTCATTGTGAAGTAAAAAGCAGTAAGTAAACAGCAGAATGGGTCAATACCCTGTGCTGATTTATGAACATATGCAATACAGCAATGAAATCAGAAGCAATTAAAGTGTAGAAGACAGAAGTGTAATTTTTGCGTACACTAGGAAAGCTGAAATTGTGTTACTGGTTTGGAGTAAACGTGCAGTGAAGCCCTTTCTCATGAGAGGATTTTAGTATCTAATTAACAGCACTGTTTCTTGCTCTGATTTGAACTCCTAACCTGAGCGATGTAGTAGGTGTGCTGCATATTTGCTTGAGGGAGCAAAGGGTGGTCTAGTCAGCAGTTCACCTGCATGACCTTTACATTTCCCTGGAGGATTGTGCAGGGTCTGTTTCCTCTCTTGCCTTCTATAAGGGGGGGAGGTCTAAAGCATCTCCTGCTTAGAATGCACGCACTTAACTCCTGTTAATCCTTTTGGGAGTTATACTGTGGTATCCAAGTAAGTATATACTTTTAATCTCTAAAGCAGCCTTCTCAGAGGTAACTGGCATTTATAGGTCTTATCAATTTGCAGCAGTGCAGGTGAATAAAGAGTCTTTAAAATAAAGCAACTGCTGACTCAGCTTACATAGAGGCTTGGGAGTAAAACTGAAAATTCAGCAGTGCTAGTCCCTCCTCAGCTATCAGCTGATTCAAAGTATTACCCTTTTCATGCTAATCCTCAGAGGTGGGTGTAATGTAAAGAACTGGAGATATGGGTGTCTAAATAGCAGTAGATAGCTGGTGTTTGGAGACCCTTTAAAGGGTAGCTCCTCAGGGTACCCTTCCACAGCAGACAGGGAGAAACTCAAAATATTAGGGTTTATTTTTCATCTGAAAGCTAACAAACCTGTTTGAGTAAATTCAGCATCGCTCACTAGCATGGAGACAGCTCAGATAGATTTCCTTTGCTATAAAAAAGTGGTAGGAGCATCTGCACTTGATCACTGTTATATTTTGATTACTTGAGACAAGTAGGGTTCGATAGTCATCCTAAGTCGAATAACGGCTGTCCAAATAGCTCACTGCCAATACATGTTGAATAACAGTATCATTGTGTAACATCAGATTTATGTAATATGCTATTGTAAGATCATAGATAATAGAAATGCAGGTTTGTTGTATGGTGCTGGGATGAGCACATTTGGAATCCACATTTGTGGGCCAGCCTCAATTAAATGAAAAATCAGTCAATCCACAAGTAATTATGTTACCCTTCCAATCCAGTCAAAATGGCTCAAATGTCTGTTTAATGTTTGCAAATATGTTGAAAGATGTAGCCTAACAAACAGTTTAGCAATAAAGAGCAGTCAGAGATGCTGTTCCTGCTGATAATTTAAAATCACCATACTTTCAGAAAATTAGGTGCTGGTGATATGATGAGTAATAGGAAAAAGTACAGTGCAATAAGAAGGCTGATGCGTAGAAAATATTATTTAATACAGTTAATAAAAATGAGCAATGGTGTATTGAAAAGCTTAAAAACGTTGATGGGTGTTCTTGTGTTCTGCTGACAGTTTCTAATGTCTGTTGCTTGATTAGTAACCTCTATAAAATAATGGCCTTATATTTGTGTCACATAATATTTTGTCTTTCTAGTTATCTAAAACCATTCTGCGTGTTAGGCATACTCAGAATGCTTTAAAATCCAGAAACTTGTTCTTATTTTTCACAAAATAGTTTTTTTCGGTACTCTGCACGTGTTACTTCCTGAAAGAAGGAAACTACATTCAATTTTGTATGACCAACTTCTTTGCAGCCAACTTCTGAGTTTTAAAATGATAAGTAACACTGAAAGTTTTGGGGTTTTTTAAAGATGCAGAAATTGCTATCTCTCTGGGTCTTATTCTCATAACCCATTGCAAGTTCCTTTTGAGTAAAATGTTCACCTACCTACTTACTAAGTGCCTATTTCACCAGGTAGAATGTAAAAAACAAGTACTGTGAACAGAATTCCATAGAGTAAATATTGCATGTACTTCTAGAAATGGAGGCATTTTGAAATTGCAAATGCAATGAAAAAATGCAAATAAAAAACCCTGTGCTTGCAGATACTTAGGGAGAAATTTCCTGGATCGTTAAATGCTTCCTTTCATTCATAGTATGGAAACATAGCAAGATGCACCTGGTATTTCAAATGAAATAAAATCACATTCAATTTTTTCAGCTTCCTGAAGTTTAACGCATTCAATATCTGAATAACAGATTTTACAAGAAAAAGCTTTATGGGTTATTTCTAAAGGCTGATAACGTGAGACAAAATAACAGAACAATTAAGTGTTTGCATAAATCCAGGTAATGGGGGTGGGGAGCAAGTCTGTAAAGGTCTTTATGATCCTGGGACATGTTTTGATTGCTGTTCTACAGAGAGAAAATAGTTTTTGCAAGAACTTATGATATCTGCAGTTAAATTACAAAGAAGATAACATTATGCAAAATGAGGAAACATAATTTTGGAGTTTATGTTCAGACTTCAAAGTCTAGGGATCTGCATTTTTTCTCAGAAATGAAACAAAAACTGAACTATAAATCACCTGGTATTCATTATAGTTTACATGCACGTATGTAATTAGAAGTGAATAGAACAGTAGAATAACAACATAATTTACTGTCTTTTTTAAAGAATTGTCTGTAAGCATTTTGTGCCTTAACTATAAGTCACAGCTGTAAGTTGATATCCTTCAAGGACAAGAAACTGCAAAGCAGATCCCAGTATGGATCAGAAGACTCCACTAGAACATTGCTCACTGGGATGTTTTGGCCTCGGATTGTTGTTAAGTGAATTCCCGTGCAATGGCAGCTGTCCTTTGCTGGAGCTGGCTGCTGATGCTTTTAATGCTGGTGAATCAACTCCATGTAACTCCATGTTACTGCTGTCATACAACTCAGTGCGTGGGTGACTGCTGCCTTCCCTATTCCCCTGACCTTTTCCTTGTTTGACTGTGGAGTCAAGCGTGTTAGATTGAAATGCCTTCACTGTTGATTTAAGATCAAAAAAAAAGAAAAAAGATTTTGCACTGGGGCCGTGAGTTTAGGAAGCACTCGTGGGCTTCATTTAGTTTGTTTTGCTGTTGTCATGGTGAATTCCAACATGGAGGTGGAAAAATGGCCTGAGGTAATAACATTTGCAGCTCTTCCAGCTGCCTGCAAAGTAAATATGTGCCTGTGACCTTAAATCCTAGGATGTAGGGGTTTTTTAATAATGGTGAATTTCTGTCCCTAAAATAAATGTAAATTTAAAAAATGAACCCTTTGAAATGTATATTTATATAAGTCGGTTTTATTTAAGTCTATAGGATCACATTTTAATAGTTAACAGTATGGAATATAACTGCACGTCATTGCTTTGAGAATATATATATTGGTTCTTAGCTTTCCCCAGGCAGACTCTAAGATCCTCTAATCCTCCCTGGGAAAACAGTAGAGGCAGTCTTGTAAACATGAGAGTTTTCTCCATAAAACTGCCCTTGCAAAATAAATCTATGCAATTAGCCCTCTATCACTCTGTTTGGTGCTTACTCCTGCAAATATAATGTTTCATTTTTCAATGGGCCTAATTTAGATTACATCTTCAGATCAGGGCTGTAATCTCTCAGTCTGCTTACATCTGTGACTCTATTTAAAGATGTCATACTACTGACCAAAATCATAACGCACCATTTTTTATCCAAAAAGGTCTGGTGAAGCTATGTGATTACAAGGTGGATAGAATGGGGAGAAAAAAGTGTATTGCTGGAGGGGCTAGAGAGCTTTTTTCAGTCTTCACATTTTTGAGCTCCTAAGTGAGGGAACTGCGAATCAAAATGGAATTGTGTGGTGTGTCCAAGGCCTCCAGTTTCTTTTGCAATGCTTTAAAGAAGTATGAAGAAAATGGAACATTTCCTAACATGAGGGAGCCATGCCGAAAGGCTCTGTGAAGAACAGTCTATTGCTACCCAAGTACCAAGACAGTAGGGGACTCTTCCAGCAGACCCAGATTTCCTTTAGGCTCACTTATGTTGCTACTTTAGGCACATGAATTGACCTGAGAATGGACAGAGCTAACAAGATGACTTGTGGCAATGTCCATTGCGATCTGGGGTTGCATCTGTCATTCCACATTGCACTGCCTTATCTCTCTGCAGCTCAAAAAAGTCTCTTCTTGCTGCTCAGAATAATCCTTCCTTTAGGTGATGTTTCTGTCTTAATCTAGCTCTTCTTACATGACTTCATTCTTCTTACATGAAATATATTCCTTCCTTCAGCACTGGAAGAAGACCTGCAAATGTATCTGTCATTGGCCTCAATTCAGATTGTGGGAATGTGGCAGGCTGGCTGCTGCAGAACTGTTCCAGCAGTTAAATCTGTATCTCTCAAAGCTCGTACTTCATTTCTCTATACATTTTTCTATTCACATCTCCAAAACTGGAAGCTGGGTCTTAGAATTATATGAATCTGTGATCACAATTTTGTACTTTGGACCTGGAAGCATAGGAGAATTCTGGACTGTTCAAGGATTTTCTTGCCCAAGTTGTATCCAAGTTTTAGCCTATATGGGTGTGTCGTATCTATAACATTCACATGCCGAAATAAGTTCTAGTTAATGATTACTGAGTAGCGCATTTATGTACAAAACTCAGTGTACAGTCAGGAATAAGTAGGTTTTAGCTTTACTCATGCATATATGTGAGTGAGCTGATACTTGACATACGAATAGAGTCAACTTAAATCACTGATAGAAGGTTAAAAGGCAGGATACAACATATCTGCTGTAATTGTATTTGAATGTAAGACGGAGGCACTCAGTATCCATAGAGTTTGCATGGGAAAGATGGAGGTTTGCTGGTTGCAGCGTGTGGGATTTTGTGGCAGGAGGTGTTCCTGAGGTTCTCTTGAAAGGTTTCCCATAGTGCTGAGTGGGGAACTGGCCAGATATCCTATAAGCCAATGTTGGTATACATAGCTCAAAGAGGAAAAAAGTTAATGGAAGTGCTTTAGGGTAATGCAAAAGGAAAGAGATTTAATTAAGGCATATAGCTTTGGGTGGCTTACAAGCATTTAAATTTGTTCCTGAAAACTGCACTGAGCAGTTTTGGAATATCTGTAATTTCATTGAGAAAACCATGAAGTGTCTCTGGACTCCTATGACTTGAACTCACATGGGAGGACTAGAGGGCACTCAGACATGTTTGGTATGCATTTACAAGCTCAGTTTAAGTCTGATCTTAAAGTTGTAGCTAGGTGCACTTAGCCATACATCAGTACCTCTGTAGGTTGTAAATGGAATGACAGAGATGTGCCATTTAATAAAATTATTTTTTTCTTTAAACCCTTCCTGGGCAAAGCATTGTATTTGAATAATCTGCAGACATTTTATTCTTGCTTTCCCCCAGTCAGCAAATTGTGAAAGGGAAGGAGGGGAAGGCTTTCTTTTTACTTGTCCCTAATAAAACTGAAGCATTAGCCAATATAATGGATTATTTTGTAATTATAACTGATAAACACGTACAAGAAGGGTATTTCCCCTGCTGTTTTTTGTATCTGCTTTGCCTTTCACTTCTTTTTGTAACTCGGTATGAAACAAGTATTATTGATGATGGCTTTAAAGCAGGAATGTGTAGTAGTTATTTAGCATCTCTTGCTTTTTCTTTAAGATGCCTTAAGCTACTGGAAAAATTATTTACTGTGTCACAAAATTTCCTGCCTTATTAGTTAAAGGAAAATATTTCCCTACAGATATATTCACATGTAATGCTATTTCCCATATTTCACAAGCTGTTTGCAGTTTAAACTTAATCATATTTGCCTTTCCGTCACTGAGGCTCTTTAGAATTACCTTAGAGATCTAGATAATATTTGGATATTTATAGCATAATTAGATTCGACATATCATACTTTGTTTATCTCAGTTAATGCCTAAAGGCTTGATTCTGATCTGAGATCTGCAGAAGCATAGCACAAAATTTGGAATAAACTCTGTATTGGAAATGCTAATAGCAGTCTCTGTCCAAAATAGTTACTCCACTCTCCTTCTGTCTCCTAAAATGCATTAGATTGGAAAGATGTATTTGTATTTTTTTCTAGAATGAGGTAATGGCAGGAAGTGGAGCCAGTCTGCAGAATTTTAGTCTTTTGCCTGGTGCTCTCCATAGATATTATTGTATAGGTAACATGAATACATTTTATTTGCTCACATAAATATGGTTTTGACCTTCAAATATACTCTCCCACAAACAGACCTGATCACTCATGGTTTTTAGTAAAGCAGAGGTCCAGATATAAAATTCAGCATTCCTGGAAAGTCAGTCTGGACTGGTGATAGTCCCCAGAGAATTTTATTCTCATGCATCAATGAATTAATTGCCACCCAGAATTTGTAGTTTAACATCAGTAAATGAAAAATATTTTTCATTATCTTTCTCTTAAGAATAACTCTAGGCTTCTGACTGCCATGAGTTCATATCTTTCTTTGCTTTGAAAGAGCATAGTATGGATATATCACGCTAGAGATACTCCCCACAACACTACAGCTAGTGCTGTTCTGCTAGAAAGAGTTGCAATACTGTTGGCTGGTGATGCATCAATTCTTACTGCCAGGCATTTGAGTTTGGAACTCACTCAGTTACAATACAGAAATTTGTGTGTTTCCTTGTCTTGCATATGTTGGCAAAACTCACCTTCCCTCAGACACATTTTCATCAAGAGATTTGGTAAAATCTCTGTAAAATGTGGTAAAATTGGTAAAATATCTGTAACTCACCTGGTTTATCGTGTCGATCCTGTAGTCTGATGGTATTTGAAAGCAGGAACACTGCTGGCTTGCAGTGGTTTGCCCACATTGACTTGAAGGCAGGGAGAACCTTCCTGTGTTCAGCTCTGAGAGCAGAGTATACAACAGGAAACTTTTGGTGTAGATAAGTTAATGAGTGCACTGCTTTTGGTTGAAACCATCAAATATATGTGCCAGAAAACCAGAGTTGGTAGTCCAGCTCAGAGCTGGGCCACTTTATACTCTAATCAGACTTTGCTCATCCCTGATTTAAGTGTTAGATAATGCAACTCATTGACTCCAGTTGTTAGGGAATCTTTCAGCTTAATAATTGTCTTTTTGTGTCATTTTAACTCTGATCAGAGTAATTTAAATTCAATGGCCATAGTCCCGCTTTCTGGCTGCTATTCCTTTTGTGAAAGGAGCCCTTTTAAGAACGTGTAAGACTCTCAAAATGTTTATGTACAGCAGTCTCTTTGAAGACATGTAATGCATTTGTGGATTTCCTTAATGAGATAAAGCAGGGTAGAGGTATTTTTGAATTGTTTTACCAGATCAAAAACATGAGATTTTGTTTTGAAGGTTATTTATAATGCTGTGTTTTTATGGGAAAACAATATGCTAAATAAAATTTGCTGGCATGCAATACAGGTTTGGGCTACACTTAGAAAGAGCAATGCACATAAAATACTCTGCAATTGTCATAAAAATATAGGCAGAGAGACTGATTTTTCTGGCTTAACCTTTAGATGAAGAATGTGGTTTAGTATTCATAAGGCAGAGGGTAATGTCTTGCTTTTTGAGTTCAGGCTCATTGTTGAAAAAAATGGTTAGTGCTGAAAATTGCTGTTTCTGTAGAATTTAATTTCTTGTTGGACTGTTTGTGTCATTTTGGAGAAATATGGCTGTATTAAAGAGAAGACAAATGAATATCCTTTAGTTGTTAGTCAGGTTCTGTATACACTAATTAGTACTATGTTATTTCTCAGATATTCAAATTATAGTTTCCAAATAATTTCTAATTGCCAATGATTTATACAAAAGTTATCAGTTTCATTATTACAGAATGTTAATATTGTGGAAAATTATTAGTGCAGTAAGTATTTTAGACAAGAGTAGGGCAATAATTATCACTACTGTTAGTATTCCAGTATTATCCAAAATTTACTAAGTGCTTTAGAAATGCAGAGGACAGCATAGCCTGCATCTAAAAAAATGCATAAAGCAGCGAGAACAGATGTAATATGCAGAGAGTCAGATTGATGCTAGCCAAATGTCTCATTATTTACAGGTTTTCTCCTGTCTGAGTCTAAATTTAACACATTTGTGGTATTTAAGCTGTTGCTGTCTGCACTGATCCATCTAAGTCAGGAGTGACCAACCAGCCTGTGGCTCTTGAGTAGCTGACATGCAGCCCCCTGCCAGGGCTGCTTGCAGAACCAGGATGAGGCTGCCCATCACAGGTATCACTGGATAAATAAACCCTGCAGCCATGGGAGCTAGAGGATGCTGCCGAGGCCAGACAGGCACTCCAGGGCCATGCTCACACCCAGCCCCAGATGGTCTGGGTTGGTAAATGCTCTCATGTCTCCCTTTGTTTATGAAATGCTTGAGAGCTTTGCACTTGCTTCCCTGCTCCATTGCCTGCTAGCCCCATTCGAGGATGTTCTGTCTTTTGCTTTCACTCCCATGAAGCTCTGAGTACTCAGCACATAGTAGCATCAGGATTTTGGGTTACTTCTAGCCTTTTTCCTCCAACAGTTATGGCTAGGTGAGTGTGGGCTTTTTGCTTGTGGCCCCTACAATGCAGATCTGAGACCTGCCGTAGGGAAGAAGCGTGACTTAAAGAGACGCCTGGCAGGGAGTGGGAAGCTTTTGCAAACCTTTCAGAGCAGGTGATCCCACTGGAGTTGAACCATGGAGGGAAGTGAGGGCCTAACTGTGAGAAATGTAACAAACGAGGTGGAAATAGCATCTTCATGACAATTTGCTTTCAGTTTGCTGCAGCCAGAGATCTCAGAAGTAAGGGTGGTGAGAGCTCAGAGGTAAGGCTGTGATGAGAAGCAGCAAGGGAGGCTCTGTCAGAGATGGCTTTTACATGGACCAGCAAGTAACAAGCCTGATTTCTGTCAGGCTAGCGTGTAGGCATCTCTGTGAATTGAGTTGGTGAAGGTGCAGTAGGAGAACAAAGAAAAGAAAACACATGCAAGAAAAGTTGTGTAAGTATTAGACACGACTTGTGGGGGAGATGTAGGCGAGAAAAAGGGGTAAAAATTATGTTGAACAATATCAGAACTGCATGGTGAAGCCCCTCCTGGAGGAAAAACAAAAGAGCTCTGTTTTGCCATGGTCAGTTTGAGCAAATACTGTGAGGTTATGAGTTAGGTTGATTTATAGAACTGAATAAATTAAGACAGGGCACGACTGAAGAAACAGCTTTGCTGTGAGTCACCTATACAAGACTATTATTTAACAGTGTATGAACATGCAAAATTGGGAAAAAAAAAGGAAAGGAAAAAAAGAAAAAGGAAAGGAAAAAAAGAAAAAGGAAAGAGGCAGCTTCAAGAGAAAATAATAAGAAAAAAACATGTGAGACTTGGGTGTTGCAGAAGAGAAGGAATCAGTAAACATGGGTAGACAACTGCATTTGACTGAGCTGAAAATACAGAGTAACTGTTCTGTTTTCCAGTTTCTCAGCTCATGGTAAATTAACATATGTCCCTCAGTTTGAATTTACAACAGCTGAAAATCAGACCTTCAACACTGAAACAAGGTAGCATGCATAAAACGGGGAGAGAGACCCGATAAATAACTTATTTGACCTTTATATATTATTTATAAAGGGCTATGCATGCAAAGCACTAAGCATCTTCCATTTTCAATAACCAGCCTGCAGCAGCTAGCCATAAAAGCATTGCTTCAGTCTAGCATGGAAGGAAGCCAGGTTAATCAGGGGGTTTGCCTCAGGCAGTAGGATATAGTGTCTTCTGTTGCCTTATTGACATGAACCAGCTTTTTAGTGATACCCAAAAGAAGATTTTAAATAAATCAGTGCAAAAAATAAGTGTGCCTGTATGGAACCGGTGGCAAAATAAGCAGAAAAAAACAAACCACTGAAGCCCTCTACTACATATGATTTATGTTTAAGACTTTGTAAGATGAAAAAAACCTTCATAACATTACGACAGAAAAACCTGAAAGTTTGGTTTATGCAAGGGTGTTACCTGAGAATGGGCCACCTAGGAAAATTATTGTAGGTCAAACAATTTTCTATATAATGCACCACATTCACACCAATGAGCAAGAGCGAGTGGAAGCTGTTGCAGTTTTGCAGTTCCTCACATGAAAAGGGCTTACAGTCACAGTCAGAATTCGAAGGATTCTGTACTGGGTTATTTATGCACAGGTTCCCCAAAGCTTAATGGACTGAGAGCTGCAGACTGTGCTTTGGATCAATCCCAGTGTCTGGTACCAGAAGCTGTGACTCTAGGATGTGTAATTTTAAAGGCAGTTTTGGAAACAAGAAGGATTTTTATAGTGTTGCAGCCCATTCATTCTCTGAAAGTACAACTCTTAGATTACAAATATGCCTGCTTGCCTTTTTCAGATCTGATTTCAAATATGAATTTTTGTAATAGTTAAAAAAACAAACAAAATAAAAAAGCCAAAAACTGTTAATTTTCAGTAATCTATAAAAAGTTAATTGAATTTTGAATAAATCAATTTAAATAGGGCAAATAAAATACTGTAGTTTACATCATCGGGGTGCTTAGACAAGATCTTAATGTGGTTTCTTCTGGCCTAAAAATCTGTCTGTTTATGGTGTTGTGGTAGGTTGGTTGATAGCAAAGTCTCTTAAATATTGACTGGATTAACAGTAGCTTATCTCATAGACAGACTGATACAAGTTTCTACTAGTGGAAGAAGGCAGTATTCAGCTATAGGCTGTATGTGGCCTTGAGAGTGGTAGAGTTGCTCCTACTATAAGATTTGCTGATGCAGAAAATTATGTATATTGGGGATTAGCTGAACTTCCTGTCAGAATTGTGTTTCTTGTACAAATGACTTAAAGGTGTGCCTTCTTTTAAATCTTAACTTTTTTTCTTTTTTGCCTTCATGAATTCTGCATCTACTGAAATGGATCAGTTTAACTGCCCTTAGAAATCAGTCTTTACAGTGCAGAGTTTTGATCTTCCAGTGTATTTTGGAAGGTTGAACTTGATGATATTGGGGGTCTTTTCCAACCTTAGTGATTCTATGATGCCCTGTTGATGTTGTTCTTCCCCCATGTCGAGAAAATTTTCAAGTGTTTAGTTTGCAGTTCAGTGTGTCTGAGGCAGCAGAGCTTCTGCTTCTGTTTATGGGGCAGTTCATCTACACATTGCAATGGCCAGGTACATCCTTCATACTCACCTGAAGTCGTGCATTGCATTCATTCAGTCCAGCTTAAGTGTGCAATTTGTGCAAATCAAAGTACCTTTTCTATTCATTTGTTATTCAAGTGTGTGCAGACTCTGTCCTTTGGAAATGTTTTTTTCTGATTGCTTTGAGAAAGCAAATTTAAAATTAATTTTTCTTTGGAATTTTCTTTCTCCCATCCCTTTACTTCTCACCTTTGTATATTTGTCTTGTTTGAGTTTTTTAAAATAATAAAAAACAGTCTCCTAAAGAGTGTGGTTGGCTGACCTTGGCTAAGGGCCATCTTATCAGTTACTGTCATGGACAAAACAGACATGATTTTGGGAAAATTAAGTAGCTTTTCCCTCCTGAGTCCTTCCCCCGCATCCTGGGTGGTGCAGCCACCACCTTGTCTTCAGGGCTCAGCCATGACCTGTGGTGAGGCCATCAGAGGCAGCTGGCACGGGGTGGGACTGGCTGTGCCCAGTTTGGGGCAGTCCTGGCCTCCCGTCACCGTAGTCCCTGTAGCCCTTCCTGCCAATGCCTGGGTGCTGACATCCCATACAGAGACACAGGTCAGGGAAAACATCCAAAGGAATGTTTTTATTCCCAACCCCAGGTACATTTTCTCCATTCTGTTTTCCAGCACTTTTTGGCTAAAGCTTTTTCCTGTGTGGGTGTCTGTATGAAAGCTTACTATCTTGTTATATGTATAATTTTTTCAAATTATATTATTTAATTCCTAAGCTACTGCTGCTTCTTGCATAGATTTCTCTCCCCCTGCTCCACTGGTTGTTCCTGCCATTTTTTCCTCTCCCACAATCAACTCTTGAATAGGGTTTATTGCTCTGTATTTATCAGAATTACGCTGCCTTTTGCTGACCTGTTAGAGCTTCCCCATATCTGTTGCTAAGTATAGGAGGCCCAGTCTGTATCAAGGCACCCATTTAGTTCTTCCTCTTCCCATGTGCTTTCAGCACGAACCTGGTTGATACCCGACTCCTTGCCTGTTGGAGCCTCTTTTACTCTTTTGGACAGCATTGCCAGTTCCAGCTTTCTTCTTACTATGCTTGTCCATTGCCTTCAGGAGTAAACTTGCTTTTCATGTGGGCTTCTTTTGTTGTTTTCCAAGGGCCAACTTGTTTTTGTAAGCCTCAAATATTTGATTCTACACTGGTATAGCCATACTACCTACTTCACATTTTACACTTCTTTTTGGTGTGTATTAATACCTTAGAGCTTTTGCCATATATATATGTGTAACATTTATTATACATAAGATATTTTGAACACTACTATATATGATATGTTAGCATTTCCTCTTCTTAAATGTTAACCACCATTATAAGTGGTTTACAGTGTAAAATGTCTTTCCCAGACTCTGTCACTATACTCTTGATTGAAAATTATACGTATTATTTTTACTGCATGAGCTGTCCTATATTATCCTATATTATGGTGATTTCAAACTTTTCCTTTTTCACAGCGGCATATGATTTAATTAGTGAAATATTCTGTCGATAGGATAACATGAGATTGAAAATGGGAATATTTAGAGTCTGAGGCTGAGTTTCTTGGAGAAGCTAGTTAAACATTCCTGATCTGAGGAAAGCTTAACAATATGAAAGATTCTACTATATCTTTGCCAAGTCCATCTCTGGACAGGTTCTGAGCCAAACATTCACTGAGCTGTGAACACCTGATTTTAGCTTAGTGAAATGTAGTCTTCTGAAGTCTAAAAATATGATCACTTCAGGGCTCTGTTTAAAAAGTTCAAAACCTGAGTCACCAAAGACTGTTCCTTCACTGCTCCTTCTCCCCTCTACCCTAACTGCAGCTCTTGCAATCACCATGGTCAGGAGGCCAAGGGAAATGTTGTGTTCCGTCATGGGAATTGTGGTCTGCTCAGAGAGCTCTGTTTCAAGTGAGAATGAAAAATTTTCTGAAGAAGGAAATGACTAAGGATGAACAGTTCTGAAACAAACATTTCCGATTCTGTTTAAAAAATATGCAATATTTTAATTTTATTTGAAGTGTAAATATTTGTTTAGATTTTACTGATGAAAGATGGGAGTCTTCAGGTAGTTGTAAGTATATGGCAGAGACCTCAAAATTTACAGAAATTTTATTTTCCTGATAATATTCCTGTTTAGGAGATGTTGGAAAAGGAGAGCTTTTTTGATCACACTGTACATGATGACATTACCGTTGTGCCTCTTTTGCGGAAATTAGAGCCATCAGTTCTCATTCGATACTTTTTTTGTTTTGAAATTTTGTAGTCTTGTTTTTTGACATGTGGGAGCTCATGAGATGAATAGGCCAAAATTACAGAAAATAAGGTCAGCAGGTAATCATCCATGCAACTAAAAAGGCTGCATGTTTGTTTACAAATCCAACCCAGACAAACATCACAAGGAAGAAAAATAATTATAGCAGATGATAATGTACTTCTCTGTATATCTACACATATTTGATATATTGTCCCTATTATATGTCTAGAAAAGGTGCATGATGTAGTGAATGTAACTTTAAAGGCAGTAGCCTCGGAAAAAAGATGTTTTTTTCATTGTCTATGTGGTGCAGTACAGTCAGGAGACAAACTGTCAACATTTGGTTAAGAGAGAACCCTCTATCAGAGACTGCTTAAGACATACCTCACTAGCTGCTTGATTCCTGATTGCTCAGCATTCTGCAGAAGGTTGGAATTACACTAAAAGCAAAGTTGCGTGTTTTCTACAAATTATTCACTATTTCTTTGCTGCAAGGCTAGTGCAGAAAGCATCTTGCACTTTCTTAGTTTTTTGCAAAGGAGCTTTTAGGTGAAGTGAGGCCATAACCTTGCTTCACCCAGCCAGATGAGTGTAAAGCGAAACACTGTGCTTGGAGCTAAAGTGTCACAGCACTCAGTGTCAGGCAAAACGTAAGCATCAGGAGGAGTCTGAATTGCTGGTCTTTTTCTTGGTGATAGTCAGTTCATTTCTTTATTTCTAAGAAAAAACATCCCTATCCATCACACACCTTGTGTGAAGTGCTGGTGGAGTGTTATTCTTCACGGAAATACCTGAGTCACTGAGAAGAGCAGTTCCAATGCTGGCACAATCAGTGGTGGAGCACTCTAGTGTGGTGCCCAGGGGGTGCCCAAGCCAAGACAACCCTGGGGTGAACCAAGAGAGCCACCAGGAGCCTACAGCTTCTGCAGTGGGGACTGATGAGATCTGCTCTGAACCAGGAGCAATGTTTCCCAGTTCCACCCCCAATTCCCCCACACATGTATAAAAGAAGCTCTTAGGGAGCACCAGTGACAGGTAGCACCACTAAGGTGGGCAAACCAGGTATGGCATGTCAGTAAGGGTGTGTTGTGGCACTTGGCACAGGACATGCTGGAAGGGTGCTGAGGCCCAGCCAGCTTGTCCATGGAGCAGTAGTGTCCACCCAGCAGAAAGCCATGGCCTCTCTGAGCTCAGCACCCTCCATGACTGATGCAACTTCCCAGACAGAGCTCTGATCAGAACATGTTGCAACCCAGGTGTCAGCTGCAGGATGGACACTGCTATTGTACCGGTATCAGATAGCTGCAGTGAGCACCCCTGTGGAAGATGTGTGCAGGTAGAGGAACATTCCTGGTCAGTGCTAGAGCGCTAGTAGAAGGTGGGTTAGCTGAGGAGCACGAGACAGAGACTGTGGGAATCATACTCTGCCTTCCCTGAGACAACAGGCCCAACAGACAGGCAGGATGTGGAGAATTTCTTATCCTCTCTACTTAGCCAAACAGAGTGACCTAAGGACAGAGAACAATTGCTATAAATTCCTGCCTGACACAGCAGCCGCATCTCCTCTGTGACTGCCTCACCTGCCCAGATCAGAAATGTGAGGCTGCAAGTGGAACTGAGCAATGATGAGGATGATGGTTCATCTAGCTTGCAGATGCCACCAAGGTTCAGTCATCCTACACCCTGCGTCAAACCACTTCCATAAAATAAAAAAAAAATGTGTTATTGTGATAGGAGACCTGCTCATGAAGAGAACAGAACGCTCAATATGCAGAGTGGATGCATTTCTTAGGGAAGCCTGCTGCCTCTCTGGGGCCCAGGTTAAAGACGTGAAGAGAAAGCCTCCTACTCTGAGTACGGCCCTCAGATTCTTATCCATTATTTATTTATCAGGTAGGCAATGTTGAAGTTGCACCAAGTGGACCAAAGGCAATCAGGAGGCTTTAGAGTCTTGGGATGATGGGTCGATTGATGAGGAGCACAAATAGTGTTCTCTATCCATCCACTTGCAGGGAATGATGAGGAAAGAAATGGGAAGAGCTAACAGATGCTCTTAAATGTGTGTACATCTCTGTGGTATTCCTTAAACGCTAAATTGAAGTTTATTTCAAAGACTTGCATCTATTTTTTCACAGTCTTTCCATTGACTTCAGTGTGTAGATCACTTATAAAAGTGTGTCCTACATCTATGTAGCCTCCTAATTTTGTTAATGAAATGAATCTGCTATGTCTGTGTAGGAGCTAATTTCCACAAGGTTTCAGTTACAGCTCTGTTTTGCCATTTACTTCCTTGAGGTATTACAAAGGTGTGACTGTAAATAGAGAGTAGTGTGACAGGATGAAATATAACCTCTAGAGCAAGCCTTTTGCCCTATTCTCACATGTCTAGACCTATGCCTTAGGCTGTGTACAGTGTCAAATAATCAAATTGTGTTGTTTAAAATACTCATTGATATATGTTGTTTTATTTTCTGATGCTGCAGGATGACTTCAGGCTAGATTTTGCCCTTGTGTGTGCAGAAGCAGTTTCCACTGACTTTGAAGCAAGGTGACTCCACACAGAAGTGGGATATTGTCCCTCAGCCTTTATGGCAATGCAATTATTTAATCAATTGGAGCTGTGTTTTTGTGACACCTCATAGTGCACCTAATCCATAACAAATGATCAGTCTGGATTTCTGAGTTTAGCAAGTGATTTGGAATAAAACATATTCCTCAGTGTGTTAACAACATTTTGTCACAGGCTTATCCATGCATAAATGGGTGTGACTTTCTTTATGTTTCTACAGTTGCCTTCCTCATGGTCCAAATGTTTATTGAGGTAGAACATCTTGATAATATGATAATCAAATGCAAATGTGATGTACTTTTAAGTGTGTATTTTCAAAAGTATATCTACATTTGTGTTCATTGACATTACCATTGATAACCTAGGCTTTTAGTGTTTTGGAGTATGTTTTTTTCTGGTAGCTATGCTGACTTTGATCATAGTAGTTAATTACTGCTTGCAATGGGCAATGAAAATTGTGACATCTATCAGGTAATATCCAAAAGAGGGCCTCTTTCTCTCTTGGAAACAGTATTTCATTGTTTGCCAACAGTATCTTAAGCTGTATGAACAGGAGCAGAGCCAATAGATCAAGGGAAGTTGTTACCTCGAGCACCGGCCATTTGAGCAAAGGCACGGGGAGCTGGTTTTGTTCAGCCTGGAGCAGAGATGGCTTTGTGGAGGAGCTGACAGCAGCCCCTGGTGCCTATGGTAGATCATCTAGGCAATGGAACTGGGTTCAGTGAGGTGAGGCACAGTGAGAAGATGAAAGATAGTGAAAATAAAGAGAATCAAGAGGGGCTCAGACTGAATATTTTTTAAAAAATGCCCCTATGAAGACAGTCAGACAGTGGCACAGAATAAGCAGATATGTTGTTCGGTTTCTGTCCATGGAGCTTTTCAACCTTGACCATGGGATACACTGAGCAGCATTGTCTGACCTCAGAGCTGACCTCCTGTGAGCAGGAGGTTGGTCCAGAGCCCTCCTGAGATCCCTCTCAGTCTGAACTGTCTTGTGATCCTGTTCCTACCCTCTGGACAGGTTACTTGAACTCTCTATTTGCTTTTTCTAAATTTTGATCCCAGGTAAACCCAAAGATAAAAAGTACCATGGTAAGGAAATCCTGTGAGATTGTGCAGTTTGTTGTCACTGACATTAGGACATTATGACAGGGAACACGATGCTGGAGGAGATTCCTTTGAGCCTCCAGTGCAGTCCTCTCTATCCTCACAGGCCACCAGCTGGCAGGCCATCCCTCTTTTCTTCGGTGGACAGTAAAGGAAACAAGGAAACTAAGCATCTAGTTTTGTTGCACTATCTCTTGATTGTTGTGTATTTGTATGTAGAAGAAGAATTACCCAGCAAAGTGTGAATGAGAAGTAGATGATTCAGACATTGGTAATCAAGAAAATGCAAGGACTGATTTTTACTTTTTTTCCTATCTTCTCAGTGTGATTTGAGCAAGACGCACCTTAAATATATCAGAACCTGGAGGGAAGTTAAATGTCCTTACCTAGATTATATTTTATTTTAGTCAAAAGAGTAGTTGCTGCATCTCGTTTTTTTTGTGAGTAGGTATAGAAGCATAACTGTTGTGGAAATGCTACAAAAATAGGCTAAAAAAGAGATTGTAGAGAATGTCAGGTTTTTAAAAGACAAGTTTTTTATGCTTCTGTTTACTATATCTTTTTCACAGCAACTTTTTCACTTCAAATCAAGCTGTGAAGAATATTTTGTATTTTGATTCTGTAGCTTTAGTAGCATCTGTGTTCCTTTGTGTACCCATAAGCAAAATGAATTAGTCAGGTGCAGGGTAGTTAGTAAGATTCTGCATAACTGTGTAGAGAGAAAAACTCTTTGCTCTCTACATTGTTCCTGACCAGTTGAGTTTAGGTATATGTCCATCTAAACCTTCATCTAAACCTTTGATTGGTTGAAAAGTCATAATCAGCACGATTAGAGTTTTCTAGTATTGAAGAAGTTGATTTTGGCATATTTGTGTAATAAAATCACTGTGGTACCTGATTACTAGTGTGTTTTCTCTATGTTAGAAATATAAAGATCATGAAACATTCAAGACAAATATAATGGGACTCCTGTAATAAAATACATGTTATGGTAGCTTTGAAATGCCAGAAATGAATGGCAGGTGTTAATGACAGAGGTACTTTTATATGTTAGCATATATGCATTAAAAAATGTGTTGCAAGCTTTATTCAGGGAAAATTTCCAATTCTGTTAATTACACAGAGTAAGCAAGGTAGTCTCAGACAGAAAGGAAGAACTGGCTTTATAGCAACTGTTTTGAGTACATCTTGCTGGAATCAGTAAAAATGGAAAACTTTTCAATTTTTTTTAATCTAATTTTGTAACTAAAAAGAAAAGATTGGACGTAGTTTTCTCAAAAACTACCTGCAATGGTTTGCTTTTCTCAAGCATGATTTTGAGTAGTACCAATCCATTATCCTAAGGCAGTAGGTTTGAGCCTGCAGGGCACTGTGTAGAAAAGCCACATGTAGAGAAGCATTTCTGCACTTTGCTGTTTGTGTGATTGGTTTGGTTGCACATTAACTCAGTCACATTTTGTCCACTGCTCTCTTCAGCCACTGTTATTGTTTTTTCTCATTTTTCTCTTTTGTAAATCGCAACAGACTGACTGGGAATTATGAATGAATATATACTAATTAAGACAATAAAGTAGTTTAAAGATACACAAATGTTAATAGAATTTGAAATAAGAGGTAGCTTGAGGCCACTGCTGTCACTAACAGGCCATTTAAAAATTATTAACATCAGGCCCAGTGGACCAGTAGTAAAGTACAACTGCCTTCCTAGTAAAGTATCAGAGCTAGCGGGCCCCAGACCCTGAGCTTATCCCAGTGATCACAGCTGTGAACTGTGCTGAACTAATTTTGCTTATTCTTGCAAATGCTAGCTTAGAAGCTACTAGCCTTACATAATGCCTAAGGTGATGTATACAATATTTTGTTATTCTTAACGCAGTCTTTACAGCAAATTAATTTCAGTACATCAACAAAGGCGTGTTCTTGCATTATTTATATCAAACTGTTAAATGTTTTATTAAATTTCAGTGGACTGTTTTGCAGGCTAAGGTTGATATAAAAAAGAACCGGGAGTATACTGCTCACTTCATTGATCAAACAGTTCAGTGAAGTGAAGGAACCTGCTTTGGTCAGCCTGAAGTCCAAAAATAAAATAAAAAAACTAAGGTTTCAATAGAGAAGGCTACTGTTGGAACAGCAGAAGACGTTTACATAACCTGACAACTATTTTAAATCTCTTGTGATAACCATGATAAAGGAAAAAATTTTGTATTGGCAAAGTCTGTTTGACAATCTGCCTCCTTT
Source organism: Campylorhamphus procurvoides (assembly GCA_013396655.1). Lineage (NCBI taxonomy): Eukaryota > Metazoa > Chordata > Aves > Passeriformes > Dendrocolaptidae > Campylorhamphus > Campylorhamphus procurvoides. The sequence goes on from WBMV01003451.1 coordinate 282,876, forward strand.
TCCCCCAGACCCTTCAGTTCAGCCACCTTTGGTCCATTGACAGAGATAACAGGGTGCCAGCCAAACAATTTCAGCTCCCTTCTTATCTGTCATTTCTAAAACTATCACCAACACATTTCTGAGCTCTGTAGAAATCACAATTATAGATAGTCCATTTCAAAATACCTCATGGATGAAGCCCCATTCCTGCCAAAGATATGAGAGAACAAAATGAGAGGGCTCTTGCTCCTGTTTTAAATTAGTGAAATTGTGGAAATACTTAAGACAGTGCCTGAAGACTCAGCAGAGAGAAAGCAGGATTAGCTGAAATCTCAGGAAGAAATGAAGATAACTGAAAAACACATTTCTGTTTCTACTTTCTTTCTGTTTAGCAGTTTCCAACTACAAAAGTCATGATCTCTGCCTTCGGAAGGTGTTGTGAAACAAACCTACATTGCGTGTAGAAAGATGTGAAGTGGTGCATAAAACTGAATATTGACAGCTGTTTTAAGCTTTGACCATCAATACCCTCTCAGTTAAATGGTCTGAATACATTTTGGCATCTTTTTGTTATGCTTTACAGATTATTCTCATTTATAAGCTCACAACCTGACAGTGTCATAGGTATAGAAATGGAAACAGCATTTTTGATTGTTGTGCCAAGTGCAGGACAGGAACCCAAATATCTGTATCACAGTGTGCCTAAAGGCAATAATGGGCAGATAGTTTTTGAGAAGCAGTTTGATTTCTTTGGGTTTATGATTTTAAGTCAATAAGTTGTACTACCATATCTTCGTGTCTTGGGAAATATGAAAGACAACAGTGGAGGCAAGAAAGATTCTGGCATTACTGTAGTCAAGAAAGTAATAATTGAATGTTGTTACATCCATTGATTTTAATGCAAGTCAGCAATTTTGCACTTAGAGGAGAATATGAGGCATCTTAGGCAAATTCTGCCTATTGAAAGGTTGTGTTAGGTTTCAGAATGGCTACTTGAGTCAAGGGGAGACAGGTCATACCAAGCATTCAAAAGCTTTACCTGTGTTCTACAGTTTGCTTCCTATCTGGAAGAGCTTTAAGAGCTTTGATCTTGGATAAAGACATCATTTTGTTAAATGTTTTATAAATACAGAGTTAAAAAAGAGATGTTCATTCATAACAAAATATACGACAATTATTTCATGTGAAACCTTGTTTTGTATGTGGTAACTATGCTTTATGAGACAACATAAACATTTTCTTCTCATCAACTGCTAGGCTCTCAGACAACAGCACATTCATTTCCATAAGTATCAGCCGCCCCAGCATTGAAATGAAATAAACTCTCCTTGTTAAACTAAATACAGAGAAGTATGTAAGTAAGACAAATATGTGAGACAGTTACAAAGTGGTGTACTTTATTTGGCTTATCTCCATATTTCTATTAAAGACATCTAAGCGTACGTCTGTCTCTTTAAAGTAGATGCTTATGTGTTTAAAACAAACAGCTAAACAGTTTGCATTAGAATAGAATTTGTGATCCACAGAAACAAAAAACATGCATACATATTCTTACAAAGTATAGAGAAATGTGTTTAGGCATGTGTTAAACTTCTTAAGTCTAATTTAGCTGAAAAGGGTTATTCAATGAGCATGCTCCATTTAAATAAAGCATTGTCACTGTGTGCTGGTTTCACTGAAACCTTGATTTCACGTCAAAAGGTTAGATCTTGAAGTCATTAAACACAGGGCATAGCCAGGATGTATCTTGCACTCAGATCTGATGAGGCTGGTCTTCCATTTCAGAAGGTGAATGGCTTTCACTGTAAATAATCTTGGTCAAAAGGTTCATTTATATTTTATTTCCAGAAGGGTAGTTCCTTTTTCTCGTTATTTTAATTATTATGTGAGACCTATGGCTATTTAGGAATGCCTTTTATACATAAAAGAAGTTGTAAGACTAGTTTTTCAGAGAAAGAAAAAACAGCTTGGTGGCAAAAAAAAGAGAAGACAATGGCACATGCGTTTCCACTCAACCATGCCAAGTATTTGATTTTGAAACTACCCAACTGTACTGTTATTGATTCCCACTGGCATAATCATGAGAGGCTAAGAAGAAGGTCTCATAAAATGAATAGACAAGAAACTGCAAGGCACAGAGGGTAGTAGGCTAGCTTGGGGTTTCCAAAATTTTGGACTTCTGGAATTACAGACAGTAATTCCTTAATGTTGTTTTGATATGACATGTCTGTAGTAAGCAGAATCTACATCTGAAAAAATCCCTTAGTTATGGTCACTTCATTATCTGGGAAAAATAGTACAAGTATGGAAAACACGATCTGTTTGAGTGTTCAGTAGGAGACATCTTAAGCAACCATAATTCCCAGATAGTCTATAGTCACCCAGACAGGCTAAGACCCAAATTTCTGGGAAAAGCAGGACAAAAGAAATCTGTTTTGATGGTTTTGTTTTTGTGCAGTCAAGAGTAATAATACCTATAATTTTTGAGGGAGGGATGAAGTATGAAGTACAGAATGATGAAAGAAATCTTAGCAAATCCTTGCTGAACAGGCCAGTGATGGATAATAAAGGTATCTATGCTCATCCTAGTCATTCTTCGACTTAGAGATTACTTCAACTATATGAGGAACTTAAGTGTTAGAATCTTTGGTTTTCAGATTGGGAAACTCAGAAAAGCCAAGTGACATGTCTGTTGGAAATTAAAATGGGAGTTAGAGTGAAAATGTACCAACTCTTTGGCTTTTACTTGTCTATCCTTCCAGGTACCGTTAGCCAGTTAATTAGGTCAAGGCTAGGAAAAGCAGTAAAAACAGTAAGATGGTATGATTTATGGAGTAATTCTAGGCTGTCAGAAGCACCTAAGTGTTCTGGCAAAACCATCATTACCAATCATCATGTGTGAGAAGAAACAACCCAAATAATCATGAAGTACATTTTGGATGTACATGTCACAGTAAATGTCACAGTATTTTTTTAAATTTATTTACTCTTCAGAACACTCTTGCACTATCACAGAATAAAACTCATGGAAGCATGGAAATGTCTTCTCCACTATAAATAAAGCTAAGGTCCTCAAATGTGGGAAGACTCAGAACAATTGGCACTTCTTGTATCTTGATCCCTGAAATGGCAGCTCGGAAGATACACCTTGACTGGGGAATAGCTTCAGTAGAGCCTTGTGCTCTTGGTCAGCAACTGCTGTTGTGCCAATATCCAGTCACGGGCTGCAGAAGGCAGCAGCAGAATTTTGTTTCTAGATCTTGCAAAGAGTTGTTTTTCTCTCTGATCAAGTTGTATATAATCTCATGGTGTGATACCATGTTCCATTTATCCAACAGTAGCACTAGTTTCAAATTCTATTTCCTACCATCAAAAGGAAGGAAGGAAGGAAGGAAGGACAAATGAGAGATTTTAGTAAAAGTATTCAGAAACTCCTCATGTAAAACCCAGTGAGGAGCAAAAAACAAAAATACTGAAAAAGCTTTTTTTTTCAAGTTAGAGTATGTATAAATTGGATAATACTTTTTATTAAACTGTGAGAATTGGGAAAAACAGGTAAGATTTTCATCACATATATAACCTCTTAACATGAACATTGTTTTCAGAAATTAGAAACCATGTTTTCTGGCTCTTTAAATGATACTTAGATCTGAGTGGCCAAGAAAGCAATATTTTATTTAATGTTATTTAATCAACATTATGTGATGAATGTCTATTGTTCTTTTTGAGGCCAAAAGGAGTCCATGACTTCATTCATTCTAAATGGTAAGCAGCTAAGTGAAGGAATCATTTAAGATTATATCCTTGTGCAATAGCATGAATCAAAGTAACCAATGATTTACGTGGCTAGTGAGGGGACTCTTGATAGTGTGAAATCTGCTGCTGAGGGAAGAAGGTAAAATCCCAGCCTCACTTGAGCCAACACATTCAAAAGCCTGGACTGGACAGAGATGATTGCACTTCAGTGGACAACCCACACTGGCTGAAAGATAAGGTGGAAGAATAAGGGGAAACAGACTCACCAACAAAAGAAAAATAGAGTTCTAGTGATGGCTCAAATGACATCACTCCCCTAAGGACAGGCTTTAATTCTAGATACAAAACTACAAACCAGACAAAAAAATCCCAATTTTGTTCAAGTTTGAATGACAACCAGCTAAGGACATTCATCTTCACACTGGACGAGGTTAATCACCTCTTTCATGATCACCTACCTTCTATTTCTTCCTTTTCCCTGATGTTCCAGTGATCTGGGAAGCATTTCGTAAGTCAGAGGTAGCAGTTAAATGGCTAGTCCCCTTTTAAAGCCACATGGAAGTGTAGTACCAAACTTCCCCAATACTTCAAAAAATGTTTTATTTGAGCTTCCTCAAGTTACAGCAGAGTTCATGTTTTGTTTCAGTTCAGTGAAACTAGAACACAGCATTTAACATAAGGAAGCAACATTGGTTCAAAGTGTGAGTTACAGAATCATTAAGGTTGGATAAGACCTTGTAGAGAGCCCCCCGAGCCTCCTTTTCTCCAGGCTGAACACCCCCAGCTCCCTCAGCTGCTCCTGATAAGACTTGTGCTCCAAACTCTTCACCAGTTCCATTGCCCTTCTCTGGACTCACTCCAGCTCCTCAATGTTTCTGTTGTAGTGAGGGGCCCAGAAATGAAATCAGTATTTGAAGTGTAGATGATGCTAATGCATTCAAAAAAGTTTAGGTCAGAAGCCATATTGTATGGCTTCACCTTTCACATCTAAAATGTAATTCAGTTAATTCCTGTCAATGACAGTTTTGCTGGCAGGAGTGCTGCAAAATTAACACTTATTTCTCCAAAATGAAGACAAAATTGTCACTGTTTTTTTTCCATAAACTGCAAATAGTTCTTCTTGTGCATAAAAAAATATCGATGATTACATAGCTATGTATAAAAAGCTATTTTTATGTAATCAACTACACACTTCATAAGATACCCTCCCATTTAAAATTGATTAAATTGATTTTTTTTTAGTTTTTTTTTTTCTGGAAAGGAAAATATCTATTTAAATATGTCCAATTTTCCCATTTTCAAGATAAAAGGGAAAAAGAAAAATGTGTTGTAGAGAAGTGGGCCATGAAAGGATTACTTTTTAAAAAAATCATACTTCTCTTTGTTCAATTTCATTAAAACAGGATGTGGGGGCAGGTTTTATAAAATCTTACACTTTTGGGGAGAAAAGCAAACAGTAAAAGAATTTGTTTTCTCTACAAAAAAATGTTTGGATCAAGTTCAAATTTGAATTGAAAGAAATTATATGCCTCATAAGGAAATGAATCAATCTGAGAACAGCAAAAATGTTTAATCACACAGGCAATCTGGATAGGTTATAAAACATGATTTCTCTAGATATTAATTTAACAAGGATGAGTTTTCCCTCAGCTGGCAAACCGAAGAGGTGATATTATTTTGCAAGAAGATCTCTAACCACCACAAGTATCTGAGTTGAATTGTTCACCTCAATTAAGCACCTGGGAGCTTTACCATTGATTCCATAAGCCAGTTTTTTACTGTAGTCCAGTCTAATTTCCGTGCAATCTGTTATGCCTCTCTAAGCTTTTGTCCTGAAGGAGGAAAAAAAAAATTAAAAGATAGCTGTAGACATTTTGTCCTTGAGAAAACCTGCCAGTGTCATAGTAACTTCCTACCAAACCCTTCATGTTTAACTCTTTTAAAAACTTCCATGGTTTTGAAAAGCCTGGCCATTTCTCATGTTACTGATATTTTTATCAGCTTTTAAAAACAGCCAAAAACGAACTTCTGTACTAATGTGGATTCTCATTCATGTGACTATGAAAGGTAAATGCTGCATGTGGATTCTCTATAGGAGAGCTTTCAAAAAGAAAGTTTTGGCAGAGTTGGGGATATGCACGTGTATATACGTTGCCAGAAAGCTATAAATACCAGATCTGTGGAGTGCACAGGACTGGAGGACAAAGGCACAAAGACTGGATAATTTATTACGGAGAGAGCTGTAAAGTGCTTTTAAAAATGAGAAAAGATTTGTTAGCATTCAGCAAATGTGAAATTCATGAGGAGTGTTCTATCAAAGAGATTAGTCAAGGCACAGCGGAAAGAGAAATTTTGTAAATAAACCCAGTGGAAGTTTTTTTCTTGTTCTGTAAAAACATTCCATTGGATTTAAATTATGTGAAATTATATATTAATGGAAATAAAATACTTTAGTGGTGCCAAAGTTTTCAGATGGGGAGTACTTAAAGATTAAAGCAGTTTTGCTCATAGAAATTTATGAAAAGCCAAGCTACTTTGTGTTCTTCATCAAGAAATGAGAGTTGTCAGCACATTTTAGGAAAACAGAGGTACATGGTCTGTGTCTGAGAAATACCTGCAGCCCCTGGCTGCAAGGGATCTGTGGCAGTCATATGAGAAGGACCTCAGAGAACAGCAGCTCCAAATCACACTGAATCTAGGGATGGAAAGGGAAGAAAAAAACTTGCTCCTACAGTGACTTTTTATTTTTTTATACAATTTTAAATGCATCTCTCTAAATGTAGCTGCCAAACCTTTCATAGTTGTGTAGTCTCCTTTTGCACCTCTAGTGGATGAATCAGTAAACTTAGTTTATCACCTATTTTAAGTTGGCATGATGTTTCTGCTGAATATACCTTTTTCTTTTTTAGAGACAGAAAAAAAAACCTTGAAATGAACCCCCTGATTTTTGGGTGGTAAAAACCAGGCGAGACAGTCCCCACCACTCTTCCTGTATGCCCATATACCTACAAAGGCACACATGCTCATTTTACAGATTCTTTTGGAATTGCCTTCGAAGAAACTTTAATCAATATATTAATTTGTGGAGAGAAAATCTTGCTTCATGTGAGGCATGGAGTAGAGTTCAGCTGTTGGATCTACAAGCCTATGTTGCCTGGTCGCAATGGTGTTCTCTGTTATTTTGGACATCTCTCAGGATAACCTTCTAAAGTTAATGTTCCATAGCTTAGTAATCTGATAAAAGACATTGCACACAAAATACTATATTACAATGTTCAAATTCATTTTAAAAGAAGAAAATACTGTGCATGTTAGTTAAGCCAATTCATTTTCCATTCAATAGGCCAGAAATGCACTATCACTTTCTGCTATTTTTTTCAGGAATTGAGTTTGAGCAGAAATAGTCTTTTAGAGCCAATTCACAAAAAAAATGGTTTTAGGAAACATAACAATTAATTAAAAAATGTAATAAGTTTGTATCTTGTTTTGCAGTATGTTCTCACATCTGCAGCTGAACAAACAGAACGGCATTTCCCAAATTGCCATTTGATCTAGCACATTAAGCCAAGGTTTTTATTGTTCTTAGGAGAGTATTTTTAAATGAGCAAGTCACTTAGAAAAGACTACTAGAAGTAACCCATTGCTGTGGCTAAAAAACATGCGTGAGTTTTATGTGCCTCAAGTTCAATGGCTCTGTCCGTTGAATGTACTATGGAATTGCAAGATAAAGGTGCACTAGATATAACATTCATACACGTTGGGGTTGCACCCAGAAGCCACATCTGAGGCAGATGGACCGTTGTGCTAGATTATTACAAATAATAATAGGGGACCGGCCTTCCTGTCAGGTGTGTACCGTCCTCGATAGAACATGCAGTTGAAATGCTGAGAACTGAGATACAGGAGTGCAAAGTGACTTGCTCCACAGTATGAATTTAGTTTCAGACATTCAGTACCCAAAAGACCAGATTTCCCATTATATAATATCCTATTATAGGAGAATAAATGTTTAAAAGGAATAAATGCTTGAGAGGGTAATGTTTGTTATTCCCTTTTTTTTTTTTTAAGCTGGAAAGATTATTTTAGTCTCTTTTTGTTCCCCTCAATCATTAATATTGTATCAATTGTAGAGCAATAAATTTATTTTAAAGTAATGATGTGATATTATTTCTGGCTGTAATGCTTTAGGTATGTTGCTACCTGTGGTGTATGCCTCCTAAATGAAAGATAATTATTTTGCTTGAAGAAGTTTGTGATCAAAAGACAAAGGTAGATGATGATTTAGAGAGTGCAGGGTCTATAAACAGAACATGGAGAGGGTTTTGTTGGATGCTGTTGGATGTATTAACCATATAATTTGTAAGAAACTCCTTGTTTTTCCTTTGCGCTATTTTGAACAGCAGTATTTAAAAGCATCCTATTCTATTCCAGACAATTCTTAAGGTAGTAGTAGAGTGGTCCTAATACATCTATAATGTTTTTCATCCAATCATTTTATGTAACACTGTTTTCTTTTTTATAATCCTATATGTCATCTTATATCAGTGATTTAATTCATGAAGGTATCTCATTAAGTTGGTCTCAGTGCTGGGAATTTTTTCATAATGCAACAGCATAATTTAGTATTAAGTCAGCAATCTCAAACACAACCAAGGAGGAGCATTTGTGTATCAAACCTGTACTGGATTTGAGTTCAAGATAGGATCAAACCACAGAGAGGTGAATTTAGATTACTTATCTTTTAATTCTAGAGCCTGGACTGACCTTGTGTCCGTCCTCTTCCACAGTGGAGCTCAGTGGAGTGATCAGGAGGAGGTGGATTAGAGATCTCAGAGGAGGAAGAGGCGGTTGGGATGTTCAGTGAAAAATGACCAGGAAGATCTTCTGACATTTTAACAGGAAACTCTAATCTCAAAACTGTTATAGAAATACTGCTTACTCTCATCTTGGGTGTCAGAGCTTTCACAGGTGTACGTTGACTTTGGGAGGTGGGTTCATATTTAGATTAAACGATTCTTCTTTTTTGAAATGATTCTCCTTTCTCATGTAGAGCTTGCATCGCCATATGTCTAGGCTGTTCTTCTTGGAAGGGGTTCTTTAGGTTGAGAAAATTAACAAAGTATTTTTATATCAGTGCAGGCATATGCGGGTGCACAGCAGCAGATTTGTGTTTAAAGTGAGGGAGTTTTGCCTTTAGAATAATAACAGGGGCTTTGGGAAGCACTTCTCATAGAAGACCACGTTTGGCTTGACTGTCTATCTCAGTAAACCCTGCAGTATGCAATTTTTGACATTTTGGCATTATGATGTCTTTTCCTGTGAGTCACTTATTCTTTTAAAGTGATAGAACTATCAAAAAGTTCAATCTGCTGAAGTAGAACATACCTAATTCATATTATAACTACTGCAATAACATCTTGGCTATTGAAGGTGCATTGCAACATCTTCTCTGGAGTCTGTTCCAAGAGGAACAGGCTTGGCGGATAATGGATCAGGACTAGCCCTGGGGAGAAAGCCTTGGAGGTGTTGGTAGACAGGAAGCTCAGCATGTCTCAGCAATGTGCACTTTTCTTCCCAGAAAGCCAGCTGTGGCCTGGGATGCTTCAAAAGAAGTGTAACCAGCAGGTTCAGAGGAAGGTGATTCTGCCCCTCTGGTTTGCTTTCATGAGACCCCACCTGGAATACTACGCCCAGCCTTCAACAGAGAAGGACATGGACATGTTGGAGCAAGTCCAGAGAGGACACTTATTTGATCCCAGGGCTGGTACACCACTCCAGTGAAGACAGGGTTCAGCCTGGAGAAGAGAAGACTCCAGGGAAACTTTAGAGCAGCTTTCCAGTACCTGAACAAAGCCTACAGGAAAGATGAAGAGACAATTTACAATGACATGTAGTGACAGAACAAGGGCTAATGACTTTAAACTTTAGATTAGGTATTAGGAAGAAATTCTTTATTGTGAGGGTGGTGAGAAAGTGGAACAGTTTGCCCCGTATGGTTGTGGACTCCCCATCCTTGGAAGTGTCTGAGACCAGGCTGAATGGGGCTCTGAGTAACTTGTTCTACTGGAAGGTGTCCATGCCCATGGCAGGGAGTGTTGGAGCTAAGTGATCTATAAGGTCCCTTCCAGCCCAAACCATTTTATGATTCTATGAGAAAATCATATGTGTGATACGCACAGTAACTTGTCACCTCTGAAGAGATAGCTGGTTTAAATTATTATTCAATATATTTCAAAGTATGATCATGAAATTGTATTTGTCACTGCTTTATATTTATGAGGGCAAAAATCCTGAAAAAATTTTCTTAGAATACTAATATATGACTGTTTTACCAAACATAATTTAGTGCATTTATAAGTAAAATGCCTTTAGAAGTGTATGAGAAATGGATAAAGAATTGGGAAATCCAGGTAGTCATGTTGGCCTGGAGGCATTTTCTGGGAACAGTAGTGAGTCAGAATGCAAATCCTCATGGCTTTGCTGATTTTTGTGGTCACTGCTGATTACTGTAAAATTGATTCAGGAGTATTGCAGCATCTCTGCATATGTTTAAGCCTCATCTCCATAGTGTCACAGGCATTTTTCTTCTCTGTGGGTCTTGGACTGAGAAAGAAAAAAATCTCATAACCTTCATCTTAACATCTTTTTTTTTCGTATCAAACAGCAAAGAAGGACAATATTTAGTTACTTCCCAGTCTTGGTCTCAAGTATACTAGCACAGGTTTTCTTGGATGGGCTATTTCAGGACTTTAATGGTATTCAGATAATGTTTTATCACATTTGGATCTAGACCGTGACAAGAATAGTTTTCTTTGAACATGAAGAATTATTATTCTGGTACTTTCGTTCAAAAGTACTTTAGGGTCATATAATGTTATTTAATGAAATTTCAAATTCAGCTTTTTTCTCCATCCTGAGAATGAATTTGAGCTTTAACTCTGCTAAGAGTACGATTTCACTGCTTGACATTGATTTCTTGAATTTTTCATTATCTGGAATCCTACTATATAGACCATATGTTGCAAAAAGTACCCTGTGCCCCTGAAAAACTTCAAAGAAGACAATAAAAAGACTTAGCAATGATTTTGTCTAAAGAGAAAACACATTAAGTAACTACCACTTACATACAGGAGATTTGTGTTCAGTCATTTCAGTTGGCAAAGTTAACTGTACTGTGTTTGAAAATAGAGGCAGCCTGCCATATCATCACAGAAACACTTTAAAAAGACTGAGAAATCTCTTTGCAGAGGAAAGTAACATGCAGGATGTGACTCCAGAACTGAATGAAAAAAGATGTAAGAAATACGTATTCAAAAAGGGTTATTAATAAGAAAGAGGAGGCGTAAAGGACATTTGCTGCAGAAATGAGAGCCTAAGTTACAGCTTCCACTGAAAAATTAAACTTCTAAAGGACACTTAACAACAGCAGAAGGTCATTTACATATTTAAATAAAAATACAGGAAAAAAGAAAATAATTGAAGCTGTTCTATATTGATGATGGAACAAAAAAGTAGGAAAATCCGTTTGGAGACTGAAAACTAATAGATACTTTATATTGATTTTCACTCAAGCAGAATGTTGACCTTAAAAGAGGTGTGATGACTAATGGGATTAGGGAAATGACCTCTTTCTTCCCTGCTTGTTCAGGAATTGGTTTACTGAAGGACAAATGCAATAACAAGTGCTTCTTAGTAGAGCTATTAAATGAGTTGTGATATCTATGGTCAGCAAAGTTATAGAACAGATTTTATGGAAAGAAAGCTTTAAAGTATGGTTATAGACAGAAAATGTCATAAAATGCAACCAGAAGTTATTAAGGTAGAAAGTCTAGGATTAATCCATATCTTCCAACTACCAAGAAGAGAATGAAATAAAATAGTCATACTCTTAAGAGACGTGATTTATGAAAATAGACACAAGCAGGAGAGTTAAAAGGCAGGTACGAAACTAAGGAGAAGATGGCAACAAATGCTGATAGAAAAGGAGGCTGGAGAAGCATAGCTACAGCAGGAAGGTAGTAAGTAGCTAATTTTACAGTAGATGCAGCGATAAAAAAACAGAGTTCCATGATGACACTTGCTGAAGAGGCAGATAAACACATTGATATAAGCTCAGAGCAGGCTAAGAATATAGCTGTGAAAGTAAATAATTTTGAGAAGTACAGTAATAAATGTGACATAATGGAAAATGAATAATACTGACTAATAAAAGTATTATGCTATAAGCAGATTTTCATCATTTGCAAATGGCTCAGAAGGAAAAAGGAGCAGAATTTTGATCCCGACATGATCATAAGCCATCATTGAGTTGCAGATTTAGAAAAATACAACGTCATCTTATGATATGTCGGTAGAAATATTTTATGGTAGAGATGGTGAAGTAATGTTAAAAGAAGCAGAAAACCTTCAGCTGAAATTCTCAACGTGTTGGTCTTCTGTGTTCAAGCAAGATGAGATGAAGCTGGAAAAGCACAGAATAACACTTGCTGAGATGATTAGTGGAATAGCAAGCCCATGATTTGGCGGGTCTGTAGGAATGTGGTCCAGCAAAGAAAATACTGACAGGGTTTGTAAGAGCTCTCTGTTAACGTACTGAAGGCAAACTTAGAGAAAGGAATGTAGCTTTGGAAAAAGCTTTATTTATATATAATCTGGCTATGAAAATCCTTAGGATAGGGACCATAACAGTGGAGCAGCACATAATATCACAAAACTGCCCTCAAGCCACTTGCTTCAGTTCCAGCATCAGAACTGGGTAAATCACCCAAGCCTTAGGAGAGAAATGCATAAATTGTATTTTTACCTCTTTATGCAGTAAACATACTATAAAAGAATTAAAGCTGAACTGATTTGAATTTGTGAAGGTTGTGCACTGTACTCTCACTGTGCTGCACTCACATGATGACTGTGACTTCCATGCAAGAAGAGAGGAGGCCATCATCTTGTTAAAAGGGTGTGTCTTAAGTTTTCCCATGTTTAGACTACATGTAAGAATGGATTGTGACAAGCAAGGGTCTGGAACAGTAGAGCATAGGAAATACTTACTTAGGAGAAAATGGATATAATGAGCCCTAACTGACTCTTCCTCTCTCCATTTTCTGTGATTCTGGAATATGTGACACTATTGATGAACAAACAGTTTTTAATCACGTAAATGTTGGATGTTTTTCATTAGAGCCTTTATGAATTATTAGAAAGGCAGTATTTTCTCAAGAAAATATCCTTATGCCTGCTTTTATGTGCATAGATCAGTGAAGTCTTTATCCAATCTGATGAGATCAATAGAAGTCTTTCTCTGTCTTAAATGAGTCCAAGAGCAAATCAAAATTCAGAATGTATATTCAGGCCATTTGTTTTTTTTTGGTCTTGAGGTTAGCACAGAGTAGAAATAAAAGGGTTGGGGCAAAAGTGTGATCACATTGACTTACTATGTTTTAATTTAACTGCCCTCTTAAAGTCAAGGAGATTATTCATGAAGTAGGTTTTTACTTAATGTCTCTAGAAATTTTAATGTACCACAAGGGCTCCCTGCTTAAAAGGGAGCAAAGGTTCTATATAGTTACAATTCAAAATGTCCAAATTTCACTTACAAGGTCGGCAACATTTTTTTGATAACTTTCATATTTTAGAATGTGAACACTTTTCAGCTTAAGGTAATGGAAATACCCAATGCCTGATAATATGCAGAGCTGTGGTTAAAACAGCATATGTTGACTTTTCCCTGGTATACAAAAATACATATTATTTATTTTATATTTTATTTTAAAACAAAAACACTATAGATACTGTAACATTCTCTAAATGGGATCCAAAGGTCACAAAATGTTATTTAGCTATTCACTTATCATTTTCCAGAATAAAACACTTGTGAAAATTGACTTTAGCTATACAGGCAGAACTTGAAACCTTAAAATTAAAAATAACATATTTTGTCATTACTTAAACTCAGTTTGTTTTGTTTTTTTTTCTTTCAGTTTGCTCCCAGTATTCTAGAGGAGTTTTTGCCATTTTTGGACTATATGATAAAAGATCCGTACATACCTTGACCTCATTCTGCAGCGCCTTGCACATCTCCCTCATCACACCAAGTTTCCCGACAGAGGGTGAGAGTCAGTTTGTGCTGCAGCTGCGGCCATCCCTGCGGGGAGCCCTCCTGAGCTTGCTGGATCATTATGAATGGAACCGCTTTGTTTTCCTGTATGACACAGATCGAGGTAGGTTGTGACCCAGCTTCCTTACCTTTAGTGTTCAAATGACTTTTGCAAGAACTATGAATTTTTGTGTTCCATTGAGAGCTTGGGGAGTCAAATTTTAAAGGGCCTTTGAGGTGAAATACCTCTCCCTGTGTAGCTGTGTGGCTAAAAGAAGAATTCTTTCATCTGCAAAAACTGAATACTGGATGCACATAGTATGTAATCAACCAGCCAAAGACTCTGCTTTAAGTCTATAATACTAAAACCTTTTAACTAATGTTAGTGAAACAAAGACACAGTTCAATAAGCAGAATTTTACAGCTCTGTTCACTCATCAGCACACTTTGGAAGTGACAGCAGTGCAAAGAAGTAGAGAGGAACAACCACTTCTCTGCATCTGCACTCTGCGAGTGAGCCTGTGGGACCTCCAAGCTCTGGAAGATCAAGGCACGGGAAAGGCTCTACCCTCAGGCTGTGACAGAGTAGTGGAGCTAAGAGGCAATACCTGGCAGTCGCAAGGTGGGCCACCTTGGGCCACCAGAGGGAGAGAGTGCTGCAGTAGCCCATCTTCTCCTTTCATCTGGAGTTACCTCTGTGATGGATTACACTCTTATAAAATATGTAGTTAATTACAGAAAAGGGTACACCTATCCACACTCTCCATTCTACCTCCCAGAGCATCGCAAAGCTGGTTAAGTAGTAAAAAACTCCAAGTGCATCACTGCACCTCACCACTCACTGAGGACTTGAGAGATAAAATCTGTTCTCCAAGTTGTGTGTTCAATCTGCTAGCAAAGCCCTCTGCCTTAGTTTATGAAATAGGATTGAGCCAACATAGCTGAGCTTCTGTGAAAGAGGCAAGATTTTTATGTTGATGGCTTGCTTTCAGGGGGAAAGCAAGTGGCATAGCTGTAGTCAAATAATTATTTTACTACATCTGTTTCAATATAGTTTCCCATGTGGACAGTCTATTCTGGAGTTAAAGTAGCTTTATTCCACTATAATTACTCTACAGTAGAAATAAGGAATTACACTGACCTAACTAAATCTGTTTAAATATTTGATCATGGCTATAAAAGTAAATTTTCTCATAAATACAAGCACTAAGTTTTAGTGAGTTTTTAGCTTGATATACTACCTAAATCCCTGAATTTAAATCAAATGGAATAATGGAAGAAAAAAGAAAAAGTTTATTTTGCTCCATAATTGTTTGCTTGTTGTTTTTTAACTAAATATTTTTTTAATGCTTGCTGGATCCATAAAGGAAATTCTGGGAAGCATTATAGAATGTATTAGATAACTGGAAAGAGAAAAATATAATGGAATTTAAAAGTATTTGCACTCAAGATATAGTTATGGGTAGAAACAAAACAAGCACATATTTACAGTTCAAGAAATTGTTAAGAAAAAGAGTTTTCTCATCTAAATTCACACGCTTAATTAGATTGAGACATCATTTTTAAGCATGCGATATCACACCAAGGACAGTTTCAGAACACAGTCTGTAACAGTCTAGTTAATAAATGATTCTTATGGCACTGAACTCAGCAACTCTGAATTCATCAACATGTCTTTGATAAAGAGATGATATTTGCCAGCATGGATGCAGGAGGTGCTACATTGGATAGTCACTCAAATTCTGAATAGGTCTTGTGATGCAGTTTAATGCAGGAGAAAGTACGATTCAATGCATCTTTTGGTATTAAGATTACTGTGAAGACACATCATTGCTGAATAAATCTTCACTACATTTACACAGCAGAAAATTTTAATGTGGAGTTATGATAAGAAAAATAACAAGCATCATATCTTACTATCAGCGTAACTGGAAAAAGAAAAAAAAAATCATAAATGTTACATCACAGGATCTCTCTCTCAGTCAGGCTAGAAGTTAATCTTGTCCAGATTTTTGCCAGATTTCCTTCCTTTAAGTGCCAGATGACAGTCTTCCTGTCTCTCTGAGCAGCCCGATTGAAGCAAACTGAAAGAAGGTGAACCCCCTCAGCCTTTTAATTTTGTTATTGGGCCTGTAATTTGATCTTTGCAGCTTAACTGGGAATTTATGAATTAGCTCTTTTGGAAGAAGGTAAGCAGTAGTCATAAATTCCAGCCCAACACAGTAGCTGCTTGTGAAGAAGGCAGTATGTAGCAGCTATCAGTATTGTGAAAGACAGAAGTCCTTTACAGAAGGCAATATGATGAAATTAGCTTAGGCAAACCCTCAGCAGGAGTGGTAGACAAAAGCATGTTGTTTTCAGACCTGCCTTCCCAGCCTTTCCATCCTTCCTGTTTCTTGCTTCTGTTGCATATGGCTCAGTTGCTGCTTGATCTTAGGGGTTGCACAATTAAAGCCTATTACTAAGGTGGATGTCTCTGCTGTATCATTCCGTTCAACTCTTTGACAGCCCCTCAGCTCCCTTCAGAACTGCAGTCTCTTTGCTACTGGGAGTGTCTATGTTAACATTTCATTTCAGGTCAGGAATGCACCTTTGCTGCATCTCTCCAAGTCATTCCCACATACCACGCTTGAGTTTACACCATGTAGTAGCCTTGGACCTCACAAACTCTGATGAGGTGGTGGCTTCAGCTATTATGTTAAATCTCCCTTTCTGATGTTCTGCCAAACTCATAGTCTGGAAAATCACTGTCCTGTGACAGGATGAAGATACTAGGAAGAATGGCAAAAATACAAAATTAATTGGATCTAGCAGGGGACATTACATTAAAGGAGATCAGGTTTTTCAAAAGGCATTAGACCTAAGAGAAAGATGAAGGAAAATTCAGCTCATTATTTAACAGGGGAAAGTGAGCAAGTAAAGAGTGACACAGAAAGCTAAAGCCTGAAGGGTCCTTTTGTTTCAATACATTCTTCTTTCTCTTGCCCTCCTTCCATGAAAAGGTTTAATTATGACCTGATACTTAATGCAATTAATATTAACAGCAAAGTGCCAGGAACACAGACATAACAGGGGAAAAGCACAGTGAAGAACACCAAGTTATGCAAAGCATAACAGGAAAGGGCTGAAATGAAAACCATGCCTCCTTGAGATACCTAGAGAAAAGGGAAGCCCGGCAGGGGAGAAGTGCTCAGTTAATATTTGATGTCATCTCAAAAGGAAATTAAGGGAAAGAAACAAATGAGTAGATCAGAAGAACATTCAGTTTATATGTGTTGTTTTATTGTGATTGAGAACTATTTAATTTAAAAAGAGGCATACAATCAAATGGAGCTGTGTATCTCCAGATACATGGGATTTTTGACCTAGCAGAATTATGCCTACAGCTTAACAGACAACAACATTTTCTGGCACCAAAAAGAAAAAGCTGGATGCTGAAACCACAGAAGAAGACTGTAGAAGTTTGTGTGGGGTGTGAGAAGCTGTTTAAGAACAAAATCATAGAATAATTTAGGTTGAAAAAGACCCTTGAGGGTATAAAGTTCAGGCATTAATCTAGCATTGCCAATATGCAATATAGAATTGAGAGGTGCAAGAATCAAGCCTACAACAGGTCTGTGTTAATTTTCCATACTGTGTGCAGCCTTACTGAGAGCTGGAATGGCTGAAGTTGCTAATAAAACTGCAGGAATTACCTAGAGCTAAGAGGTCTCAGGCTGGAAAGTGGCAGAGGGGCAGCAGAGGAGCATGGAACACATGGGACACCAGGCAGGACGGCAGGCAGCAAGGTGGAAACTGCTTTCACAAGATTTCAGCATCCATTTGAATTCAACTGTGTTTCCCAGCAAGGATTTTCAGTCCCTGACTGTGACTAAAGCATAGTAGCGCAAAGGGTAGAGCTACCAGCTGGCCTAGCAGTTGGTTCACCAGAGGCAAGGACTGTAAAATAGTTATACTCTCTAGAAAGTAGGCATCATGTGTGATCCTGTTTATGTACCTTGTTAATGCTTTTTTTTTTTCCTTTGCTCATTGTAATTACATGTTTATAAAGCCAACTCAGTCACGGTTGCAAAAGAAAAAAAATCCCCCACTGTGCACAAGGTGAATTTAATTTTCCCACATTTCTGGATAGTGCTATTATAGCAAAAGTTGAAACTATTCTGTTCTGTGACAATCTAAACCTGGCAGAAGGGTTTTACAAGTCTGGTGGCCTGTTAGAATTAATCTTACAGTACACAGAGTAGCAACCTCTAGGCTTTTGTCTCTAAGGACTTGTGGAGGATAGGTGAGTCCCAGGTGAGAACAGGAAATGGCTGGAGATGTTAAAAAATGGTGCAGAAAATTTAAAGCTCTCCCTTTGATTTTCAGAGAGATTATGGAGTTGTTAATTTACAGTCAGTTTATCAGGCTAATCTGATTTTCTTCTTTGGCAGAGTAGCTGACTCAGCACTAGGAATTAGGTTTGGTATATCCATGATTAGCAGCTCCAGTGATGTTGTCTCAGGCCTAACATTCTCACAGAAACAAAAAAGGAGAAAATAGAGGTTCATGGCATGGCAATTTGAAAAGTAGAAATCATAACCCCTAATTTTTTTACTAATGACACATTTTAAAAATAAGATCAGGGCTCATGTAAGGTTCAAGGGACTTGTTTTTGAATTTGCATGACAGCATAGAGAATTGCTTTGGGGGGTACCCAGTTATAATACAAAACAGGTTGAGGGTTCAAAGTGATCCTGCTAAATAGATAGACCAAGAAGGTGAAATGTGATGAGGGTGGTACAAAGGATGAACATAGTAATGAAGAATCAAAGGTACAAATATAAAGTGCAAAATAAGTGTCTCAGCACTACCGTCATGGGAAATGTTTCAGGAGTTACGGTGACCCATAAGAATAATGTAAGCACAGAAGGCCATTCCAATAAGGTAACTGTTTTTTTGAAATTTAGAAAAAAAATTGTTGCATGTGAGAAATTAAAGCTGAATACTGCTCTCTCCTCATATTGCTGGCTATGCTGCTGTGTCATGTGTTGAGATTTCCACCGCAAAAGAAAACATAAAAATTTTCAGTAAGCCAAGTAAATGGATAAGGCACATGTGGGACACTGAGATGGCAGCAGTGTGTCCCACCACTTTTTCCTTGCCCTTTGAAAGCACTAGGTACTGTTCTGAGCTGTATCAAGGACCTTCAGTATAAGCATGGCACAAGGATCAGATATCCATTGCTGGAATGGCGCAATGGTCCCTGACCTCCACATACAGATATAAGTTTCAAGGGTCCAGAAGAGAGGAAGAATATTAAAAAAAAAAAAAGGACCTATTAGAAAAAGCTTCACAAATTGAGATTTTTTTTTTATAATTCTAGGACTGTTAAGGAGTAAAGATCAGTTCTTTGTACCCACTGAGATCAAAGCAAGAAATGGACTTGTGTAGACATATTTAAAGTGTTACTAGGAAAAAATGTTTCAATAAGGTTGGAATAATCTGATGTTATTCTTACCGCTAGAGTGAGAGTGTTATCACTAGAGGTTTTAAAGAAGAAGTTAGTAAATGTCTGCAGTGGTGATCTGCTTTGCTACATCCACCTCAGATGATCTCTTATGTCCCCTCAGGATTTCTATTCATGTAATTTTCATGATTTTTCTAGGAAATTGGGAATGGCTTCTTTACAGTAGTGGGGAAACATAAAAGATAATTTTCTACTATTGAGCAGCTTTCAATAATGTATTTTTGCTATTCAATTATATATATATATATCCTTTGTAAAACATTTAGCAGGTTCTATTATTAAAAAATAAGATCAAAAACATTCTGAGTGATCTAGTTAAAAGCACTGTAAAATCAAGTTGAACCACTATCATTATAATATGGTACTCACTAAGTTATCATGAGTTGAGCATTTAGGCACTGAAAGAATTGGCCCTACATCAAGCTTTACCTGATGTTTTTACTACACTTTTGAACAAATTTGTCAACGTCTCAATAATGAAAAGAGTGGTGATATAATTGCAAGTTGTAAAGTTATTTCAATACCTTAATTGAAAGAGCTAAACTTACTAAAGCCAGTAGTGATGTAAATATATAATCTGCACATTTATCTGCATAAAAATACTGATTCAAGCCTCTTATTTGTGAAATAAGTTAAAAGGACCAAGTGTTTCTAATAAAAAGCAAATTGCAGGTGAACTTATAACACAGTACTGAAAAATTTGATACCAAATGCTTTTCTGTTATTGTTTTCTGCATAACAATGTTAAGCCCAAACTTGAATCACTCTTGCCTTAAACTGCTAGAATAATGTCACAGGGTGTTTCAGGTAAGCCTGAAAAACAAGCTAAGTGCTGGATTGTAAAGGCGGCTATGTTGGGAATCTGACTTTGTTCAATTACAGTCATGCAGGGAACTTTTTTCATTACAATCACCAAGAAAAAATTGGAAGGATTCCCACAAAAAGGATTTTTCATCCTACTGACCTTTGGCAAAATGTCATGACAGTGTCCACTAAAAATGAAAGGTTCTTACCTGCATCATGCAGTTATGTCCCAAACTTTTGTGAAATAAAGATCAGTGCTGTCATGACATTGCAGAAATATTGATATTATGTATTCCAGAAAACAAATAATACTCTGTACCTGGCCTTATAGTCCTTATTAGATTTTTTTAACACGTGGACTGTAGGTCTGAGATTTTCCATAGTTTGTGTCTTTACAATTCTTGAGGTCAAAATCATGTTTTTTTCACTATATCAGCTGTTCCCTATTTCAGAGTAGATCCATTAAGTCCTGTGGTCAAACTGGTTTGGAGTTACAGTAGCCGAGATACCTTCCAGGAATAGGACAGCACTTATATTGATAAAAAATGCTGTTTGTCTTCAATAAACACTCTACATGGGCAGTGAATCATGTCATCTATATAGGGACCAAGTTACCACTGTGTTTGTTATTTACCAAAGTCATATTGTAATTTTGTGCAGGCCAATCTGAACTGATAAACAAAACATAGAGAAAAAATGTTTTATCAAATATCAGGAAGTTTAGAGAACTGTAGTAAGTTTAATATATAATCTGCTGCCGTCTGTAGTCAGTAAATTCTGTGTTTTTAATGAAATAGAGGCATGTGCCTTATCCATCAGTAATTGGTTCGAAGCAGATTTTATTTTGCCACTGTTACATCATTAATAATTATACCAGCAACATGCCAGCTTGTCCTCATTTTCTCAGCAGGTGGTAACAGTTTGAAAATATAGGTAGTAAATGCACACGTGAAACTAAAGTACAGCTGAATCCTAACATCAGCATCAGTAATGATACTGTGACTTTCCATCTTTCCCTTGTCTTACCACCAAAGAGAAGCAATAATGGTAAACCAGCAGGGTCATCATTTAGTTCACTACGTGTGAAAAATATTCCAAGAGTTTTTGGATTGCTTCATTAAATAAAAGTGTTGTTGATTGAAATGGTTAAACATTAAATCAAGGTTGAAATTAACAGAAAATATGGGTATAGGAATCTAAAGCAGATCGTCAAATGTAGAGATGATATTCTGTGTAAGATGTGGATCAAACTAAGCTGCATCAGAAATTTTTGTATGTTTGGTAATGTAGCTAAACACTTAGAATATGGAGTCCAGCCTAATGTGCAAATGCCAGAGAAATATATAAATCAGAAAAACTTAAATAAACTACTGCTCATTATGTTCCTGATCTGAAGAATGTGTTTTCCTTTAGTCTGAGTTAGTGGATGCCATGGAGAAGAGACTCATGATATTTTAAGTATTGCTTTTTAAGTTGCCATGACAGTGAATCAGCTTTGCCCTTTTTAATGATTTGTTTATGACAGTGTTGTAGAATCCTTAGAGCTAAATTCTTTTCTTAGTAGCATTTATCTCAGTTTTGCACATGTGTAACTCAAGAGTATGTAACTTCCATATGCTTTTATATTCCAACAGTCTAATGTAAATAACACTGCTACTTCCAATGGCTTGTTCTAATAATATCAGAGAACTGCATTTACAGAACCTGGTACAAATAGCTAATTTGTTGTAACCTGCATATATAACACATTCCTTTAAATGGAAACATGTCACTTTTAGCTGTATTTACTTGAGAGCAGGGCAGTGTGGTCTGTAATTTTCCATACAAGGACATTATACTGCTTTAAAGAAAGAAAGTAACCTTATACCATTTTTCCTGAAAAAAAATCCTATATTGGCATTATTCCTCTAGATTGTCCACATAGCAAAGTTCAGTTGCTTTTATGAGATACAAATAGCAACTCTGAGCAGATTTCTGTATATGCTGTACCTGAGTATGAGTACATATTGAGAATGTAATGAGTAGCAATTTTAGTAACTTGCCACATACAGATGAGCCATAATAAAAGATTTGAATACTGTATGTTAGAAACTATATGCTTTAAAAATTGATTTTATTATTTGATCCCCAGTAAGAGAAGGTGGTTTATATACATGCTAATTGGACTTGTATTCATCTTTTATGTAAATTAAACAAAATTACTTCCAGAGACCAAAATACTAAGCAGAAATTTGTGTTATGATTCACTGATATTTAGCTTTCATATTAATCTCTGTCCTTCCTTAGATTTATCTGTATCAGTGGTTGACATACCAATATCTATATCACGAGTGACAAAAGCTGCCAAAAAACTGTCCAGTGAAGGGACTGTGGCAGCCTTATATCAGCACAACTGAGAGCATCTTTTCTAAGTCTGAGGCTTTCCTATGTCATCACTACACACTGGTCAGTAATAACACTGCAGACAGTTGCTAGATACAACATCCAGCAGCATGGACCTCCAAAGAAGGCCTTGAAAAGACTCAGACGAGGAAGCCAGCCACACATCCAAATGCTTATGCTTTAGAAATTTCTTTCAGTATGGACATCCGAGTCCTGCAGCTGCTGTACATAGCCTTTTATATGGCCACAGGTGTTGGCTTCAGTGCTGGAGCACGGAGTGGTAGCAAACAAAGGAGAGTATAGTCAATGCTGCCAGAGACCAGACATAGTGCCAGTTTAATACTGAATGTAAAACAAATACTTGTGCCAATTTGTTTCTAAATGCATTTTTAGTTAGAAAAATTAGCTTGTCTTTTGAGAGCATTATCTATGTGTAGATGAATGTCCCAACTAAAAGCAGGCTTTTTAAAAATAAAAATAAATAAACAAAATAGAGACTTGCAAATATCAAGACCTACTATTCTATTGCTTATGCACTTACTGTTTAAAAAAGAATCAAAATGTATCAGATTAATTTGATTCTTCATGATCCCTCCTTGGCATATTTTGTGAGACATTTATCCTGTATGTAGTGTGATTTACTTCTCCAGAACCTGAGCATGAAGCCAAGGTAATTCTGCATTACAGTAAGTCTGTGTTTATATTCAAGGGCATTTCTGGAGTTGCACATTCTTAATTCAGCTGATTGAACTGTTACTCTATCAGCTGTGCAATCTATCATTTTAGGGCTACATTTTCTGCCTCTGTAAAGAATGCATATTTGAGTGTATTCAGATGTTCTCTATGCTGAGATGCATTTTGCCTGTAAATGGAATATATTGTAGGTGTTTCCCTCATAAATTACAGCTGAATCCTATTTGCATACATCTTTATACAAATAATTTGTCTTTGGTCAGTTCCAAAAGGAGTGGTTGAAGTATAGAGATCCTTTTAAAATGATTGACTACTTATCACAGTACTACAGATGCTATTTCTGCCTCTGTACAGGGAATTTCCTGCACTAGTATTTACAGATAATAGCATTAACAGCTGCTTCTGTTACCAAAATTGCAATGCATGTTTGAGGTATTTAGCATTCTGAAAATTGGAAAGAGAGTTACCAAAGGGTCCTTTAATCCTAAGGTCTAAAAATCCCTCTTTTGTGCTACTACCTTGGTGGGTTTTAATATTAATGCACACCTGGATATTGCAGGAAGTTTTCCTTTGGACAAGGGACATACATTTTGTTCCAGTGTTACTGAAAATGTCAAGCAGAACATTTAATGCAGTTCTGAAGATCTGGGCATAAATGATGAAAGTTTCACCAAAGAGAAGGGTTGTGAATGCAAAACTGGTTGCTAGTCTGTAACAAATATGCATTTTGTGTTAATCCATCACTGGGAAAAAAGAAAGAAACTCTCCTGGAAGTAAGGACTTGTATCCTAGATAATCCCTCTCCTAAGAGAGAGTCAAATCAGCATGGGACAGTTAACTTTGGAAGATCCTATGTAGATACTTTTATTTCATAAAAGGTATTGGAGCCAATTCTCCTCTATAGAGAGTTCAGAATGAGAAAACCAAATAAAAAATTTTGAATGTACGTACACATAATAAACATGTCTTAAAACACATAAAGATAAAAAGCAACATTTTTTAAAGTGAGCTATTTAAAGAAGTTCCTCATACCAGAGAAATGTGTTTGCAGATGCTTGTTATGAAATAGTTTGATGTACGTGAATTAAACCAAGTGGAAAGGAAGCAGTTTGCTTTATTAATAAACTTGGTAAAAGCAAGGCATTATGATATCTCTGTGATCAAATATGTCCTCCCTGTAAAAAACAAAGTACCGTCCTTTATATAATGGGATAAGGATAGTTTCAGATAGGTCGACATTATTCAAAGTACTCTTAAGAGTCTTTAAGTATTGCTTGTGGACAAAAGCTGCTTTGCCAAAATTATATTATAAACAGTTTGCATTTACAGTCCAAAATAGGTCATGAACTTCATCCTTAAACAAAAGGGACTATCCCAATCACAGACCCTACTTTTGTAGGGGATCTCCTTTTGTTTGTGTTGAGGGTGTAGGTGACTTTTTATCATTTTGTTTACATGTACACATATGTGTGTGTGTGTCTATATATATGCCTAATAATAATTATATCTCCTAACTTTTTCTGGATGCAGAACAGCTGAAGTAATTTAAACATCAAAAATCTTCTTGCCTTACACGTTCAGATCATACCACTGAAAAAATCTTCTAGCAGTAATTTTAGATTATATTTTCTTTTTAATTTGTATTTTCGTTCTCAGTAAGCATTATGTTAAAAGCAAACTGCTTTTACAGTCTTCAATTGGTATGTCTCAACATCTCCATTATTTTGTTTCAAAACTATTCGAAACAAAAAACTCATTTAAACTATCCTTTTCTCATGAAAAGCATTTTTTGGTTTATTTTTTAAAGAAACAGTCTGGGGGGAAATGTTCCAGCTAATTCTATCAAATAATTGTTTTACTGAGAAAAGAATATCCTTCTTCTGAAGCATTTCTTAAAACATGTTTTAAATGACCAGTAAGTCATTGTATATATCTTTTTATTTGTGCCTTTTGCTAGATTGATTTCACCTCTAATTTCTCCTTAAATAAGCAAAGCATTCTGCCAGGTGGTTTCTAATGCAACTACATGCTCTTGATCTTGAGGCAGAATGAAAATCTCTGTTCCAAAGCCAAGGGTGACGTTCACAGTGTGCCTTTCTGCACAGGACTTCTATTATCCTGCAAAACATCCCCCCAAAACCCCCACTTGATGCATCCTTCTCCTTCATGATCTGTTCACTTCCCCTTGTGAGAAAGGAACTTTCTTTCTCCTCTGTATCAGAATATCCACTTATAGGTTCTGAATCCCAGGTCTGCCTTGTGGACTGTGTACAGAACTGAAACAATTATATCTAGGGCCTCCCAAAACTCGGCTTAGCTATTTTGTTGCTCACATTTCCACTGCTGCATGGAAGTTTAATTATTTTCAACTGCATTATCTTGTAAATCACCTCAGGATCTACCTCTGCATTCCCGTTTTCCCATATTTGCCCAGATTTATTGGCTTGATTCTCCTTTTCTTTTCTTCCTTGATCATTTAGCATTGTTTTTTCCACACCTTCTTTTACTCCTTTTGCCACAGTTTCCTATTTCTGTCAGTATGTTCCAGGAAGCTTGATTAATTTTCAGTTCTTACATGTTATTTGAGAATCTGGGAGCATCCCACTACCATCTATTTTAGTCTCTGGTATTCACAATTACCACCGATTAAGTTTTTTAGCTCGAAAAAGTAAAAAAAAAAACCCCTATGTAATAAGATTTAAAATTAGTCTATGTCTGTCGCTGTTATAGAGAAAATAATTGCAGTTTTGTCTCCAGGGTGAAGAAATAACTATCAATATATTTTAAGGCATCAATACTCCAGTTTGAATTACATGAAAGACATAAAAATGAAAAAAAATACAGTCAGATATTGATTGGGTTTTTTTTTTAGTCTAAATCATTTTAGAATGAGAAAGAATTCTAGTTTTGATTACTTAAAAATGTCTCTGGACTTCACATGCATGAATCACCAAACAGCAAAAAGAGAGGTGTGCATTATCTTGTATCCTCAAGTACACTTCCAAGCTACCAGACAAGTGATAATAGGAAGTGCATAGAGGTGCAGTATTTTGTCTGTACCAAAAGATGAAGTCACAAGTAGTCTAAACGACAAATTACATAATTTCTCCTCCTGCAAGTCAGGCACGTTGCGGTGGCCACCACACAGCTGCTGGCCTGGGCGACATCCAGGCAGACACAGTCACAATTGTCTCTTTTCATCTGGGTCGTTCTGAATTCCCTCAACAGGAAATGGAACACAAGCAGAAAAGTTTTAAAAACATCCCAGGCATGAATCAACAAAAACCCAGAACATCTGCTCATCAAAGCTCATCAGAAAACAGTGTATTTTATTTACACTACTCTTCTGGGTGTACTGAGAATGCCTAATGAGGTTAGAGATCATCAGAAAATATTGCTGGTATGAAGTATCCATTTAATTTTTGGGATTACTGGCCTAATCTATCCAAAATATATGAAAAAATATGTTTTCTCTGCCATTTTGTTATTTAGTTTAGCATAAAGTGATAAGGTTTTGTTGAAAAACACAGTTCACATCAAATCCAAGCTGGCTAAAAAAGGGTATGATATTTTAAACAGTACTTTAATTTCTCTTGAGGATCAAATAGTTCTAGTAAATGTGGAAACCAGGGTAGTAGAAAGTGCAGTTAGTGGACTCATCAGAGATGCGAGAGACATTTTCATGTATAAGGAAATGAGGGCTCAGGTCCTCAAATAGGGCAACTCAGCATAACCTACTGACTGCATCCTGCACTTCCAGAGAATTGGGCCACTGTGTTTAAATGTCTAATGTTATATAGTTTTTCTGTTCCCCAGGACAGATCCTATATTCTCTGCTCATTCAGGATTTATGAATTCATGTGTCCTTACATGAAGTCTTGTTACTGGGGCGGGTCTAATTTCAGCTTTGCCCAGAGTAAGAGCTCAAATACCTTTTTTTTAAGTGGATGGTATTTTTGTGGAGCTACTTTCAAGCTATTACACAGGGAATAGGTTAGCCCAAATGTGGATACTGACTTGAACTACTTCAGTTTTTTCAGGGAGGGCTTCACCTCAGCTACAGTGAGAAAACATTGGCTTCCAGTAGCATTGACCTTGTCCTTGCAGATGTCCTCACACATCTCTGCATATCAGAAGGGAAACAAAATCATCTTTTGCAAAGGTAAAATTTGTTAGGGAGCAAAAGGAGTGTTTAAATTTTACTTGTGCGCTGATTCTTGTCTTTTTTCAGTCTTTTTAAACAGTGCCTATCACCTTAGCATCAAAAAACTACATAGTATTTCCTATTTGTGTACCTAGGAAAGCATCTTCCCTAGCTTTTAAAGGAAGTAATTGTAGCACCCTGGTCACTCTCTTAAAGAGACACCTCGGAGATTATATAATTTTCTTAGTAAATTCCCAAAGCAGGAATACTTTCATAGCGTTGGTTTGGAGAAGGAGGACATCAGCAGTGAATGACTGGAGCAGCTGTAAGTCACATAAGGGATAATTATTTTTTGGAAGTGCGGAAGGGCATTTTATTCTGCATGTCTGCTGTGTAGCTACAAAATATTGCTGTCAATGCCAAAAAGGATAAACACCTGCTAAAAGAACTGTGAAGAAGATTATCTCTCTTTCTTACACATTCACTTATGAAATACTTACTATACATTGGACCATCTCCAGTTCTTTTCTCTTTCTCTCAGCATTTTTCTAGACACAATCAATTGTTCACCCACTCTACCTGACCTGTGAAAAAGACATCTGCTACATACAGAGGCCAAATATCAAAATATGACATGCTTCAGTTACCTTGTGCCAACCTTCTAGGAGAGAACACTTGTTTGTTTTTTAACCAACCTACTTTTGATTTTTGTCACATGGTTTTGTCATTGGGATGTGGGGTCAGTACCCTCTTGCTCCTTAACCCTCCTCATCAGGCTGGAAAGAGCTTCATTCTGACTCTCACTACCTATGCAGCTGTAACAATGCTCTGCCCAGCAATACTAATGCTCCCTTGCCAGTTTTTAAACATTCTGCCAAGTAGAGAGAATTAATAACGAGATCTGAATCATCTCTAAAGTAGCCCCTGTATCCTGTTCCTCCAGTATGATGTCATTTTTCAGCTCCTGTCTAGGATAATAAGAAGTATCTCTTATAACCACAGAACTGAGAAGTGTGTCAGGGCAGACCACACCGTTTATTCAGGCTACCCTTTTGCCTTTGCAGCTCTAAACATTTAAAAACCTTTGGGCCAGATTTTACAGTCCATGTCATGCTGCTCAGCTGGTGCAAAGTGGATGGACTCCAGCCAAAGCTGGCAAGTGGCCACAGCCTTCCCCTCGTGCCCGCGAAGGTAGCTGGGAAAGGGCAGCGCGGTTCGTGTCCTCGCAGCTCCTCCACGGCATCACATGTGGCAGAGCAGTCCCCAGCCCACACCACCCTTGGAGGGGAGCCCCAGGCTGGGCTCAGTCCTGTGTGTGTGTGTGTGTGTGTGTGTGTGTGTGTGTGTGTGTGTATGCCAGGTGGCACATCGGGCCATAGCTAACATTGCCTCCTCTGACGACATCCATGTTTCAGAGTGGAGCTTTTGCTTTTCAGACTGGAAAACAGAAGAGTTGAAACAATTGGAGGGTTTGAGTGGAGGTTGATCGAAGAGGGAGAAACTACTAAACCTGAATCAAAGCTGATAATATCTGCAATGTACGTGCCTACTGTATCTTCAGCAGCAATTTTCCACTGCAGTATGGGCTTAACTTATTCCTCTTCCTTTCATCATTTCATCCTTTTTGCTCCATTTGGAAGGAGAATCAAAGTTCTTAAAGCATCAAGATGAACTGTCAAAAGTGAATAGTAGAAGCTGCTTTAAGAGAGTTGTGCTTGATTAGTACCACACCTTCAAGAATGCTGACAAGCATTCCTTTTAGGCTTAAAAAAAGTGTTTTTGTGTCAATGGGAAAACTTGGCCTTTAGCTTCCAGAGATCTCTGCAAGCTGCATGATAGTGTGCAGAGCAGGAGCAAGGGTGTGGATCATACTGCAGTCAGCACCTTTTTCCTAGCACCTTTCATTTCTGTTGCAGCTACTAGTGGCTTGCTTTGGCAGGGTGTCATACTTACCTTCCCCAGTGCTCTGGGGAGCAAGCATAACCTAGAACACTGAATTTCTGTTCTCCCTTCTCTTCTGTCTTCCACCATATGTGTCAGTCATGAACTTTATTTCATATTTGGATGGCATCCTCTGCTTATCTCCAGCTCTGTGCAGTGCTTTTGGTTTTCCCCTGGGCATGAAAGCTTTGAGGCAACAGTTCTGCAGCTTTTTGTTTCTGTGTCTGCAACCTACATCTTCTGTCTACTGTTTGGAAAGGACAACACTAACCACTTTACAAGGGCATCCCTAAATACCAGTGTGGCAATTCTGAGACAGCTTTTACTGATAGTGTGGTAAAAAGCAAACCTCTTTATAGAAATGTAAACATGCTCTTATTCACCTGTCAGTGGCTGTGCCTTGGCCTTGTCCTGCCCTCAGCATGTGAGCTGCATATATGTACCACATTACATGGCCACTGCTTTTATTAGTAAAGGGTTATACCACATTGATTAAGATGACAACAGAGTGGGCAGTGGTAATGAGCTGACCTTAGGTGCTGCTTAAAGCCCTGATGGGTAGGTGTGAGAGAGAAAAAATCCTATCCTTTTAGAAGTTGTCTTTGTCCTGGCCAGAAAGGGTCACTTAGTTTGATGCACCTGTCAAATGAATGGTTTTTTTTTCCCCCATGACCATCTTCCATCTATTTCACTGTTAATACCTTAATATGACAAATTGATATGTCTGAGAGAGCTGCCTAGTACAAGCCACTAAATTCCTTCTGGTTCTTTGCTCCGTTTGTAGTAAAGAGGCAGTTTCTGAAGGCCTAAAAGTTATCTGACTTAGAAAGAAAAATCCACTCTTTGGCAGAGAGACTGAAGTTATAAATTTCGACCTACTTAAGTAAAAATCCTATTAGATGGATTTACACATGGCTCCCTGAGATCACGTTGTCCAATATGAAGAATAGGACCTGAAGCCTTTTAATGGAACCTGAAACCTTAAAGCTGTTTAATGCTGTCAGGTATTTTTTTTTCAAGTTACTTTTCCTTGCTTCTTTCAGATTATGTTGCTAAAAACAATGCAAACTAGTGTCTGATCCCTATAGAGCTTACAGTTTGAAATGTCATTGTATCCAGTGATTAAACCCGTTACATTACAGTTTGATAAACAGCATTGCTGGAAACAAGAACAAAAAATTATTTAATCTTTTTTTACCACAACTAGTTTCATGGCATGGCAAGATTGGTATCCTTGGAGGCTGCTCTGAGCTCTTAAATAGTCAGTTCTCATTTAAGCTTGCTGTAGTCAAACCCATTTTTTCTTGACTTCATAGCTCTTCATCTTACCCCATACTGCAAAAGCATGTGACTTAATTGCAAAGCTAACAATAATGAGTGTGTTCTTTCTTGAGTCTTCTGCTCAACGAGCCAGGTGGTTTTGTGTGGATCTCAGCACTCCTTTCTGTCTGGAAAGGAAATACGATAAAGGAAATTTCTGTCCTTCTCAGTTGTAGAAAAGAGTTTCTGACCCCAAACTCTGCAGTGGCTCAGAAATTAGGTGACCAGAAAAAAAAAAGGAAAAAAAGGATGTATTATTATTAAATCACTTGTCTTTAATTAGTCTCATAAATAATATTCTTTTAGTATCAATTTAATTTAGTATCAAACTTTTGCAAGTTTGTTTGCTTAGATAAACTTTGGTTAACAAGATCCTACCAAACCCCCGCAACAAATGAATCTCAAAAATCAAACCCCTGTAAAAGATCCTATAAAATCCACAATTGCTAATAGTTTAGTTCATTGGATTATCCACTACTTCCTTATTCTCTTTGACTTGTTTTTGGCTTCTTTGCCTAGCTGACAGAATTTTTATAACCTGGGCAGGAGAAGCAAATGCCTATACCATCCTGGAATAACTAGATCATTTACTTTCTGTATTTCCAGCAAGAGGTACCCGGAATGACCCTTGATAAAACTTGGCAAGATGTTTGGCAAGGTGTTTCTGGGTCCTGAGTAAACACCTTTTCCTACAGCAGCCTACAATCCAAGCACAAGTAGAGGACATTACTGTGTTTGGCATATTGAGCTCTTACTGTCCATGAGCGGTATTGGTACACTGTGTATTGCAAGGCAAAGTAGCTTACTTTCGAGATAATAATTGAAATAAGTATTTCAATTGAGCATTGTCATTTCCTCTGTTCTCTATATAAGAGCTTATGGGGAGTCTTTGACAAAGAAGATAGATTTATATACTTATATTTTAAAAATCTATAGTGATGAATATGTATTGGCCACAAAAATAAACTTCCTCCATCCTTTAGCTTTTAAAAATAGTCGTGTGAGTAACTCTGTAAGAGGACTAGATTCCCAGTTGTCATCAAGAGCAACAAAAGAGGCATTTATGCATTTATCCTCTGAAGGGTGGTTCCCAAGGCTCACTTCGGATATGACTAGTGTGCCAGAAGCTTGAAGCTTTTGCTAACCTCAAGCAAGGGAATCCCCACTGAGGGACGGCTGATTTTACAGACTCAGGATATAGCCCAGGGGCTCTTTTACTTACCATTAAAAAAGTGTGTGCCTAAATAGATGTGCACGCGTAGGTGTGTGCATATGTATGTGTGCGCATGCATATCTATGCTTTAGATTTGCTTTTGCCCTGTATCTGCAAACAGAAGTACTCCTTAGAATTTCACCTTGGCTTAGTGTGACATGTCTGACTCAAGCTGACAACACACCTCGTTTCCATATGATGTTTCAGGTATGTTTTCGTCTCTGTAGACTTGAATAGTAATGATGTCTATTAGAATGAGTGCAAATGGAAAGTGAAATATTAGTGCTCTGAATCAAAACACTCTACACCGGTTTTGCATTTAGTTATCATAAATGATCATGAAAATATAAGGCCTTATATATTGATTTCTCATTCTTCAGCCACTGAGATTTACAGTGCATTTGGCAAGTGAGTATTGACTTTCATATGGTGATGGTCAGTGTTACCTCTTAAAACACTAACATTCTATTCTCATCTAAATAGAAGTATACACCTTCTTATTACTTCTCCTTTTTCCACATGGATTATTTTATTATAAATGACAATCTATGAATTTAGCTTGGCTTTACTTTGAATCATACATATACTTGAATTTTCAAATAGGGTATTTGAAATGAAAATAATGTATTAAACTCTGGTGAGACGTAATGGATTTATAAAAATACAAAACTGCAAGTACAAACACATAAATATTTATGGTGAATTTTCTTATTCCTGTTTATATTTTATGTAGCATAATCTTTCAATCATAGGATTATTTTTGGTCTGCCACTGGTTTGTGGGACAAGAAATTTATAGCAGCTCCCATCAATCAAAATAAAACACAGTATGCAATGAGTTAATATCAGCACTACAAATGTGAAAGCTTTTTAATGCATGACTAATGTATGTCTGTGTCTTGTCCTTCTGAATTAAAACAACCATTTAGGGCTGAAAATTATGTCCTAGATAAATTGTTTTCCAATTAATAAAGGGAACAAATCTTTTAAAATACTTCATGATCCAGAGATACACTTCATAGAGTACACACAGGAGTGGCTGTGCCTTCAGCCTGATTCAGCTTTCACTGGCAGTGATGAAAATCAGGAGTAATTCCAGCAAAGTCAGTGAAGCTACCTGGAGTAGGATGAGAACAAAATGAGGAATTTATTGTCATAGCTGTGAAGAAGATATATAGCAGTGATGGATTATTTCTTTATGGGCTATGACACAGCTTGAATGAAGAAAAAATAGTAGTGGCATATAAGCAATTGATTTTTACTTTTTTTCAATGCTGAAAAAAGGTAGAGCCATTGTCAGCCACTGCTCTTATGCAGTGAAACAACTGGAAAAGTAAAAAGAAGTTGTACTGGATGTGAAGATCCTTTGCAAAGATATTTTCAGTGAACTGTCTGGAACACACTATTTTTCTTTATTATAAAAGAAAATGTATGTCTGAAAATGCTGACGAAGTCTGCCTGGTAGAAGACAAATTGAAGAAATATATGCCATAGACTGCCTGAAATTTTCTTTATTTGCAGATTAAGATATTTTATTGTATGTCATTTTGAACTATTGCATCTCTCAATGACTAGTAACATATATAATACTTTAGTTACTAAATCATGAAGAACTTTTTATTAAACATCAATGTAGACTTTAATTTCTGGTTTTTCTTTCAAACTGCTCTAACTCCCCTCAACTTTACATGCATACAAGTTAGTATAATGACTATATTTGGTTAATACTGAACACTGCAAGTTACTATCTGGTGCTAATAAAATTTAATAATCCATTTAATTTATCTTTTTCTTGGGATTATTTGTCCTTTGCAAATTAGATCTAATACTTGGGTTTGATCTTTAGCAAAAATGTGCCACTATATTTCTCTTCTAAAGAATCAGATACAAAGAGCAAACTGACAATTCTAACTGCTTAAAATGCAGAGAGCAGATTCTCCTAGTCACAGAATTTTAATACCGAACAAGACTTCAATAAATTTAGTGAAAGAAAAACAAGGGAAGGATATCAAACTCCTATTTTTGTTCAGTAAGATTACAAAAGAGCTGCTAACAAAATGAGGAATTTAAGCATCAAAAACTCCTAAAGAAAATTACTTAGAACACTATTTGAACACTATCCAGAGAGTATTAAGGAGCAGAGACCTAGGCTCAGAAATGGAACTATCAAGGTTTCCCTAGGGGAAAAAAAGCTACCAACTGAATACCCAGGGACATATGGCATTAGATTTTATTCATTGCCTTTGAAATGAATCAGAGGAAATACAGAAGGTGTCTAAGAAAGAGAATAAATAAAGCTATTGTTACAAGAGGCTAGGTGTTAGCTTTTTCCATTTGAGTGCATATGAACAAAGACGTGGTAGATTCATAGATCTATAGATATTCTAGATTGAAATGGCCATTTCAAAACTTGTGAAAAATTTTGTATACAGTTTTGAAATTATGCTACTAAAATGAGATTTACAAGATACTGCTGAAGGCAAAAATGCAGATGCTTCAATTGTCAATTGGAGATTGCAATGAGTAACAATATCTTGAGTAGTGCCAAAACAGAACTATCACAAGGAAGACAACTCATGGCAGATTTTAAGTCACACTATCTGAATGTTAGCTAGTATGATAAAACTGATAGAGAGTGTATACATGGCAATTGCTTTCTGGCCTTTTTATGAAACTGCAGGTGTTGCACAAGTGTAAAGGTTAGGATCCTGGATGAATTGGGCTTTGTTTTGTTCAGTGCCAAATACTATACACTGTAAAGTAAAAATTATGGCAATGTCTCTCAAATGCAATGATACAAAGCCTGTCTTTCAAAATTCTCTGGCCAAAATTTGTCATGGATAATTTGTCCAATTGTATTCTGTGTGTTAGGACTGTGGTAATTTATCCCAGGTGACACTAGATCTTAGAGCTCTTAAGATAAGCTACATAAGAGAAGAAAGAGATTTCAGCAAAACAAACACTGAGAAATAATCATTATTTAACTCCTTAATGGAAAACTACCATAAAGCTAATAAATTGTCTTTAATGACAACATAAAGTGAAAATCTAGATTTTGCAGGGAAGCAATGTTTCATTCTGATTCTCAAGCTGAAGCACATGAAATTTCCTCACAGGGAGCAGGGCCCACATTTCTTGCTGTTAGCTTGTAAAATTCACCTTCAGGTGATGCCATTGAGATAATACAGCTGGCAGATGTTTGTGTGGAAAATTGGGAAATTCAAAAGCTTAAAGCTAAATATCAAGCTACTTTTTGTAGCAATATTTGTGACAAACTGGCAATTAGATAACTACCAAGCTGCTTTGAGACTGATTGTCTCACTTTGTCTTTCTTCATTGGTTTCCAATGCTATCTTATCTGTTCTTTCTGTTCTCTTTGTTATCCTTGACAACAGTTTCCCCTGACTAAGTGACCAGCCACTGACCACTCTGATTTGTAATTACAGTGTCAGGCATCTGCACTTCATCTCTACCTGTACTTCTCTGCATTACACTTTAACTCATGCTGAAGCACTATATTATAACTATCTATTAATTAAGAATAGGTGCTGTACCACAGAGAGACACACAGCTGAACTGAAGCTAACATATATTTTGACAATAGTCAACTGACTGCTAAAAGTTGTCTTAAAGAAGTTAAAGCTGTTTCAGGCCAGGTCTGGTCAAGTCCAGAAGTATGCACTGTTAGGGCAATAAAAAGCCCTTTGTCTTTTCGTAGTAATGGTAAAGTCATGCTTATTTGGATGCATATCAGTATTTGTTTCATGGCTCAGGTTCATTTCTTGCATAAAAAGTTGCTGAACCATTGTCAGCAGGACACTGGTGCTAGGTTGTTCGTTTGAGTTTGACCCATTGTGTTGGGAGCGAGTGGGCTGGCTTCCACAGGTCAGAAGACTCAGTGAGCTCTTTCATCAGCTCTCTCAGTACTCCTGAGAGGATCCCCAGTCAGTACTCAGTACGGATCTCAGTACTCTTGGAGATCTCACCCCATAAACTCGTGTGTCTACATAGTGTGCCATGTCACTGACCATTTCCCCTTGGATTATGAGGACTTCACTCTGTTCCCCATCCCTGTCTTCCAGCTTAGGAAGTGGATACCTGGAGAGCAACTCATCTTACTAATAAAGACTGAGGCAAAGATGGCATTAAGTACCTCAGCCTTTTCCTCAGCCTTTGTCACTATGTGACACCCTGCCTCTAATAAAGGGTGGGCATTCTCCTTAGCTCTTTTTTTGCTAATGCATTTATAGAAACATATTTTTATTGATTTTTACAGGAGCAGCCCAGTTAACTTCTACTTGGGCTTTGGCCCATCTAATTTTCTCCTTGCATAACCTCACAATATCATTGTAGTCCTGCGTTGCAAAGTTGACCCTTCTTCCAAAGGTCTTAAGCTCTCCTTTCTACCCTGAGTTTTGGCCAAATCTCTCTGCTCAGCCAGGCCGGCCTTCCGTGCCAGGTCATCTTTCCGCACACTTGGATGACCTGCTCCTGTGCCCTTAAGATTTTCTTCTTGAAGAATGTCCAACCTTCCTGGACTCCTATGCCCTTCAGGACTGCTTCCCAAGGGACTCTGTCATCCAGGCTCCTAAGCAGACCTAAAGTCTGCCCTCTGGTACCTTTTTTCACATAATATATATTTGCAGATTTTCAATGGCACAACAAAGTGCTTTCTAACAACATCCTAATAATAAGTAATTCAATTATAAGTAATCAGAACAGCCCAAGCAGTAGTTCGCATCAGGAGCCTAAAAAGAAAAAAAAAAAAAGGTTATTGTTAATGAGTGGAAGAATATTAACTGGAAAGCTGATGCTATGATATGTTCCTATTAATTTTTTACCTCCTTGGCTAGAAACAGACGTTCTTTTGAGAACATGCTCATGTACAGATTGCATTGTGAGAGTTAATCAAAGAACCTCTAGCTAAGTTAAAGGAAATATAATTTTGCTTTTGGCTGATTCTTGAGAGGGCTCTGCCCCAGCTGTAGTTTTAAAAGGAGAAACTAGAGAATTCTCTTTGAAGGATTAATCTGCCTACTAAACTGAAAAAAAGAAAAAAAGAAAACCAAACCCCAAACAACAATAAATTAAAAAAGTGCCCTGTTTATTGCTATTAGAAGTAAATTCCTTCTAAGCCTTCAGTTAGTATATAAGAGAAACTTCTGTCTTCTTCATTTAGAGAGTACCATAGCTCCTGCAGTTTTGTTCAAACATCCCTGCTAAATTCTTGGATTTTTTTGTTCATTTTAGATAACATTTATGTATTCTGCTCATATATGAGTTTCTTACTTCTTTAGACTCGATGCAATTTTAAAAAAGGGGCCACAGATGAAAAGAGGGAGGGAGATGATGTTGGTTTGTAAAGCAGAATGTTTCTGATGGACAGCACATAAATGATGAAGAAATGCAGCACCTCTTACCATTCCTGTCAGTCTGACTCAGTGAGAACTGAGGGGTTATAGAGATGAGCTAGGTGACGGTGCTCATCACCTGAGCATTTTTTTATACATCGGGCATAGATTTTCTGATTTTTGCATGTAGCCAATGGTGCTTCTAATTAAGTATCTTGCATCTGTTGGGCGCCTCTTCCCTTTAGTGTGCACCGCCACAAGAGTCTGGCTCCATCTGCTTTATACTTTCCCATTATGATCTGGACAGACCAGTATGATCCCTGTTGGTTTTCCCTTCCTGTAGCTGCCCTGTTTTGTGTGAGGACTGTGAAAGATGTAGTTATCTCA
This sequence comes from Campylorhamphus procurvoides, assembly GCA_013396655.1. NCBI lineage: Eukaryota > Metazoa > Chordata > Aves > Passeriformes > Dendrocolaptidae > Campylorhamphus > Campylorhamphus procurvoides. Next base: position 320,444 of record WBMV01003451.1, read on the forward strand.
ATTTAAATTGAACTTTGTGAACCAGGAAATGCTTTGGCCCAATACCTTTAGCGTCAGGTAGGTGAAGCAATCATTCCCCAAAGAGTTAATATCTTTCTGATACTTCTGATGCTCTTTTTGAGCATCTATTTGAATAGATGCTCAAAAAGAGTAAATAACCTTATTTGGAATCACTTACACCAGTATTAGCCTTTTTCGATCTTAGTGTCAGTAGTATATTATAATAAGATTTTTTTTCTCTGCCTTGAGGTAAAACTAACTGGAGAGACAGGGCAGGGAAACAAGCTGTGACACTGCTGCACCACGTATTCTGTAGATTATGATGTCCCCTCTACCTCAATCCATCCTTTTCTGAGGAACTCGATGTAGTAACAATTCTTGAAAAACCAGTGAGTATCAGGACTGAAATCATTTGTGGCTTCAGTGGGTAGCACATGAGGAATTGGTCACACAAGGAGTAGGGATAAACCAGTGGCATGGAAATGTCCCCCTTCTTTTTAGATATGCAAACACACAATGCTAAGGGCTGAATTATTTTGCTTCAGTACCTTTGTAGATGGGATCTGTTTTCCCAGTCTGCTGCACCTATGTGAGCTAATGGAGGAAGTATAAAGGAGGCAGAAATAAGAGACCACTGTATCTCTGACCCCCAGTACTCTCCTCACAGCAGCTGGACTGTCAGAAGGGCATCTTAAGTACACCTGGTGCATGCCTGGCTCTGGCTGCTCCTGCTGCAAGGAGGAAGCAGGGGACTGAAATGTGACTTTCTGGGTCACTGTGCACAACCGAATCTGCCCCTGAGCTATGCAATTACACTTTTTCCTTATTCAGGGATCATGCTGACTATGTGATCTAAATAAATTTCAAAGCTTCTTTTCATGTAGCTGTGATTAGATAAGGTGGCACAATGACTGTTTTTATAAAAATGCAGTGCACTCTGTCTTTGTCTAAGCAGAGTGTAGAGAAATGCTAAAAAGAAAATTCTGAAATAATTCTTTCTTCAACTGAAATTTGATTATCAATTTATTAATAAAGGGTATTTTTGAAAGAGGTTTTTAACTGGATATTTTTCTCTTCTGGGAGATGTGTCCAAAGTTCTCTACCCCGTAGATAAGGCAACGACAAAGCTAAATTTGATGCATTGAATGTCATACTTCTACATTTGCTGGTGGGCATACATTGTAAGAGTGTTTACAACATGAATCAGCATAATTGTTCCTGTTAGGATGCTTGTATTATTTTAACTTTCCTCCAATAGAGACAACTCCTTCTTTCTTTTCTTCAGAACGTTGAGCATGTCTTATTCAGTGTGAGGCTTCATAATTGAATTTAATGTTTTTATTAACTCCAACAGAAATACCTTTTATTGTCTTTGTTCCTGATGGAATTACTATGCAGAATGAATATTTTTGATCTTAGCATAACTCCTCTGAACCATAAATATATTAATGCAGAACATTCAACATCAGACAATTATAAATGTCTGTATTCCAAAAAAGTTGAAGTTACTGTTTCTCACAGATTATAATTTCTTTTTGCTAGGTATACACAGAACTTAGCGTTTCTCAGCAATGCGTTATTGTATGAAATTTTTATTTCATAGCCACCTTACATGTGGTTTAAGATTGCTACAAGTTTTTAATTTAGATTTTCTATGTTTTCTATTTTCACACAGTAACTTTTTCCAGTGTGTTGTATATGGAAAGGTGGTGTGGGTCCTGATTTGGAGGGGGAAGGGAGAAACAGAGCAAAGTAAGGAAAGGAGGGAGGATAATTAGATAAAGTGTACGCTCCTGAAAGATGCTACGTAATTGTGTCAGAAGTCTGTCCCTGAACTGATAATTCTTTCAGGCCCTGTAGTGTAACTGAGTCAACATCTGATTTGAATGCCTTTGTATTGTGATTTTGCAAAAATGCACATTATGATGAGATAGTATAATGAGAAACAGAAGCACTTGTAGCCACTGAAGTCTCTCCTTGTCACTACTTGTGTATAGCTGTTGTATGTAAAGACTGACAATTCTGTGAGCTCAGGATGAAAGCACTAGAGGGAAAGGAAAAACAACTACATTTACTCAATAATACATTGTCAACAACAGCCAAGCTACAATTTTAGAATGGATGTATTTGTTCTAAATCAAATTTTGAGTCATCGTCCCAGGACAAAGTTAAAAACTGAAAGTGAGGGAGATTGAGAAGTAATAGTATCATCTTGACTCCTTTTTGGAAATAGGCTACTTCACGTGCATACTGAAGTATGTCAGTCTGGTCTAGAACAGTGACTCACATGTGCACACTGGTGCTGTACCATCAGAATGGGATAAATATTATTAAATTATTAAAAATAGACAAAATAATGAAGATCTCAATGAAGAACGTGAAAAAATCAGAAAGCAAGAAGTTTTTCATGGATTTAGAAAAAAAGAAGCAACAAAGGAAAAACAATTATGCTAATTAAAATGTTTATACAGAACTTCAGTTCGGTATTTTTTAGCAGTGGTGAAATTATCCATATCCCATAAAGAGGGATATATATGTGAGCAGTCATTGGAAGCCATCATAGTCTCTACAGAGTAAAAGTAACATAATTTTTTACATATAGCTCAATAATAATATGGCAGAGTTTATTTATCATTTTGTAGTAATTATTTCTATTTAGTAATAACTTTTGAGTGTTTTGAAAAACAGAATGATGTTAAATTTGTAACATACAAGTGTTCTGTGATTCAACATTATGCCTACCCTTGGATCATTGAAATAAATCTTCTCTAGGTACCTACCAAGGCTCAGGCCTTGGCATCTAGCTATGTATTAAAAATTAATATTACATGAAGTGAATAAGGGCTGGACATGTTCTTTGTAATGTGGGGTTAGTACATGGTCTCTGTTGCAAAAACATACGCAAGAAAGTATATTTTTGAGATGATGAGATACAGAGGCTGTTGAAGGCTGTGGAAAAGGAATCTGAAGGCTATAAAGGAAGTGATAATTAATACAAAACATTTTTTCTACTAATTTTTCTAATTTCCTCTATTTCGTGATTTGTCAAATCATATGGCCAATATCTTTTTGTTTGTGGAGAGAATAAAGTCTTTATGCCATCAGTCACATCCTTGGAGCAGGCCAGTGGAGCAGCCAACAGCCAGCCTATCTCATAAACTGGCACCTCTGTTTTGCTTTTTTGAACTATTCACTATGCTACACATTTTTATTTTAAACCCCCCCCAAAATAATAAAGCAATGTCAGCTACATTTAAAAGGCTCAAACCACTAAATGCACGTGATTCCACTTCAATATCTGCCAAGTATAATTTTCCAAAGCATGGGAAAGACAACATGCTCCATAACCTTCTACCTCCTCTTATGAAATATATTCCATAATTTACATTCAAAAATACAGAGAGAGGAGAACACAGAGGCACATCCTTTGTTTTTATTGCAGTCATTATTTGGTTTTCTGGCTTCTCTTGCACTTGCAAAAAGTACAAATACTGATAATACTAAATCACCATTGTTAAGTGATAAACCCTTTCACTAGTGCTATGCATTAGCAAATGAACAAAAATGGATTTATTTCTCATTTCTTTTCCTTTTCCAACCTTTTCTTCTGATTCTCATTGTACTCTGACATAGAGCTTGGTCTCTTCATATGGCTGCAGAGATGTTCAAGGGAGTCCTGGCAAAATTGGAGAAGGCCCAGGTACAAAATGGCTGAGGCCCATTGCTCAGTGCTCTGGCTCTTTTACTCTGTAGAAATGCACTCAATCCCCAAAATTATGTTCACTTACAAATGACACAATTGCTGAAAGGAATTCATGTAGGAGTGTGACACAGTCATGACTATTTTTTGCCTCTGGTAGGATGGAAAAACTGCTAACAAAATATCCAGGTGATTGTTTCAGCTGGTATAATTCAAAACTTTTGGTTTTAAGATTCCAGCTTTTCAGATACAGACTCCTTGGTTCACATAGCAGGCTGACAAGTGATTCATTAAACATAATAAGAAATGAGTCAAGACAATGTGGGCTATGCCTACACTTCAATATTATGCTTTGATTGGGAGCTTGCATTTTGGGCTTCTTGATCCGCTGTTTCCAAAAATTACCATTTTTGTCGCATGCAGGTTTCCTGACTAGTCAAGATACATTTCAAAAATGGGTCTTCCTCAACAACCTTAATGGATTAATAGCATGAAAATTTAAAAACAGAATTAACAGCAGAACAACCCAAAGGCAAACTGTACCAACAAAGTGAAGTAGTATGTTCATTTGAGTGTTATTGGTATCATTGTAGCACTTGAGATCTGTAGTAAATTATTTACACATAGAAGCACAAAAAAAAGGCACCACCATTACTTATGCTGATTACATCTACATTTTAAACAGGGCAGCAAAAAGAGAGCAAAAAATGGGAGAATTCAGTCATACAGGGAGTAATGAAAAGAAAACTATTCTTAACATCATGGCAGTCTGATCATGGTTAAGCCTTGTTACAGGTGTTATGCAAAAGCAGTATTTGACGGAAGATAATGAGGTGACTAAGCAAATGCTCACAGGGAATCTTCTCAGCCTGCAGAGCCACAAAGGAGAAACCAGAGTTGAATGCTGGAAAACCTAGTCAGTGAACATGAATTTATGTCATTGACCATTAGCATCTCTAAAGTAAATGATAATATGGTAGAACTGGTCATAAAGGGCCTTAAAAATAAGGAGAACTATTTAACTTTGATGCAATAAGGAGAGAAGAGTGGGTAAAAGAAATACAAAGAAAGGGACATTGTCACCACAACAGTGAGCTAAGAGAAATTGAGTAACATTATGGATGGATATGAGTGAGGAAAAATTATGTCTGTCAGAAATTAATAAAATAATGTTGAAATAGCTAAGAAAAAGAATGGAAGCTCTGGTGAGTTTGCACTACAGTCTGAATACAATATGCAAATATTAAGGAATTTAAACTGAAATGATAAGATTGTACATTAACATGTTTGATGTGATAAATTGTTAAGAGTTCTGATGTGTAGGGTAAGAGCCTGCCTTATAAATAAGTTGTGGTGTTTATGATATCACACTTTAAATGCCTGAGCAAAAACTTTAGCTTATATAGATAGACAGGTGGGAAAGCAGATGAGGTGATCTGAGAGAGACCTGACAGACAAATACACTTAAAGGGGTTGTAAGCAATGGATTCAGAAAGCTTAGAGAGAAAGGAGATTAAAGTAGTAAATGTAAAGGGAAATGGATATAGTATTGGTACAAATTCAAGTTCTGATTGGATGGAAAGGATGATAACTAATGTGTATTAAGAGAATATGCATATTTATCAGCTTGTAAAATAAAGGCTCTACTCCAAAGGCAAACACAATTACTTTATTATTTTTTTCACTGAAGCTGCATTGCTGCTTTATTTTTATAGGAAGTATGTGGGTTGTTTTTAGAATTCAGCAATTCCTTGAGAGTAAAAAGGGCATAACTGTGGCTTAATGTGTAAAGGGTCTGTGTTAAATTGTTCTATTAAGAGCTTTGTTCCACTAATTATATAGGTAAGAGCTAATATAACTGGTTTATATTACATTTAGAGTACAATATGCAAGAGGACGGATGTTGCTTTCCTAAACCTCCTTTGTTGCAGAAAAAGATAATGAGAGCTATATAAAGTCTTGAAATCATAGCCAATTTATCAGGCCTGCTATGTGGGCTAATGTAAGACTGGAGACATACTGCATTGACTGCTGATCATTTTATACCACTTCTAATGCCTAGAAATGAAAAGAAAGAAATTAATGGGGAAATAAAGTGAGAAAATGGAACATACATAATGTACTTTTTGACACTCTGAATTTCACCCTATTATTAGTCTTTTTATATGGGAAAAAAATCCAATCAAATCAGACAAGTGTTCAGATTTTCTGCTTTGTCCCATATACAGGGATAATAGTGGATACTCAAAGAAATGTTGCAAAATAATATATTTCTGATAAGGATCTAAAGTGAATAATGAATGAGAACTAACACAAATATGGTATCCCTAGGACTGATACTTCAAGAATCATGATTATTTGTTGTCTATACTGCAACAGTTAATACTGTGTCAGAATTATTTCCTAATACTATTGTTAGAATTCTAAAATTTGCTTATGAGGCCTTGCTTTACTCTAAGAATTGACTTCTGAAATGTAAGCTAAATCAGCTCAGCTTATTTTAAGTAAAGGAAGGAGGAAGTAGATAATAAGGAGTAATAGTAAACAGTTGAGGTACATTTGTGTTCTGATAACATAAAACTGAATTTGATTCCTAGTGTGAACTGTTGCATTTAGATCTAAACCAAAATTATCCGCATATCTGTTTATTTATGATAAGGTCAGAGGGCTTGAACCAGTGGGGACTGGGAGGCTGTGAGAAAGCACCAGGGAACAGAGTACTGGAAGAGAATCTCATTCTCTCACTTGGTGAAAAAATTGTCATTCTAGTCCCATCCAAGTTGTCTGTACCTGATTTCAGAGACTGTAGGGAACAGACAAATGGGATTAGGTGTCCATGTACAGCCACCAAGCAGGCACCTTATGTGGGATTACAGAAAGTAGTGCGATGATCAAAAGGGTGGGAGTGTTGCAGGGCATGGAGGAGTTGGACAGGAGCAGGAGCTGTGCTCTGTGCAAAGGGGTGGCTGCAGTGAGCAGGAAGTTCCCGGTGGGGCAAGCTGGCCTAGAGTGTGGGTGCGAGGAGCAGAGTACAGATAAGCAGGTGTGATGGTACCTCTGCTAAATTCTGCCTAGTCAGGAGGTGGAGGCAAAGGAAACGTTTAGGCACCTAGAGGAAGTCTCAAAACTGGAGGCGCTGGTACCTATAGGTGAACTTCAGCTGTCCTGATATGTCAAAATGCAGTAAGGCACAGTACAAACAATGCAGATTTCTGAAGTGCATCCAGGTGATATCTTGAAACAGGCAGTCAAGGTGATAACTAGAGTAGACTTGTTGGAGCTGCAGTTATAAGCAAGGAAGAGCAAGGCTGGAGATATACAAGGCAATGGTAGTGTTGTAGGCAGCAATTGTGTGATTCTGAAGTTAAACACAGAAAAGTAGGCAAGACAAATAGAAGAGTCACAGCCCTGGTTTTAAGGAGAGCAGCTCATTAGGGATCTTCTTGGCATGGTCCAACAGATTTCTGCCTTGCAGAGGAAGAGGTCCAGGAAGCCAGATGATCTGCCAGGACAGTTTCCTCAGAGCACTGAAACTGTCCATTCTGATGTGCAGCAAATGAAGTAAGTGGGGCAAAAAGTCAGCATGAGTGAATGGGGAACTCCTCATAGAACTCCAGTGCAACAAGAAGGTCCACTGAAGATGGAAATAGGGGCATACTCTCTGAAGGGTCACTCAATACATTACTCAAGCATAGGCCTACAGAGCAAAATTAAAAACAAAGGGTTGTGAAGAGCATCTGACAGTATATTGGCAGAAGGAGGAAAAAAATCCTGAGTCCACTGCAGCAAAAGTAGTGGCCAAAGACACAAAAATTTCAATGCCTTTTTATCTTGATTTTTATTGGGGAGATCTGCCCTCAAGCCTCCTAAATCACTAAGCTTAGTGGCAGAATTGGAGTGGAGAAGGACTGTGTCAAAGACCTTTTAAGCTAATTGTTTTTATACAGACCTATGGTACCAGAAGGGATCTAACCAAGGGTGCTGAGGGAACTAGCTGATGTTATCTAAAAGCTGTTCTCTATGGTCTTTTAAAGATCTTGTTCATTATTTGAGGAGAACCTCTTGAGGAGGTTCATGATGACTGGGAAATGGAAAACTTGCCCATCTTCAAGCAGGGGAAGAAAGAGGATTTGAGGAAGTAGTTGTTCAGTCTCCTAGAGGGTTATGGAACAAGTTCATTTCTGAATATATGAAAAACAAGGAAGTGACTTGGAATAGCCAGAATGGATCCACCATTCTAAGACTGTGCCTGACCAGTTTCATGGTTTTCTATGATCAGAATACTGGCTCCGTGAACAAGGGAAAAAACAATAGATGTTGTGACCAGATGTGTTTAGTTGGACCTTAGCTAGATTTTTGATATTATCCCTTATGCTATCAACAGCTGAGATAATTTTTGGGTGCATGAGTGATAAGGTGGATGTACTATTGTCTGTATCATTATGATGAAAGGGTTGTGATTATCTGTACAAAGCCCAATTTATAGCCGAGCACTGGTGGTTGATGGTGTGCCTTGGGGGTTGTTGTAGTTTAACCGAAGTCAGTAACTAAGCACCATGCAACCACTCATTATCCATCACCCAACACATCAATTGGAAAGAAAATTGGAAAGAAAAAGTAAATTTTGTTGGTAGAGATTAGAACAGTTTATTACTTGGAACAAAATAAAAAAACATATTGTCCAGATGAGGTCTCAGGAGAGCAGACAGTAGAGGGGCAAAATCACTTTCCTCAACCCACTGGCCACTCTTCTTTTGATGCAAGTCGGGATACAGCTGGCTTTCTGGGCCGCAAGTGCACCTTGCCAGCTCACGTCCAATTTTTCCTCCACCAGTACTCCAAGTCTTTCTCAGCCAGGCTGCTCCATTTATCCCCTAGTCTGTATTGATACTGGGATTACCCTGATACAGGTGTGAGATGATGCACTTGGCCTTGTTGAACGTCATGAGTTTTACATGGGCCCACTTCTCAAACCTGTCAAGATCCCTCAGATGGCATCTTATCCATCTATCAAATCAACTGGACTACTCAGCTAGGTGTCATATACAAACTTGCTGAGCATGCACTCAATCCCATTAGTGAATATATTAAATACTATTAGTCCCAACATGGACCCTTCAGGAACATCAGTCATTACTGGTTTCCATTTGGACATTGAGCCATTGACAGTAACTCTTTATTCAATGCAGCCATCCAGCCAATTCCTTATCCTTCTAACAGTTGGCATCTCTCAAATTTAGAAATGAGAATGTTGTGGGAGATGGTATCAAAGGCCTTAGAGAATTCCATGTGATTTTAACCTTTTTGAACATTTAGAATTTGGGAGACAGAGGGAGAGATAAACTAAATACTGGTAATGAAATTGTGTACTTATAAGCATCACTGTTTTCATTCCTCTTCGTCCCCAGAGAACTGTGTTAGTAAGACTGGAGTGGTTTGTATTAAGGCCATTAAAATATATTCCTGTGTTTTAATCTCTTAATTTGAAAATGTGCACATTTTCCTTTTTAAGTCTCTTCAATAATTGTATTTACACTTTACTCTCCTTTTCATGATTTTTGTTGGTTTTTCTCAAAACATGAATGGAGGAGTAATTTATTTGGCAATAATAGGTTTATTTTGAACTTGTTTAAAATCTTTACCACAATCAAGTCTGTGTACATTACTAAAAGAAGCAAAAAAACTGTATTTCTTTGTCTTTAATGTTTATAGTTGGTATCAATGGTTTCTTAAAAAGCAACATTGAAGACCTGACAGGCATGTGAAAGTATTTCTCATGCATTAGTCACACCTTTACCTACCTCCACCAAAAATGCTGTCTAAATCTCATTATTAACAAACATTGCAAAGAGTGGCAGATTACTGTGCCTAACTTATTAAGTACATCGATTTGTTGGAAACTACTGTTCTTCTCTCTGAGCTCCATATTTCATCTTTCTTCTTCTCAAGTATCAGGGTTTTCTTACACATTAAAGATTTTCCAAACAGCCCTGAGACAAGTGTAAGGGAAATCAGATTATCGTACCTCTGGAGAACTGAATTTGCGTGGCTACCGCTCTTCAAGGTGCTGTAGGATATGATTATCTCCTGCGATTTCGTGCTCAGTTATGTTAAATAGCTTATGCATTTCCTAACACTTTTTAATGGTTTTGCATTTCTTTCCAAACTTGCAACAAATAAGTGGTTTGTGCTTTGGAAAGAAGACTGTTGATACTCATGTACATAATGCTAGTCATGATAAATAAAGGGGGGGTTATTATTATTTGGAGCATGAGTTATATGAAAAACTGAAATCTACATAAGGTGCAGGAGACTTTTAACCATGGCAATTCTTGTGGCTTCTCTTCAAGAAAGAGGGATTCTGAGAAGACCTGCTAGGGTGATCATCACTATGAACAGTTTTTGTCATGGGAGGGAAGAGGCTCTTCTGTAAATAAAAAATCATTCTTTTTCATAGATGTATTAGGAGAGTAAAAATAATGGAAGAAGTAAAACTGTTTAAACTAAAGGGCAGTGTAGAATCAAACACAAAGCAGTGTGGAAATGGCCAAAAAATGCTAATCTATACTGGAAATAAGAACATTATTAAGCAAAAGGGGAAGAAGGTTTTGGAACAGCTATCACATGAGCTTTATGGAGAAAAAACCGTGACATATTTTTAAAAAGTAAAGTGATTCTTGTCTTATGATTAGATTTTGTGCAGATGGTTTGTCATGGGATGAATTTTCCTTTTAGTGTTTGAAAAAGGGAATGTATGTTGTTCTAATGTCATGTGATTCCTGGTATAGTGTTTCTGCATTGATTTTTGAAAGTAGCATACATACCCTTTTGGGGAAGATATTGTATTCAGCAGTATATAGATAGGGAACAAACGTATTTGGTAATTTGTAACTTAGTAAGGGTAGTTTTGTGAGGATCAAGCCCACTTTTCAGCTTCAAAGCTACAGTAATGATAAGTACTACAGAAAAGTTTGAAAAGATTGTATAGAGTATAAGTCAACCATTATCAATAAAAAAAATCAATAAACTTCATAGTACTGATAGTACAAAATAACTTCTGCTGTTTTACTTGCTGTAAACTTTTTCCCCCCAGTCCTAGGTTTGGTATTGTCTTTCGCAAATATCAATGCCATTAGGAAAAATCAGCATTATCTGAATAATCCAAGAAGAGTCCACAATAAATAGAAAATTCTCCACGAACATCTAGGATTTAGTTTTGTAAACTGAGGGTCAGTAATATTGTCTGTCTGGAGAGACCACTAAGGTAAAAGAAAGATCAGGCTGCTGAGAAGATAAAAAACAATAACTGTCAGGATTTTATATTCTTGTCAAGAAAAAGTAAGTTTCTTAAAATGAGTCGCTTGACCCTTTCATTCAGTTTACCTCTCTGCTTCTTCTTGTGTCTCACTGTCTGGAGCGGAGTTCTTCTGACCGTTCGGGTCAAGTAACTCCTCTCCTTCATTAGCTACACCTGTCTTTGACAGGGCTTTTAGGAAATGAATTCATATCAGATGTCCAATACCTAACCAATATTTTCAGGAAGACCTTTTTTTCTTGTCCCTCTGGGGTGTTATGTTTTACTTGTCAGATTAAAAAAGCTCTGAAATTTTGACCTGTCGAATGCACCAGGCTCTTGAATAAAAAGAACTTGAACTGTTAATTGACAAAAACCCCTTTAAAAAGCATTTTCTATCTCAACGACTGTATTTTGCCTGTATTGCCATATAATGAACTGAATTCCCACAGTAGATTACTAAAAGCACTTTATATTTCATTGGAACTATGTGTTTAAAAGAAAAAAAAAATTGGTTTTGAGTTCACTTTTTAGATCCATATCGTGCATAGGATCGATATCCTATTGGGATAGTGAGTTGGTACAAAGACCTGCTTGTCAGGAAATAACCAAGAGGATTCAACAGGCATCCAGGATTAGGCACAACTGGTTACTTATGCCAGGGACAAGCCATCTGTGTTTATCAGAGTGCAAGTACAAGTACCAGATAAAATTCCATATTGAATTGTTAGAGATGAGATGGGACTAAACAGCATAAAAAGGTTTAATTCCCTTTTCCTAATTCAGCATATTCAAGTGTGGGCAAGAATAACAATAATGAATGCTCTAGAGAAATGGAGGAGGTTTTAACTCCAGGTAATATAGCTGTGCTACATAATGAGGAACAGTCACAGTTTTTATATGATTGTCATCATTATCTTTGAACTTGATTATGTCAGTCTTTAGCTAATTCTTAATCTCAGCCATGGAGTCGCCAGACACTTGGAGTAGTTTGGCACTCTGTTTCCTAAAACATGAGGAAGAAGTTACTGAATATGAGTTTTGTCTTTTACATTATGGCACAAAAGTAGAATGCAGGGTTACTCCCAAGCTATTGGGCAATTTCCACAGAATTTTTACCTTTTGATTGTAATATACTACGTCTGTGGATTAAGTAATTGTTTTTGTTGAAAAGCAGTATTTAAATGAAAAAAAAAGGCTCCATAAAACCAGTAATCAGGAACCACTAAGCCTATGGATCTGAATTCCTGTAAAGTTACTAAAATGCCTACAAACCCCTGTGAATTCAATGAAGTACTCTAATGCTCAATGGATTTCAGCTGCCAGGAGAGTCCAACATGAAGATAGTTTACAAATCCTAAAAAGACTAAACAAACAATATCAGGAAAAGAGAATCCCATGCTGCTTATTTATAGGATGTGCCCACTCTTGGGATGTGCCTGCTCTTTTGGATGCCTTGTTTCCTGTTAAATTTTCTCTCACTTTGTTGGCAGATCCAGACATTTTGCAAATTCACAGGTAGCCAATCTAGTATAAAATTTATTTTTAAAGTATATTCAGGAATCCCAGGTAACTGATAGTACTTTCTAAGTTCATTCTTTATAAGTCACACTTTATGAGTTTATTCCATACAGTTTGTACTGCAAGTTGTATTATTTTGAAATTTCTCCTGTGACATTTATAAGAACTATTGTTTGAACATGGCTCCTACTGTTAGTGTTACTGTACAAAAGCAGATTCTCAGGAGCCTTTCCAGAACCTAGATGGAAGTTCCCAAGGATGATGTAGGCATTGGCACATACCTTCCTAATATAGGGAAGTTAGGTATTTTGCCACATTTTAATTATATATCTTAAATGCATCCAGTCAGAATATCTGTAGCTCACTTTGTAAATCTGCATGACAGAAAACCTTTGAAGTGCCAGAGCATAACAGAGAAGTGTGGCTTTTAGGTGAGAATGTGCAATAAGATATGAAGAGTTATTTAAAAACAGCATAGCTTTGAGATTTGAGTATTACTGTGTTGCAGCATAAAGACCCTTTCTGGTACCAGTTTTGAGAGACCATAAGTTCAGTTCCCCATGGGTTTTATTTGATATGCAAGCCTGAAGCATGCCTGGGGCAAGTACCAAACAATGGAAGTTGCTTTTCAAACTGAATGGTGAAATACCAGTTGGCTAAAAGTTATCTCCCTGGTAAATATTTTGTAGTGTTTGTTAGCATGGTACGTTGGGTTTTTTTAAAGTTCCTTTCCTAGCCAGCTGTTAACTATCTTGGATATTAAGCGACTGACTTTGTTCCAGGGAGGAAAAGTGTTTTTGCTATTGCAGTCCGTTGAATATGTCATACACTTCACCCACATAGTTGTCCTCAGCCAGGGAATGGCTAATATTGACACACTGGCATGCTGACAATGAACTGTCAAAAATGTCATGAATCCTAGAGAGGAAACCTATGTTTATCAATGGCAGACAGACTTGGCCATGTTTTAAATGTTCAGTTTGCAAATAAGGCATGTCATTTAAAAGTGAAAATCTTTAGCTTCATATCTTTTTGAAATGATCATAAAACATATGCAGTAGCTTTTTAAACCATACTTTTGATGTGCCAGAACTGTGCCATACATATTGTGACCACTCTGAAGTTGTGAAACTGCATGTATATGAAAGATACATTACAGAAAGTTGCACAGAACTGGTGAGCATTCAGTCTAAAAAGTGAAAAAATCTGTATCTTGGAAAAAAGATTTAACATAAAGACAACACATCCATTCTGTGATCCAGACTGTGATTTGTGATGTTTATTACCCAAATTCACCTATAACATTTAATATGCTTTTTGACAGGACAATAGTTCTAGTGTATAGCATTAGTCATACACGGAAGTGTTCCCTTCCCACCTGCCTTCCAACTGTAAAGTTTTTGCCTGCATACTGGGGTCTCATTTTTGTATCTGGTTCTTCTTTACGTTGACTTCTCTTTGTCAATTACATTTTCACCTGGCACAGAATTAGTTGTACAGTTAAAATCAGTGAATGTATTAAACGGGGTTTGGAATTAAATGCTCTCAACATTTAATTACATCAGATTTCAAATATCGGACCAACTTCTCCGGTGAGTTGTTCCAACTACAGTCAATAAGAATATTTTATGAGTTATGCAACAGGATTTTTCCTGTCTTCTGTAAGTAATCCTAACACCCCCTTCAATATTTCTGTAATTCTTATTCTGTGAAAATTCAGGTTAGAATATGGACTGTGTGCTGACCTATGTTATGCTAAAAAAGAATGACAGAAAGGAAAATACCGAGTGAATTATCTAAATCATTTGTTCCTATGCATATTTCAAAAGAAACAAATATTACTAAAAATACATGTATGTATATTCAATCTAATTTGTATTGTCTATTTTTGATCATCCTATTTTTAAATGAATCGCTGAATATCCATATAGAAACAAGTTGTTTATTTTCATACTGATAAATATGAAAAATACTTTTGAAATATCTTGTTGACCCAATTAAAAATAAAAGTAGTAATAAACAACTTGTCCTACCTCCGAGTCTATTTGATTTCCAAAGTCATCTTTTTTGGGACTTTTTCTGTACACATGCTTTGTACAGGACCTGGGACAATGAAGCCTTCAAGCAAAACATTATGTATGTAAATACAATTATTCCTATCAACGTGCCTAAAAGTTTATCCACATTCTCTGCTATAGAGGGTATTGTACAGGCCTATCTTATATTTCATGATAGTAGTCTCAGGATCAGAATTACCTTTTTAATCATAAAAACAGGCACCAGACTCTTTCACTGGAAAAGGACTTGTTCATTTTAACTACCAAAGAGATGAAAGCTAAACAGTGAATATTAACATTTTCAGACAGAGATAAAACTTTAAAAAAATATCTGTCAAGTAATTACAACTCTTTTTGTTGCACAAATACATTCCTAAATTAAGCCATTACATTTTTTAAAGTGTTTATTTAGTGATACACAAGTCAAGATGCCATTATTAGTAGATTGCTAAATGTAAGTAAAATTGGTATCGTGTAGACTATCCTGCCATGAATAGATATTTTATGTCTGCTTTGTTGTATCAAGGAGAAATGTCTTCTTTATGTCTATCACAAATAACTGCAGAAGATATAAGTTGGTGCTTCCCGGTAGCTCCAGCCCATGGAAGCAGCGTGGCCACAGGACAGAGGTTGTTGGAGAGGGGATGGAGAATAATACCATACATAAGGACTTCGCAAATTTGCACTGTCCTTCCAACAGCAGGAAGGTTGTTTGGTGTAAATGTCCTGCAGCGTGTCAATATTGAGATTTCTGTCCTCGTATCATCTCCACTGTTAACAGCTCAGCAGGGAAACTCCTGCTGCCGGTTATATCTGTGCAAATTGTCTCTTATGAAACCATCTCATAAGGGACATAGGCAAATGTCCAGTTTCTGTAATGGTGATGTTTGTTTATTTGCAATTAATTAGCCTGAGATTTAGCTCAGTGATTTGGAACCTGAGTTAGCAGGTAACTTTAGCAAGAGGAATAAGGTCACTCTGCCTTTGTACTTTGGGACATTGTACCGTGTACTTCCCAGCCTGGAGTCACAGCACAGAGTCACACTGCCGTGTGAATGTTCCTTTGGGGTGCCACTAGGCATAATTCAGTATCACAAGCTAAACACGATGTGCTTAAGGAATTGTATGCCGTTTTACAGCTGTATCCTGGTCTCCTGGAGACCCTTAAGTATCCCCAGCAAGGGAGCTGGCTGTGATGCCTGCTCGCTTCCACAATACTTCCAGAGAAAATGCCCTCAAGTATGAATTGTGGCCCACTGATCTTTTTGGAATAATGTTTCAGTGCTCAGGTCAGAAAGGCTGGACATCACTGCTTTAAGCAGACTGGAAAATTCAAAACTCCATTGTATCTCTTTAGGAAAATATGGCATTTGAGATAATTTCTAGTGTTTAAGATACTCTGTTAAGCAGTATCTTGTCAGTCACAGAAAAGGACAGTCAGTGGAAGCAGAAGCCAAAAATTTTAGCTACATTGGGCAGTTACTGAATTCTCACTTCTCATCCATCTCAGATACAGAAAATCCCACTGTTTTGTCTTAATTTTCATCTCCTTAAGTTTTTGTAGCATATTCCCACATCCTGTGCAGCTTTTTCCAAATGTTCTTTTATAAACTACTTAGCCAATGAAGAAAAGTTTGCAATAAAAGTTTCCCACCTCTCTGATAAATCTTCTTTGTAGCATGCTGCAGCGTGATTTTCTCTGCCTTTCTCTGCCTTGGTGAATATTTTAGCATTCGTTTTGTACTGCGGGGCTGCTCCAGATGGACACTCTCAGTCCTAATGATCATGACACAGTGGGCTCAGGGGCTTCCAGTGATATACGCACAGTCCCATGCTTTCCTGATGGGGGAGAGGGTATCTTGCTACCACTGTTCCCCTGGGTAACAGTTATGGAGATACCAAATTGTGCCTTTTCTTTCTATTCATGGAAATGCCCTAAATGCAAATATTTTTAAAATGTCCCTTTTTCTTAGGTGCTGTTTCCGCTTTTTTGAAACCCTCGTAATTTTTTCTTCTGATGAGTCCAAGGCAGAAACGTTCTCTCCTGTTCATTAAAACTTGGGATGTCACCAGAGTGCTCTTTTCTGTGAATAAACAGCTGTTCAGGGGAAGAAAAATACCCAGCTCTAGAATGAACAAAGTTCTTAAGATCATTTGCTTTCAAAATGGTCAATGCAAGTGCCATTGTATAATGAAACGTCACAGGCACTTAACTTTTATAGAGCAGTTATTGACTGGTCACTGTGTTCATTTTCAGACATTAATGCCAAGGTCAGTTAAAACTAACCAAAGTCCAAGTCAACAAATATTTCATACTAGAAACTTGCAGGGATTTTATTCCCAATTTACTTCTCTGCTCTGTTTTCAGACGGGACAATCGCAGCTTTTACCGTCTGTATTCTTTTACCTGTTACCTTTTCATTATACCTTACCCATTTCCATGTTTCCCACTAAGTGCCAGTTCCTACAGCTGAAATTTAATTTGAATTGTTAAATATATTCATTCTACCAGAGCTTTGAACATGAGTTTATGATTACTTCTTGGCATATAGCTTGCCTCAGTGGGATGTAATAAATTAGTCTAATCATATGGTGAGTACTTACTTCATCCTGTGTTTGTTCCTGCTAGGAACTGAAATTGTGTCTGTAATTGTATGCAAATCCCTTCACCAGAATAATCAAAGGAACCCTATGTGTAGCTGCCCATCCTCCACAAGAAAAGCATAAAAGTAACCCTTTAACTTTTAACTTTTTAAATTAAAAACTTTTAATTCTACTTAAATGAAATGTTATATCTTCATATGTAAAATGTAGATACAAAATAGAAAAATGAAATTAAAAGGCATGTGAGTAGCAGATATTTGGATAATATTGCAGTTTACTTTTAGTCCTGCTTTTTAGATATGGACAATTCTATATTAATAGTGTTCATGACACTGAACCTGAGAAATAATAATATTGGGATTTTTCATTTTAAATATGGAGGATTTCGTCTCCTCTGAACATACATGAGACAGATGATGGAGTGTTTTATGAATTGCCTTCAGAAGGTGCCTGTTTTCTTCCGCTGCCTGCAGAAGGATACTGGAGTAACTAGCTCTGAGTTAGCCATCAGACTTTCAGTTGAGATAAATTCCCCTGTAAGTCTCTAACTCTGAAGCACATTTTATATATTGGCTTCAAATCATTTTGATTTGCTGCTTTGACCTCTGTCAAATATTTTAGCATTATTTTTTTTTTTAAATGTGGACACCAAAAAGAGATTTAGTTGTGTAGGAGTAGTTCAGTGTCCTCTGTGAAGATCATACTGTTCTCTTTCCTGTTTCTCTATTTTTACTGGTAGGATTTTGTTCTTTTTAAGGAACTCAGATACTAAGCCTTTTTCAGAATTTAATTGGGAGTGATATTTGCAGTTCCTCAGATGAAGTCCCTGGGAGGCGCAAGATTATTCAGTATCATAGAATCATAGAATCATTTCAGATGGAAAATTTAAGATCAAGTTTGGACTTTAAGTTCAAACAATAATCCAGCATTGCTGTGTTCACCACTAAGTCACGTACTTCAGTGCCACATCTACATATACTTCAAATACTTTCCAGAATGGTGACTCAACTGTTTCCCTGTGCAGCCAGTTTCAATGCTTGACAATCCCTTCCATGAAGAAATGATGCCTAATATCCAATCTAACCTTCCGCTGGTCCGACTTGAGGCTATTTCCTCTTGTCCTGTCACTTGTGTCTTGGCAGAAGAGACCAACTGCTACCTTACTATCTCCTTTCAGGCAGCTGTAGAGAGCAAGGTCCCCTCTGATCCCCCTTTTTTACCAGCTCCCTCAACTGCTCCTCATCAGACTTGGGCTCCAAACTCTTAACCAGCTCCATTGTCCTTCTCTGGACACACTCCAGCAACTCAATGTGTTTTTTGTAGTGAGAGGCCCAAAACTGAAGTGCAGCCTCACCAGTGCCAGGTACAGGGGAATGATCACTGTCATTACACTTCAATAAAAGCCATTGTATGAAATCTTCGTGTTTCACAATGGTGCTCCACTCCAAAAAGAAAGAAACTCATTTTAATTCTGGTCTACATCAGAAGAGAAATGAGTTAATTTTAGGAAGCGGAAAAAAATCATAGATCTTTAGGTTTATCTCCAAATTTCTGGATGTTTATTGAGAGGGAAGGCAATCAACTTTTAATAACTTTGTGGTCCATGTGTCAGTTTAAATGAAACAGATTTATTTTGGATTCACTTCAAATAAACAGTAACCATATTGTAATCATAGCATCCAAATTGTAAGTCCTCTTTTCCCAGGATATATTACATTTTTCTGAAAAAAGTTACTTCTAAGTACAGATTTCAAAAATATCTAAACACAACTGAAATTTAAAATCAGAAATCATGTGCCTGAGACCTACAAATAGAACTTAAAAACGGAGTAAGCTCCTATAAATTATCTGCTGTGTAGCCACCAGCAAATATGGACATGGTCACAAGTGCGTAGAGGTAGAATTAACGTTGTGATGCCTTTAAAGTGAATGCTTATTAGTGTGAATGCCTGTTGTTTCAGTATCAAGATCCTTCTTCCTTTATTCTGTTATGCATGCATTAGAAATGACAGTGCTGATAGGCAGAGATTGTCAGGTGTTTTATAATAAAAGGCTACTTTTGTAACAAATCCCCATAGAAAGGAGGCAGAAGATGTGACATGAAGATCTTCATTTAGTACCCACAGTCAGTTCTGTCCTAGGGCACAGGTATCTTACTGAGACAGATGCTTTGTGGGGAAAAGTAATATGTGACATAATTAAACACAGCGCCATAATACATTAACTAGAATATATTAGGGTACTGCTGCTTTTAAGATATATCAGCTCTTGAGAGCTTTAGCTTACGGTCTCAATATTCTTTGACTTTTTTTGCGGATATTATTTACACAAATGTCTGTGTGCATTTCTATATCATCCCAGGGCAAACTAAATCCTATTAAATTGAGACTAGAGAGGTAAGTTGTTGGGAAGCTAGCAATTTCTGGAAAATAGCTATGCATCAATGAAAATACTGTGTAAGAAAGGTAATTTATTAGCATCAGTGTTACAGACTATAGGTTTTGGTGAAATTAAGAATTTTGGCTTTAAGGCATAGCACTAAAGAAGAAAAGTTAAAGCCATGATGTATAAAAGCAAGGAACATTTGCAACTAATCTGGTTATTTGTCGAATAGTAATAATGATAGTAGAAAGAAAAAGGTAGTAAGTTAAATATTTGAACATACTGTATTTTCTTCCAAAATTAGTTCACCTTTTCCAGTTTTCGGCCTTTTTATTGTACTGATACACATTAGCCTTAATGATAGTCCCAAGATGGCATATCAGATAACTAGTTGTTTAGAGAGACTGTGTAGCTGATCTGACAGAAGGTAAGCCCTAGCACATGCTTTTTTTTTTGCCCCACTCGCTTTTTTTTCCATTTGTTGACTTAATTGCTGGGGGATTTTAGGTAATAGTTTGAAGTTCTGGTAACACTGTAATTACATACAGTTTCTGATTTAGCATTCAAGGTTCTGTAGTAAGAACTTGCTAACATTTGCTAAGAATGTGGCTTCCTCGCTGCTTGTAAACCACAGAGAAGCCAAAGACTTCTCACCCCAGGTGTGACATAACTAAAAATAGACAAGTAAAGGAAATAATATATACAATGATAACAAGGTATAAAAACTTACTTTTAGTGTAATTATGCTTGGATGTTTTCATCTCTGTGCATGCTTGTCATAGGAAAGATTATGGGACTTTGACATTATTTTGAACGCATTTAGTGAAATGGTAAGGGTAATGGTATCTGAAAACTGTGAAAACACAAGCAAAACTATGAGACTGGCTTCCAAAACCTGGCTTTTCTTTAGTCCATCTCCAGTTCCCACTTAATTCTATCACTTGGCACTTTGATGAGACACCCTTACAGTGTATTTCATATGAAGCTGCAGACTCTGAAATGCAAAGAAGGGGAAAAGTCTTGCTGCTGAGTGGGTGTAGCATAAATGGGACCTGACATAGCTTGAATCTTTGATCATGAATTCCCATTGTGGTGTAAGCCTCCTCCTGTATGCTCCCTGAAAGTCCATATCTTAAATGTTTCAGAATATTTCAAAAACAGATTATGTGAGATAAAACAATTTTCATTCTTTTAAAAAAAATGGGTTTTGTAGGCACTGGGAAAAAAAAATAGGTGTCTCATTCTAGTACAAATTTTTACACAGTTCCCACGAAATTTTGCTAAATGACTATTGGGTTTGCATGGCCAGGTTTTGGTGGTCCGGGGCTACAAGGGTGGCTTCTGTGAGAAGCTGCCAGAAGCTTCCCCTGTGTCCAACAGAGCCAATGCCAGCAAGCTCCAAGATGAACCTGGCACAGGCCAAAGCTGAGCCCATCAGCGACAGTGGTAGCATCTTTTGGGTAACGTATTTAAGAAGCAAAAAAACCCTGTGCAACAGAGAGAGGAGTGAGACTATGTGAAAGAAACAGCCCCGCAGACACTAACGTCCATGAAGAAGGAGGGAGAGGACCCTCAGGGTCAGAGCTGAGTTTCCTCTGCATCCCGTGAAGGTCCACAGTGAAGCAGATCATAGAATTATAGATGGTTTGGGTTCGAAGGGACATTAAAGATCATTGAGTTCCAACACCCCTACCATGGGCACAGACACCTTCCACTAGACCAGGTTGCTCAGAGCCCCGTTCAACCTGGCCTTGAACACTTCCAGGGATGGGGAGTCTACAACCTCTCTTGGCAAGAATGACCTTCTAGTTGAAGAATGGAGGGGTGGAGGAAAGGTGTTTTAAGACTTTTTTCCCTCATTATTCTGCTCTGATTTGATTGGCAGTAAATTCAATGAATTTCCCTTAGTTGAGACTGTTTTGCCCGTGACAGCAATTGGTGAGGGATATCTTCCTATCTTTGTGTTGAGCCACAAACCTTTCATTGTATTTTCCCTCACCTCATCCAGTTGAGGAGCAAGAGTGATAGAGCAGCTCGGTGGGCACCCACCAGCCAGCCAAGGTCAACCCACAGCAATGAGCTAGAGAAAATTTGCCTTGATGAAATTTCTAGAAGATTTGTAAAACAGTGGTCACACTCAAACTCAGAAAGAAGTATATGAGGTTCACTGGCAAGTAAAGAGGTATTAAGTATTGATCCATTCTAGTTGCGGGTTTTTTTCCAGTATCTTTGTTAAGGATTTTTATGAAGAAATATAAAATACATTTGTAAATCTTGCAGATGATAAAAATTTGATAGGGCTATGTGTACTCTGGAATACATTTTTAAAATATATCACATTTTCACCAGTGCACTTCAGGAAACCCTTGGATCAATTGCAACATACCCAGAGGAAAGCAAGGAAAATTGTTCAGAATTTAGAGTAAAACATTTTCCACAAGGAAAACCTGAAAGAGTCATGTTTCAGAAAGAGAAGTGCAGACAGAAATGTAACAGCGGTCTTCAGTTACATAAAGGATTGCTTTAAAGAAGAAGAGAACAAACTGTTCTCTAGGCCTACCAGAGATGGGACAAGAATGAGTGGGTTTAAATTATGCCAGGAGAGACTTAGGTTAGACTTTAGGAAGCATCTCCTATTGATAAGGATAATTAAGCAATGAATATATTACCTAGGATGTTAGAATCCCCTTTAGAGATTTTAAGGACAAAGAAAGATATCTGTCTAGAATGTTTTAAATAGAATTCATATGTCTTGGGGGATGGAGGGATAGAGAGGAATAGATGGAATTATTTCTTGAGCTCCCTGTCATTTTTCAATCTATGTATAATTTCTGTGAATTAAACCTAAGGAGGACTCAGAATATACCTGTAGTTTTAGCTTTCACTTTGCGATCTAAATTGACCAGTTTGTGTGTACTTTTTTGTTTAATATTCTGTCTCCAACTCAAAATGCAAAGAAAATTGGGAATGCAAATGAATTATCCTATGGCAAAAGTTGTATGACAGCTTATAAATCTTACTCATTTTGTTTGAGTTCTGGAAGCTGTATGCTCACTGAAAATTTGAAACAAAACTGTATGTTCATAGAAAGGTATTAATCACAAAGAGGAAAACTAAAATACACACCAAGTTCAACTGCTTGTAGTTATTGGTGGAATGTACAGTCATGCATCACTCATACTGTAAATTTCTTGTATGGTTTTCATCACTGTATTGTCTGGATTCATCTTGACAATATTTGGCTAGATAAATGGTAGGTTTTTTTACCAAGCCTCATGTCTAGACTCCTTCAGTATTCATTGAAGAAAGAGAAAAGTACCTCTGAGATAGATATCTAGGAGTGAAATAAAAACAAACCCTTTTTTTTCTAATAGGATACATGTACCTCCTTTGAAAGCTTAGATGATTAACTTAGGCAACTACTCTGTAAACAGCTAGAGTTAGGTGACATGAATCCAACCCTGAATATCAAATATATTAGCTTATCCTTACCAAATGACTTGATCATTTATTCTTTGCTTCTGCTCTATGTTGGATTTATAAAATTTTAGTTCTGCTACGCATCCTAATATGGATTCTTTTACCTGGAAGTAGCTTTCTTAAATTAGCTCCAGCAGTATCTGGGACTTTTGGGGTCATAGCTAATCTTGAGAATGGGATCTATTCCTATTTGAAAATTATTTGAACCAGAAAGGGAAGCAAATGAATTTGCATTTCAGTAGCATGCAATATATGATGCCCATATTTGGAAAAGACTGATGTTCGTCAGAGATGCTTTCTGTTCCTGGTGCCATAACAAATGCATTGCATATGCTGTTTCCAAGCATATTAACCTATTAACTTGGCAATTCAGTATTGTCAGTCTGCTAGCCAGAGTAAAATACAGTCATAATATGTAAATATTGCATCCTCTTTGTTGCAGAAAATTAATAATGGGTTCCAAAAGTTCCAAATGAGTTCCAAAAGTTCCAAAATGAGAATTATTACTGGAGGTGCTACTGTTTGGATCAAGAAGCCACTTTGCTTTCTGTCTCCTGGAAAGACCATCAGGAATGATTGCCTGTACTGAGAAGGTTGGGGAACCATTTTCCCAGAATGAAAAGGTTGCTAGAAGATGACAGTTATTGAAATTTGATTATATCACTGCAATTGATTGCTGAAATATTTTCTGATGGAAGCAAGGAAGGAAGAAAAGCAAAAAAAAAAAAAGCACAAAACACAAAACAAACAAAAAGGAAGAAAAAGGAACGAGCCAAAAATGTTCATTCCAGCAGTAAAATAACTCAGACAATGCTCCTGCTCCTTTATCTCTTTAGTTTATTTTGAACACGCTGAAGAGATTTAGGTATGAGATTTTACTTTTCATTTAAATGTAAATAAATGAAATTAAGTCATTAACAGCTGAAATGAAATTGGATAGGGTGAAATATAGGTGGTATAGCAGAAGACAAATTAAAAAACCTGAAAGGCAACTGAAATTTTAAAATCAAAAAGATTACTCATGATTTCATCTACTTGAGTGGAGGAACGTTGTGTATAGGCTCCAATTACTGCACTGTTGCAATGGACAGGAGGAATCCTGAGCTACAAAATTGCTCATTTTACACACTTTGGCCTCCAGAATATATCTGACTCTGAAGAAGTACTAATCAACCCCAGCATGTAGGTTTTTTGGAGTAGGCGTCTCCAGCTCTGATTTTAAATGAAACAAAGTAACTTCTCATTTTCGCACTTGTGTTTGTTTTTTTGGGTTTTTTTTTCCCCCGACATCATGACCATGCATTATCTTTTTGGGAAAAAAAAAAACAAAACAAGCAACAGAACAAAACAAACCAACCAATCAGACAAACAAACCTAAAAACAAACCCAGAAACAACAACAACAAAAAACCCAACTAAACTAAAAAAAAAAAACACAAAAAAAACCCCCAGAAGGGATAAGAAAAAAAAATCTTTGTAGACTTGCCCTGTTGCTTTTTTGGCTCCAGCATATTGAGGTGGAATTGGTATTGCTGGTCCTTAAGCAGTTGTTAGGAGTATCTACATTTAAGCAATGACCTACAAAAAGCAGCTGGCAGACTTCTCATCCCAGGTCATTTGAGGAAAATTCCCCAGAATCTATTCCCATAAAGAGGTTAAAAGAAACCGTTCTTGCATATAATATCCTTGCATTTGGGGAGGGCTTCACCTCTGCTTTTAGGCAGTTGTATTGGTGTTTTATGTTGTTCATACATTTAATATTTTAAAAAAATTAAAAAGAAAAAAAAAGATGAACAAACTCCATGAAGGACCAGGAGCTTCAACAAAGTTATGCTTGGGCACAACCATTTTTCTTTTTTGATAAATGAGCTATCTGCATTTCAAGGTTGAATTAGTTGATGAGGAAGGGTATTATAAAAATTCATGAGAACTTAGCTTATTTTTATGTATTGGCATAGTCTTAAACATTGTTTTAAATAATGTTGTTTTGAAGAGCATGAATTGTGCAGTAACTTGATATGAGTTAGCCTAGGTTTTTTTTAGTTGGCTTTTATGCAATAAATAGTATTCCACAATGCATGGGACAGAATGTATTACAGAAAATGAATAATTCATCTGTATGTAGCATAACTGAGGATAAACAGCAGATAACTAGAAAATAAATACCTTTTAGATGACAGCTGTAATATTCATGTCTGCTGTCTTTACTTGAGGAAACATCTTTCTGAAGATTAGGAATTTTGTCTGAATGGAAATGCTGCATTTCGTTTCTGAGTATTATACCAGGTTATTTTCAGGGGGTTTGCTTATAAAATGTTTACAGCAGCTAATTTTTCCCCCCCTGTCAGCTGTAGCCAATTATTTTGGACAAATAAGCATTCTCCACAGCATGTCTAATTTTTATGCCAACTGAGCCTGTGAATGCCTTTATTCATTCTGTGTAAACTCCATCCTTGTCAGTCTGTTATATTAAAAATTGTTCCTGCACACTGAATAGATGGCCATACCACTGATTACTTGCACAGGGATTCTGAACTCTTCTGATGGAGAATATTGCACCATATCCACTTCCTGCTGTTAAGCTGTGTTATGCTATATGTGAAAACCCTCATCTCAGTGCCAGCTACTGACAAGAAGCTACAGAAGCTTCAAATGTGTGAATGAAGGCAGTTGCTAATGAAATGTGGCAAGTCAAACCTTGATCCAAGGTAGAAGAAAAGGTTTTGTATTTTTTGTGTTTGTCTGATATTTGTCATGCTTTACGCTGGGATCAATTGCCAGTTTGATCGAAACACATCTTAGTAAAGTTGTCCAAGTGAAATAAGAAGGGAAGGAGGAGATGTCAATTGCTGTCTCAAAACACCATTCATTCTGAATCAAAGAAAATGTTAATTAGTGTCAGGAAGTTGAATTAAGTAAATGTTGACTGCCTTTGTAGCAAAGATCAAGTCAAAGTTACAGTGTAAGTGAAGCAGGAACCCCTGTAACACTGCAGTGGTTTTAGTCTATGTCTATACATGGAAATGAATAGGAAATGAAGCAAGATATACAATGTTTGGGAAAGAATCTTGTCATGATTTGGAGAGATAATTGCAGTCAAAAAGGAGACTGAATATAGCAACAGGAAAAGCAGAATAATTATGCAGCAATTAACAGGAAAGCTGTATGGTTCTTTGAAAAAAATAACAGTCATCGGGTTAAAAATATATGCTGAATACAGAAATGTTTTAATACTCAATACATCAAGTATTTGAATTCATTTCCTGCAATAAAATACTGTTTCATAAAATAAATGTCCCATTTATGTGATAAAATATGTTCTGCATTTTATGTATTTATTATAATTGTTTGCATTTTTATCTAAATACGTAATATGAATTGGAGGAAAAAGCATAATAAATGTTCATTTTGGAGTGCTGGTGCATAATGTCATAATGATAAGAAAATGCATATTTTAAGTTAATATTTCAAAGACTGAAAATGTCATAGGATTGAGTAGAAAAACACCTACCCCTAGATTTGCAAGAAAATTTGTTTCTTCTGCGTCCTAAAATGTTTGTATTCTGTTACCACTATTGTCTACTTTTATTTGACTGGAGGCAAACTTGGATTTCAGTTGTGTTGTAGGTCTTCTGATAATTAGCTATTTAGCAACTGCACACTCAAAAGTGCTCTTTCTGAAATGTAACTGCCAAAAACTCCTCTGAAAATCTATGGGAGTATCTGATAGTTCTTTTACAGGGAATCTCTCATGCAGTGGCATTTTCAAGAGCATTAAAGTGATGTCTGGGGGTCACTACAGTGAGACATGGACCGTCTTGTTGAAGGAGGCCACCACTGGGTAGCCACATCACCAAGGAAAATATTTAAGAGGTGAAATCTTTTGTTTAAAGCTAGTGGGGAAAATTCTGCCAGATGAATGAAAAGCCACAATATTCTAGACAAGGGGACCTTCTCTGAATTGTGTCATTTGTATGAACATATTACTAGAAGACATATCTGTTCTTCTGTCCTTTTTGTCTTTTTTAAACATTAACTCGGCATCTGAGGTGTACAGTCTTCATTGCTTTAAAAAAGTTCATAAAAAAAGAATAAAAGGTTAAAGAATAATACATGCTTCATGCTTCAGGAGTTGGTTGAGCAAGTCAAGACGGAGCTTGCAAGCTGTCCCAAGTTACATCATAAGCTCCTCTGCTGCCCCTGTACTGCACATCCCCAGTGAGAAAAAAGCAAACAAGAGAGGGAAGAAGGTGAAGGGCTGGTGGCCCAGAGTACCCTGAGACTGCAGTCGGAGAGCCTGCCCTGCAGGTACAAGTGGAGACCTCTGACAGGGCATTGCCTTTCCCTTCTGTGAATGGGCTCAAAGTCGACGAAGCATGAAGTACTGGTACTGATAAAGAGCAATAATTGTGCCATTAGTAACAATTAATGCTTCTGTGGTGCCCTTCAGTCACTGACTTCTAATCAGTTTGCATAAAGTGATTCAAGCTATATAGAATCTCTGAAATAGATCAATATGATTTCTATTCATACATCTATACTGGCATATATACATGTATGTATAATTAAATGAAACAAAGAATTGTTACTAAAAAACATTAAAAACCGCTTGGATTAAATGTTGCTAAAAGAAAAAAAAAAGCATTTGAATGAGTTTGTGGTATGCAAATACTTCCGCTGGATGAGTAGTAGGCTCAGATTTTTTTCTTTGCTGTGTTGTAAAATTCCCAGATACAGAAACTATACAAAACCAATCCAAGAGGCTGCATGTTTGACTGGAAGAGTTTGTGTGTATAAATCATATGAAGATTATCCATAATGCTGTGAATCACTCACAGCATTCTGATCACATCAGTTGTAAATTTTGTTGATTGCATCCTGTACACTGATCATGGCTAGCAGCATAGGATGGGATACAAATATTCTTTTATTCCATTCTCTGCGGGTGGACATATTAAGAGGCATGATATGAATTAAGGACAATTCCTGTTCAAAATATACAGTGATTGTTTTACTAGTATATTGTATCCTTTTCTTTTAGGTTATTCAATACTTCAAGCTATTATGGAAAAAGCAGGACAAAATAGCTGGCAAGTCAGTGCCATCTGTGTGGAGAATTTTAACGATGCCAGCTACAGGCGGCTTTTAGAAGATCTGGACCGAAGGCAAGAAAAGAAATTTGTAATAGACTGTGAAATAGAGAGGCTTCAGAATCTCTTAGAACAGGTAATACCTGCTTTTAATGTCACTGTAAAGCACATTACTGAAACTCCAGATGAGATACCATTGTGCATTAGATTTTGTTTCTTTTCTCATTGGAAATTAAAATGATTGTTCTTTCTTTTTTTGTTTCTCTTCATGAGCCTATATTTTTATGTCCACCTGCCTTCTCTGTTTTCTTTTCATGTTTAATACTTGTCTTAGTAGCCAGCATGTCAGTGCAGTGAGCCCTCCTTTCCTACTCAGGAGGTCTGTGGATAAAGGGTGCCAGCAGTCAGGGCAGCTGCATATTTGGCCCTGTTTCCCGGCAGCTCCATGCCTGATACATCTTGCATCAGGGTCATAGGGCTGGCAGAACAATATGATGTTGCTGAGTTGCCAAGATGCTTTTATTCTGTACCTTCATGGGGTTAAAGCTCAGTTTGTTTGAGGAGGAAAAAAAAGCTTGCTTAAATTCAGTATTCTTTTTGTTTGCCAAATAGCATAGGTCATGTATTTCTAGCCATAAAATGCTTTAAAATTATTGTTACAAATATTTAAACTGATAGTTTTATTACCTTAACATAGTATTTAGGGACATGAGGAACAATAGAATAAAAGAACTATGGGACTGGAAGGGTGGTCAGGTTCTTCCATCCGTTATTCATGGAAAGCTACTATAAATACTGGGCCAGACAGACTGGCCTGCACTGTGCAGTATCTACATCAGTGTGCAAAGCGAATATCAAACCCTGCCACTCTGATGCAGCAAATCTGTTTATGGTGTTTATGTATAAGCTCTTCCTTAGATGATGGAAAAAATAAAATAGTGTTGTGAAAGGAAGATTTTGTCAAATGACAGATAAACAGCTTATGGTTAGCTATCTGCTTCTCGATTGATCCCACATATAACGTTGCTGTGGTTCAAGTTCACCATTCCATACCTGCTGCTGCTGCAGGAATTGCAGGGAATGAATGCCATCTGCTGGTGCTGGACCTTCTGCCACCACGCTGCTTCTCTTGGCTAGTGCTTTAGAGAATTTTGAAGATTTTTATAGCCAAAGCATTCATGATGCATCTGCCTCTGAAGTTATTGAAAATGAAATGTCATTTGTGATACAGAAATTCATAAAATAGTATTCATAAATGCATAAAATAGTACTCATTGACATATATACATCAATTTTGCTTTCACTGGCAGAAGGTAAAGAGGGAAACTGAGAATTAATAGCATGATTGATATAACAATAACTTTTTCTGTGACTCTTGCCAAGAGAAGAACAGACAATGCCATATTGCTACAGATATTCATTTGGCCGTTATATTGTTTTTTAGTCTGAATGTCATTATGTTTTAACACATATAGCTTATAATTAAATCCTCCTAGGGTTCATCCTATATGATAGTAAAACAGAACACTCATATGAGGGTCTTCTAAAATACATTCAGAAAAACAGTTTCTCTCTGAGCTCTGTGTGTGTGCACATGATGTACTTGATTTCTTTTACATGGCATGCAAATGTAACATAAAAAAGTATGTTCTATTACCATAAGTCTTGAAGTATACCCACCATCCTCTGTAGGTGTATCTACTGACTATCCACCCAGTTTCAAAGGAAAATTAAGTCATCAGGTACATGTTTGGATCTCACTGATCCAAATGTACATTTTATTTGCATCCAGAGGCTGGTAGTTGTTTTCCTCCTAGACTGGCACCTGTGTAGTCAGTTCATACAGGTCTGGATTTTGCATGCCTAAAATACATAGTTAATGCAGGCATGCTAAGTCATAAAAATGAAGTGCATGGCCACAACAGACTGAGTCAGACACGGTGAGTTTGTCTCATGCCTCTACGGGGCAAGCCTGAAAGCTAATTGAGTCTTCTTCTCATTAACTGCACAGGGAGAGTTGAGGGTAGGAGTTAACACATACTTATATCATTTTTAGGAAGTGATTTATCTGGCTATTGTCCAATTTTGTGTGGGATAAATTTTATCTAGGAAATGAGCTTTTTGTACTTGTCCTTCTGTTTATTTGCTCTTAAGTGTGAAACTTTTGCCTTTAAGTCTGTGCTAATCAAGTGAAAGAAACTAGTTTGTGGGCTTGTGGACTTTTTCTTTTCTCAGTAGTGATTGCCTTTATGTAACATGACCTTATTAAAATGGAATTCATATATCATGTGAATTCCCTTCTTCCACACTGTGTCTAGAGATTCTCTTCATCCTTCCATAGGACGGTCACTGTACAAGCAGGAGTGGCATTATAGCCAGGCTAGACAAAGCATCCAGAAGAGCTGCAGCTTTACTCTCCACTGTGAAAGTCCTGGTCTTCCTAGACAGGCTGACCTACAAGTGCCCTGGAGTGCTGGTCTGGGGCTCCACTATGACCTTCAATGACCAAGTGCTGCTTTAAGGATGGGCAGTTTGAACAGTTTCAAACACAAAAGCATTTAGTTTTCCAAAAATAGGAATTAAGCAAAAATGGACTAGCCCAATATAGAAAATGCAAAATAACTCACATTTTCAGATACCAGTCATTGACTTTTTTCCCTTTGCATGAAGTCTTTAATGACCTGTAGCAGACAGGGACGGTGGCTTCACAGATGGAACTCAAGTTAGCATGTTCTTCCCTACATACACAGAGGAATTGATTAAGCTTCAGTGAGTCTAATTAACTCAACTTCTTTCCTGCCTAGTTTTCCTGTAATTGAGAGCCTAAGTTGTGACTATACTGTAATACTTTACAATGTACGAGTAAATGTTCTGCAGAACATTTAGGAAAAGTAATTAAATCTCAGTAATGAGACCATAACTCAAAGTGCTTTGCCCTTAAATCTATGCTAATGAAGGAAGGGAAACTGGCTTCTGGGCTTGTGAGTTTCTTCTCCAGTGACTGCCCACGTATATACACACTCACACTTCTCATGACTGTGTAGCTCAAGCAATGAAAACTGGAAACTTTTTGATGACTGTGTTCAAGAAGTGAGTTCATGTGCTCCTCCCCTGCCCGTAGCTGGTGCTCATTTATCTGACCTGGTTTCTTCTGCTCTCTGACCCGTTCAGTTGCCCAGCTGAGAAAATCAGTACCATGGTGATTCCCCTCTTTTTGTGCAACTTTAATGTCAACATTTCCCATTTCTTTTTGTCTCCTATATTTTTCTTAGTTCATTATTTTTCTCATTTATTTTCTCCTCTCCATATGCCCTGGTGTGTGGAGAAGCTGCCTCCACACTCTGTACCTGAGGCTTGTCTTCAGAGAAAACTTGTCTTCTGGAACTCAATGAAGTATCTGAATTCCAGACTCTCCCCCAGTGCACAGCCCAGGATGTGCATTTTTCATCATGTGATCTTCCTTTTAGGTTTTGTGCTGTTATGTTGAGACTGATGTACTGGGGAGGGCCAAGGCTGTATTTCTTTTTGTGGCGAAGTATAGAGAAAAGGAACTTTGTTGACAGTAGGGCCGGCATTACATTAAATCAAGGAGATGTGTTCTGGCTGCGCACAAGTGTTTGTATCTGACTTGCTGGGATTGCCCCCTCCTGCCTTAGTCTCAGCAAAACTTTTGGATCTTACCTCTCAAGGATATGCCAAGAATGTGATGGTTTTCTTAATAAAACTATTCTCCTCTGCTTTGGTCGTGCTCACCCACACAAGACTGTACAGAGTCCAGTAGCAACTGGAGGTATATGGGGATTACTGGAAGCATTTTTCTTGGTTTCAGTATTTCTGCCAGTTGGCATAGCTCAGCTCAAATTCCTGTTTAAACGCAACAGTGGAACAAGACATCCATTTCTGTACTGGTCACAAAGTTGTTGCTTTGAGTCATCAATAAGACAGACAGTGTCTTCAGCCTATCTGAGTCAGCAGTTCTCCACCTACTTTTAGGAATCTGCTGTAACTTAAGCATACCAAGATAATTTTAGCTCTCTTTTATCCCTTGTTCTCAGGGTGGTGAAAGAACATCCTACCTCCTTAGCATCTGACAACAGTCATAACCAGGAAAACCATTTTGCTGCCTGGGGCTGAAACTCCTTTACACTTCTCACAGACCTTATCATCCTGCAATTCCAGGCTCCAAAAGACAGCACACAAACATCAAGACTTTTTTCAGAAGTGTTTTCTTTACATGTCCATTTTAAGTGATGCACATGTTTTGCCTTTGGGAAGGGCAAGCATGCCCTGACCCATTTTAATTTAGTGTAGACGCGGTGCGTGGCTAGGGATGGTGTGGCTCTGGGCATGGACTCCTCCCTCACCATGGCCTCTCAGGGCAGCCTTGACAGTGCTGGTGCCTACGGCAGCTCCATAGTTTTTAACACACAGGTCGTCAATGCTGGACAGGGCTGCTGCTGCTTATCTGCTCACCCCCCCAGAAATAACCCAAAATCAGTGTGTTTCAGTGCTGAGTAGGAGCCTCAAAAGCAGTAAAATTAAGATAGAAAGTATCCCTATGACTGGGGAGGTGGAACATCATAATCTTTAAGGTCCATCCCAACTCAAACCATTCTAGATTTCTGTGATTTTATGAAGGTCTATTCCATGTCAGCTTTTCACATAGCTTCCAGAAGGTGTGTTTCTATTTTGGAGAAAGCACATCTGTGCTTAATGGTTATAGACAACTTTTTATACTTAACGGAATGTTTTCTAGAGCCTTGTAAGTGATCTCACTAAATCTGATTAAGGGTCTCCCCAGTTTACGTACCTGGCCCTTTGTTTCATCTGTTCATGCTCCGCCTTAGTAAAAAATGTGCCACAAGTTTTTAATTCAAAAAGTAAACTATGATAGTCCTTTATTCATATTGCATAAGTGACTGGAAGAAGAGACAAAGCCCCATTTTCCCTCAGGCATGAAATTAGGGAATTTTTTTTACCATTACCTTTACAGTTTACTGGGACAAAGTAGAAAAAGGGAGTTAAAGACACAGAAAGATAAAATGACATCTCCACAGTTTTATGTAACAGTTATAGCTTATATAGCAGAATGCATTTCTAGTGATTCATATTCTGTCAAAGACTGTTATGTTCTTGTTTATCAACATCCCTTTTTTCATGACACTTTCAGCAGGTGGTCTTTTAAAAGCACAGAAATATTCTGTTTGAATCAAAGGATGAAAGTCAGTGGAAGAGATGGAAAATTCTCTGATTCCGTGTCTCTTCTTTCCAAGTTGCGTTTCTAAAATAGTCCCCAGAATTTAATACAAAGAACCTTCTGCTTAAGACAAAACAAATGTTTGCAACATGATTTCCATTTCCTTTCAACTAATCTACTAACACCAATGGCAAACTGTATAGCATCTGAAAAGTCCAGGCCAAAGTAATCCTTTGCTACATACAGCACAGTAAGAAACCCACAATAAGTGTGTTTCTCTCACTTTGCATTGGGAGCTTTGCTTCTTTTCTTACTCCTTCTTTTAATTTTGTTTTTCTTCCTACATTTTAAAAATAGTGCATTTTTTTGCTTATTCACTGAAAATCAGAAGTCAAGTCAGCCTAAGACTGAAATGTGTATCTACTACAATTAGAAAATCATTATGTTAAACTTATTGTGTGTTTATGGAGTTTCTATCTAAAATACAGAATCCATGTTTCAAAATAAATACGCCAACAAAGTAAATGTACCCCTTTGGGTTTTTTGGGCTTTGCTTTTCTCCTAGACCACCACTTCCACAAGCACCATAAAACATTTCTTCACAGATGTTTACTGAGCAAGAAAAAAATAGCAATTACCACAGCTAATCCAGAAATACATGGAAGTCATCAGGACTCACATGCTGACTAGTAGCTGTCACACAGGAGGTGTAGCATCCAGGTGCTTCCTATACTTTTGGTGGCTAAAACATAAAGGTCTCTGTTTTCCACCCAGCAGCCAGTATTAATAAGGACTGTACAGAGTTAGTGTCTTAGATGTGTTAGACAATATCTTAGAGGCATTGTCTTCCTTTCAAATATGGGTGAAATTAATGAATGTTCTAAAAAACATTTTACTGGTAAATTGATAGACCCACAGACAGCTCAGTAGCACAGAAGTGATCTCCTTAGGGAAGATGACTGAAAATGCATAGCAATGTATAGCAAAACACACATTTAAGGAAATGTCATGTCACTCTCTCCTAAGCTGTACTTGCATTTAGTTAGTTGGAATAGTTTACCTTCAGTAAATATATGCCATAGATTTCTTTCACTATTTCTTTGTTTGCTATTTCACAAGCAATACCAAAGTGTAATAAAGCCACTAAACTGTGGCCAGACCTGAAGAATATCATAGAAAATAAATGTTTATCTTACTTGTTTAACCATTGTATTTGTTCATTTTACTTCTTCAGACCCTTAATGGCGCTTATTACTGGAGAAGCAGGCTGTCACTTGCTCAGTCATAGCTGATGTCACAGCTCTTTTTTATAGTTTGTGTAGTGCTCAGAAATGCGTTCAGGTATACAACACAGTCAATACTCCAAATAGATTTGATAATTAAGTTGAAATATGTAAGATAAGAATCTGGAGGAATCATTAGGTATAAATACTTTAGCCCTTTTCTTTTGATCTTTCAATATTTTTACTTTTTGCTTTTAATCTATATGAAAAAGACATGTAAAATTATGTAAGGAAACTTTCAAAAGCATGAAGTGCTGAAATTGGAAGTTAAAAGTTTTGTTCCCCCTTTTTTTTGCCTGCCAGAATTCTCTTTGTCAGCACATATTTAGCACTTTTGAGCAAATAAGGTACCAGGAAAAAAAAAAGAAAAGAAAAAAAAAAAACAACCCAGAAACGCCAAAAAAGAAATGCTTAGAGCTCAGAGATTTGGTTTTAGACATATTTTGGAGCCAGTTTTTAAATTCAGGCTGTGAAGTCACCTCTGAAGGTTATCTGGACACTCCCACTGCTCAAGGGGGCAAGTTTAGATCAGGTTACTCAATAGATCAAATTTTGAATGCTTTCAAGGATGGAGATCCCACACCCCCTTTATTCCCTGTTTCAATACTTGACTACGTTATAGAAAAAAAAAATTCCTCATAACTAGCAGGAATTTCTTGTGTTGCAATCTGTGTCCTTTGCCTTTTGTCCTATTGTACAAACAAGAGTCAGGTACCCTTTTCCCTACACCATCCCATTGGGTATTTACGCATATTGCTAAGATTTCCCTGAGCTTTTTCTTCTCCGGGCTGCTCCCAGCTCCTGCTCACATGACAGATGCTTCAATCACCTTCATGGCCTTGTCCCTGCCTTCTTCATTATGTCCATGTCTCTCCTGTACTGGGAAGCCCAGTACTGGATTCAGCACTGCAGACTGGCCTGACCAGAGCTGAGCAGAGAGGAAGGATCACCTCCCTTGACCTGCTAGCAATGAAGTCCAAAAGCCTCTGGGGCATTCTTTGCCATGAGAGTGCATGAATGGCTCATGGGGAACTCATTTACCACAACCCCAAGAGCTTTTCTGCAAAACCTGTTTCTGTCCAGTGTGTACCCAGCCTGTCCTGCTGTGTTTGTTGAGTCAGGCTGAGAGTCAGGCCACGAAATAAGGCACAGATGTACACAGATGGGCTCCTTTCATTCTCAGTCCTCTGTTTTCACACCTATAGGCAGCTTTTAACATAGAAATACCATACAAATGAGTGAACTGTGTATCATCTTGTATTGAATCTTGCAAACCTGTAATGTACTTGCATCAGAAACAGGTAGAAAGAATACCAGGATGATCGGACCAACCTCTGTCCTACACTATGTGACCACATCTGAAAAAATCCTTCACTAAGCCAGCCAGCATGCTTCTCTAGCATTTTGCTTCCTCCTTCTCTGCTACTAAGTACTCTGCTACTTCTTCCTTATTTCTGATAGCCATCTCAGGCAAATTTTTACTAGAAATTTAGTCTAGTTGTGTCTCCATAATGACCTTCATACATAGCTCAGCAAAGCAAACTGAAAACGTAAGCTAACTGTAATTGCATTTGCCTAGGTCCTTTATGTTTACTTCTTTCTGAAAGAAAATAATGATACTCCTAATTTCTGTTTTCTCAGGCTTTTCATATGCAGTAGTATTTATAGTGTTTGTTTCTATATTTGTACACACAGATATGTGCATAAACATATCTACTGGACATACACATGACTATATTCAGAAAAAAAATATTTCTCCTTTCTGGATGAATGGCAATCGATTTCCTTTCTTCTTCCATCTGTAGCAGTTCCATCCTCTCCCACCCATCTCTATCTGATGAAATTCAAACCTCAACACTCTGTGTGTTCAAAGCCTTCCAATGTGTCTACTGTGAGCAGCATTTTCTCCTGAATTTTGCATAGTGAATGAGTTTTGCCATCAGAGATCAGTCTAGCTCCTGATCTACCAGGCAGGCTGATTTCAGTATCTTTTTCCTGCTCCCTGTTCTCCCCAGCCCATAAGAATTAAATGGGATGTTTCCCAGTAGATGCGTACTTTCCTCAGCATTGTCAGTGCTCTGTATCAGCAAGATCAAGCCTCAATGCTCATCCAGGGCTGTATTTGCCTTCAAACACAGAGGTGAAAATGGTTATGCAGCATCTGGCACAGATTTAATGCTTCAGTGTACACAGCTGAACTGATACATAATAATAAAAAGAATGTACATGCACTGTGTAATATTAAAAATTAAACATGGCTGTGAAGTTTCACATACTAGTATCATTAATCTTATCTTGTAAAAATTACAAGCCAATAAACTCTAATTAATAACAGCTAACAATTGTTATTAATAAGCATGATAGAGAAGTAGCTGCATAGTATCTTGAGTGCTGTTCATTGTTGTCTAACTAACTGAGTTGTTCAATATAGGAAAGACATTAAGGTGTTGGAGGACATCCAAAGGAAGGTAACGAAGGTGGTGAAGGGCCTTGAGGGGAAGCCGTACGAGGAGCAGCTGAGGGCACTTGGTCTGTTCAGCCTGGAGAAGAAGAGACTGAGAGGAGACCTCACTGCAGTTACAATTTTCTCATAAGGGAAAGAGGAGGGACAGGCACTGATCTCTTCTCTGTGGTGACCATTGACAGGACCCGAGGGACTGTCCTGAAGTTGTGTCAGAGGAGATTTAGGCTGGACGTTAGAAAAAGGTTCTTCACCCACAGGGTCATTAGGCACTAGAACAGCCTCCCCAGGAAAGTAGTCACAGCACCAGTTCAGGAAGCATTTGGATGACACTCACAGGCACGTGGTGTGACTCTTGCAGATGGTCCTGTGCAGGGCTGAGTGCTTGACTTGATAATTCTTGTGAGTCCATGCCAACTCAACAAATTCTGTGATTCTGTGAATGTGTTTTTTGACATGGCTGATCCTCAGCTTTAAAGAGCCTTGAGATATGTTGCTGAAGAGTATCATGTATGTGTTTGCATAAATGCTCATGTAGAGACAAGTACAGAAGCCAGCACATGCCATTCTTTCTTCCTCTGCTCTTAATATTTTTTCGTAGGAATGCTAAACGTGAAAAACTAATGTTTGGCTGCTGGATTTCTCTAAATAGATCAAGTTGTAAATTTGGCTCATTTTAAAAACATTTTTTTTCTCGTCTCAGTTTCCAATGTGTTTACTAGCTGAATTGGTGTTTTTGCAAATCACATTTAGATCACTGGCATACTTAATTTAAGATTAAAATTAGTTAATACTTTAATAAATTGCAACATAATACTTATAGAAAGCCTAAAATTAACCAGGCACATGGATTAAACAGAGTACTAGCTCAAACATTTCTGCTCAGTTTCTTCTTCTTCCCTTTTTTTCATGAGCACAAAGGCATGCTGGCACAAAGGATCACTAGCACAACACAGATAAGTATTTATCAAGAGATGGCACTGCTTTTGCATGTAGTTTAGTGACATAATGAAAATTTCTTTATCTCTTGAGTCAGAAACAACACGGACTGTCTGCAGTTTTCCTCTATGTCTCTTAGATTTGCATTAATAAAATGCAGATTTATTTCTGCTCCCACAGAACTACAGGAGCAAATCATTAACCAGGGAATTGGTATTTGCATGGCACACAATATTTTGGGCTGGTGGCAGCATTGTTGGACTTCATACTGTTTTAGGGACAGAGTAGCTGCTCTCTGTGTATCTCTTCTTAGTCCCAGAGGGACTGGAAGATTCATAAAGTTCCTTTCCTTTATTGTTCTTTTCTCTCCATGCTTTTTTTTCCCCTAGAGGTCTATGGAGTTGCTTCTAAGCAACACTATAATGTCAGTGCAAACTGATAGTCTTCTGCTTGAAGGAGCCAGCTGCCAGCACTGCCACCAGTGGTTTCCTCACCCCGCAGAGCCAGGAGGGGCTCTGCATAGGCTCATTTCTGTAAAGCAGATGGGATTTTGCACACAGTATTAGTCCCACACTGCACAGTAAGAAGAACACGTTTTGTCACTGCAGCACACACTGATGAGGTTTGGACATGACAAATATGTTATTTCAGTTCCTGAAAGAACAAATAGGCAGTAGGAAACAAAGGATGAATACAAATGTTTGGAAGAGTTTGAGAAGTGACCTTCTTACGCCCTTTCTCTCTTTCCTTGCCTCCTTTTTCCCTACAAGTTTGCATATCCCATTTAGCTCTGAGTGATCCTTTCACAGGAGTAGGCTTTGAATGCAATGAGCTTTAGCAGCAGAAGGAAGAAACTAGGTCAGGGCAGTGGTTAATGACCTTCGAGTCACCTTTACAGTTTTCTTCCCCTGCAGCTTCCTGCACTGCACAGGGCTCTGCCCTGCCAGCTGGTGGTGGGCACAGGGGCTGTGTGGGAAGCATCCTTCTCCTTTGCTGAGCCATGCAGGGGGCAGGTGTGCACACTGCTGTTCCAGCTCAGTGCCTGCCTTCACAAGTGAGAAAGAGCCACTTCTGCTTTGTTTGTTGCCTTTAACATCCTCTCTGGTGTTTGGCCACCTTTTACTCAAAACAGTGCCCTTTTGTGAGCACTAGCTGTAAAAATTAAGCTTGTTTCTCAATTGCTTTTTTATGGCTTTGTAAAAGATTTGTCCTGGCTTTAGATATTGTATAAAAATTCCATTTCAGTTGTGGTTTATATCATCGCTGTTTCTGCTGCAATATTTTGGGGCAGGTCTCAATCTTCCTTCTTTAACAAGTCTCCACAATTTTTATATTGTGTTAGACAGACTTCATTTTATTGCAGGTGTTCTTTTTCTTAAGGCGGTGGATTGTGACACAATAGCAAAGAGGAAAACCTTTGTTAAAGTCCAATTGGTAATGCACAGCTATCACCCTTTGAAGAGATTTAACTGGAAAAAGTCCTTTTCACTCCAGCTGTACTGACCTCCATCTTCTGGAAATCATAACGAGGGGCATTTCATGCTACAGAAGTTAAGCATTCTTTT
Organism: Campylorhamphus procurvoides; assembly: GCA_013396655.1. Taxonomy (NCBI): domain Eukaryota; kingdom Metazoa; phylum Chordata; class Aves; order Passeriformes; family Dendrocolaptidae; genus Campylorhamphus; species Campylorhamphus procurvoides. Next base: position 360,016 of record WBMV01003451.1, read on the forward strand.
AAAATGAGTGATGTGCAATATACATTCTATGACTTTGGACCAGATTCTGTCCTCTGATGCTGATGTAAGTCTGCAAATAGTTTTATCAAAGTCGGTGCACTTGCCACTTACAGGAAAAACAGAAAATAATCAAAGCATTCACTGGTAGCCCTTCTTTTCAATAGTAGAATAGTTTCTGAATTTCCTAGGGCGGGCTGTTGTTCATCTAAATGGAAAGAACAGTGTCATATGATAAAGTCACAAAGTTCAGAGTTGTGTCTAAAGCCTAAGTTGGATTCACATCTCACTGGCCCTGCTTTTACCACACTTTAAAGTTGATGGTGTAATTCTAGTTACCTTAGATTACCACTGGAATCTTGAAATCAGAATAAGGCATTTTCATAATTGCAATATGTTAGATCAGCAACTAAAAATTCTCTCACTACACTGTTCTTTTTAGTTTCTTATATGTAAATGCATTTAGTAATGTGATTAGAGCCTAAGGCTGATTTCATCTCTTTTCAAGTTCGCCTTTCTGCAGACACTTATATAAACAATGATATTTGGGAAAAAAAATAAAAATTGCGTTAGATTCTGAAATAACCTTAATAGCCTGGTGGTGTAGTACTTCACTTTTTTGATTCTATTCTGTTGCATTTACAGAATGAGATATTCAATAATAGTGTGACTACAGGATGATATGTGGAATGACTGTCTTTCCAGTTAATGATAATTTCAAAAGCAGTTTATATTTTCTTAATTTTTCTTAATACTGATGATTATTTAATAATTTGTTTGGGTTTACAAGAATACTAAAAAAGCTCCAGTTCTAGGTGCTAGTCACATTGGTCATTGAATTAAAACATGCAAATCAATATGCAAAAACCAGTGCAGTATCCTGCTTTCACCTGCTCACAGCCTTCCACAAAGAAGTCAAAATTCACCCTTCCCAGCACTTTCTTCCCAAAAATCTCCCTGAGCAAACTGAAGTCACCTTAAACTCTCACTGTGACAAAAGCCAGGTGCACTATCTGTGTGTGGTGTTTAAGAGGTCAGAGTGGGAGTATAGATTTAAAACTAATGTTCAGAGTGTGTAAGTGAAGAAGTACTATATAAGAGATGCATAGGACATAAGTACTTACGTACATAGCAAGTATGTACTACATACTCCCTCATGTTCCTGACACTAGGACAGTGTTGAATCAAAGCATCCTGAAGCAATGAAAAGCACAGTTACACATACAAAGGGTTCTTTCTGACCTGCCATGACCCTGACCTACCATATCAGTGGTTTCATGGTATAACACTGCTTATGTAACTGGCACAGCCCATCTTCAATGCCTAGCCCTGCTAGGTTTTGTAACCAACCCCAGTGAGTGCTACATCAGGCTGTTTGCTCTGTGACAGGGCCACCAAAGGTCCTTGTGACAGCGCTGCCTTCTCTTCAAGGGCCTAGCTTTTGAAATTAAGGCAGTTCTCACTGCTCAGCCTTGTGTTGCAAGAATCTGCCACCGACCTCACAGGTGCTCAGATCCAGTCTAATAAAGTGTGGCCCACAGGCACAGAAGAGTATCTTAGTTGGTTGGAATTTCCTTTTCTTACAGAGAATCTCCTGATTCCTGAGTTTCACATCAAGGTTGGACTCAAAATACATGAATTGGTTTTCATTTGGATGATGCCAAACAAGATGTAACAAGAAGCACCCCTGACGCATGGTGGGAGCTCAGCCTAGTGACTGGGTTAGAGAGTCCACAGCAAATTCCTGAAATGTGTGCTACAGTTGACAGCTCCTTAGCACCAAAGCTTTTGCTTTACAGATCTTACCCTACCAACTGCACTACTTGCTGATGTAGATAATACTACTTCACCCACTTTCTGGATGGTGACCAACCTTGGCCTTTTGGTCTGAATGTAGTGGTGCACAAGGAAGTACCTGGGTTTTTAAGGTATCCTGGACTTAATGAAATTCTGTAGGAAAGGATTTCTGGAACAGTCTAATCTGTCAAAATCTCAGGCCTGTGTTTGGTTCTAGGTAATGCTTGCTCATATATGTATGGAATGGTTCACGTCTGTAGTCACTGTTAGCAAGTTAAAGAATAGAGAAGGAAAGTGTGAGAGTTTGTGTTCCAGACTGAGTAGTTGTCAAACTCCTTCCCTTATTACAAAGGACTTAAATTCATTTCCTCAATTCATCTCAGGAGGGAAGTGCGGGTAGACAAAGATGGCTCTTCAGGTAGTGAGAATATTTTGTAGATCATCATCTGGAGCTTTGAGTATTTGAGGAAGAAAGATGACTCTTAAGTGTATTTTGGATATTCAAAACCGTGAGATGTTCACAGAAAGCTATTTCAATAATTTGCACCTTTTTCCTAAATCATAACTAATTCTTGGCTTTCAAACCTGTGTGATCAATAACTATTAGACTTTACAAATCCAAAATCAGAATTGTATCCAATCTTAGCTGAAAATACAAGCCATCATTTCTTTTTTCTGTCTGCATAATCAACATTTTTAGAGGACAATTTGCCTCAGTTAACATTAGGGATATAAAATGTAGGTGTCTACATCAGAGCTAATCACCATCAACTCTTTTTCTAGTGAGTGCAGAAAAATAGGCACTTTCAGGGCACAAGCTGTCTAATTAATTTTACACATGTGCTTTAGAATAAGATGAATCATTTCCTCAAAATGCCTGCTTTTTCCAGAGACTATAAAGGAAGTTAAGACAACTAGATGATACATAACTAGATGATACCAACCTGATCTCCTTCTATAACCAGGTGATCTGCCTGGTAGATGAGGGGAGGGCTGTGGAGATAGTCTGCCTAGGCTTCAGCAAAGCCTTTGACACCATCTCCCACAGCACACTCCTGGAAAAGCTGGCAGCCCACGGCTTGGA